>OZ005650.1:196689088-197146588 GCA_963930645.1 Salticus scenicus
GATTCTCTGCGAAGTAATGTGTAATCTATTCTTGCCGACATCGTAGAATAGTGAAATCATTTTGAACCGAACATAAAGCGTCCTTCGTTTCGAATATGTTGCTTTCTTTAGTGTAACTGCAAGTTCTTCGTAATTTTGTGATATTTGTTCTTATTGTTCCTAAACACGCCTTTATGTTATTAGTATAGGCCCATAAATTGATCGAAGATTTGAGGCACGCACTGAAAAAAACAATATATACCGTCTTCATCTAAAAAAGTATAATTTGTCATTTTCTGAATTTCTAAACTGGAAACATAGATTAGATTTCTGAACTATGCGAATAAGTCAAATAAATAAATTGAATCGACGAATTGATCGTAAATATCTTACCCATACTTTGTGGAGTTTGCGTTCCTGCAAACTTCATCTTAACTTAAATACTTAATTAGATTACTAAGAAAACCAGAGACTTGAATTGAACAAACAATAAAAGTTTATTTGAACCAGATTAATGGGAGGGCGGCCTGGTAATAAAACTTAGCTCAGTCAGCGTATTACTAAATCAAAATATATAAATCAACAATTTAATTATCTTAAATATCTCACCCCAGCAGATAGTCGAAGGTGTAGGGACGGACGCACTCGTACTCCGCTACCACGACTTCACTATGGATCAGAGGATTCCCTTCGGACCCAA
Organism: Salticus scenicus; assembly: GCA_963930645.1. Classification (NCBI taxonomy): domain Eukaryota; kingdom Metazoa; phylum Arthropoda; class Arachnida; order Araneae; family Salticidae; genus Salticus; species Salticus scenicus. The sequence continues at coordinate 196,689,768 of OZ005650.1, forward strand.
CTTGACCTTTCCGAATGCTAGTAGTTGCGCACACCAACACTCATCACTACTTAACTTAACACAACTAAATCTCCACGACTCTATCTTCCGATATTCACCAAAATAAGATTCATTACATCCACTATACTATCCTCCAACATCCACACCATCTACTAAAACCATCTCTATTTTTATACTTCTTCCTACACCCTCCTTTCACTACATTTCAATCCGTTCTTTTAAAAATCACTTCTAATTTATCTAATATTCAAAATCTAAGTCTTTTATTGCAGCCCCCTGCCGACACAACACTAACTCGACCTCAACCTTCACCGAGTCACTGGCGACGAAGCGATTTTAACCGTCCCACATTTTTACTTTGCTGGATCCAGCTTAATTAAAACAACTGTGGTGACGTTCTGACGTCTCAACCTCACAGTCCCCATCCAAGAAAAAAAATTTAGTCAGGAAAATCCCCAACGGGTTTTGTCGAGCAAATTTAAGTAGCTTCATTCCATATCTAACTATCTCAAATTTCTGAAGTGTGAGTGCAGCCGTCACTTAAATTTTAACTGGGTGAGAATAATTAAAAAAAAAAAAATTGTTAAATCCCTGAGCGAAAAACTCGGGGACGCCAAAAAAAAATTAATTTTTTAACTTTTAAATAAAAGGCGTTCATTTACCCCGAGAAACTCCGGGACCCTGACTGAGCTAAAACCAGGATTACAGTAGGATTAGCACACGTCTCCCTGTTATGCCAAGGAGGCAAAAAAATAAATTCAAACTTGATCTTTCTTGGCATTACATAGTAACTCGCTTGTGACAAATGCGACATTTAAAGTTAGTTGTAACACAAGAATAATTGTCTGGGCTGATAGATGGAACTTTACGTCTGCAAGGGAGATGACTAAACCAAGAATAGGATGAACTTGCTTCATACTAGAGCAGACGTCAGAATCCACAGGCTGTGAGCATCAGATAACGAAAAAGGATCAAAGGGTTTGGAAACAGCTCATCAACAATAGGAAGAGTTTGCAAGTGCAGATGACAATTTGGAGCATCAGAAAATTTCATCAGATACATTCGGTAAAATAAAAGCTTTGTACAGTAATAACATCAATGGGAGAATTTAAAATCTTCTTCTAGAAAAAACGGAGACATCTTCGTCTCTATTAACATAGTACACAAATTAGAAACAGAAAAATTTCTCCCTCCTGAGCTTAAGCATAAACGGAAAAAGTTTAGCAGTTAGTCTTTTTAATGTTATATGGTTAAACACGTTTGTTATACTAAAAAAAACATTTTTCCCCTCTAAAAGTACATACAGATAAACTTTTAGACAAATATTCAAAAGTTTTACAAATACAAATATGCAGTTTATAAATACATCGTTTATAGAAATACAAAATAAAAAGGGGGGGGGGAGAATTTACAAAGGGTAAAAAAAACAGTTTATATTACCAGCTTTCTGCAGGTGATTGCTACAAAGTAAAAGAACCTAATACATACATAAAATATATATTTAAGAGAGAACAAAAATGTTGACATTGAAGCAGAACATGAATTTTGATTTGAAAGTTCATGGCTAAATTAAATTTTGTATTTTTAGTTTGGGAAAGTCCATAACTTTCGTATGAGTTCTTAGGCTTCAAAGTATGTCGAACATTTTGTACAGCTCTGACAGAAATGCACTTGTAATAGAAAAAAAATATAGAACGGTATCACCTGATACCAGCTGTAACTTCAGCAAGGTGAATGTGCAAGGTGGTGTGTCTTGGTGAATGTGCTCGTTGTACTCGTCAACCTGGCCACAGGGTTGCAGGCTTTCAGACTAGGGCTATCCCAAAAGGCTTGTACAAAGGCTTGTTCGGCAGGTGATTCATATGGCTGAGCATGTTGTCGGAGTCTGGCTTGATGCCGGGTATTGAATCGGTGGTGTAAAAAGAACTCGTCTGTGCCGACCGAGTCAGGGGCTGCTGGGAATTTCTCCATGTGCCGTCCGCTAGCTGATGAAGAGGGTGGAGGTCTTTTTCGAACCCTTGCCTTTCTCTTAGGTCGGAAAGAGTCGGTGTGCACCGAATCTGGAACTGCTAGTACCTTCTGTGGTGGATGTGTTCCAGAGGACTTTGAGGAGGGGGCTTGTGGCCTTTTTAAATATTTGTTCCAAGCTTTTTTCTTTTTAATCTGCGGTATAAAAGAGCTATTAGTAAAATAATTGTCGCGTTTGCGACCAGTTTGCCTAGGAAATTTTACATTAGAATGGTTTGATGACCCAGTACGAGCTCGCTTTTGTGCGACGGGTCTGCTAACACTAGATTGGTCAGCGGAAGTGCCCTGAACAGATTGTTCGGGTGTGGTAGGAGTAGGTAGTTTATCAGCTGTACAAGAATCAGGAGCACTAGGCTGGGAAGGGAGGTTAGGCGTAAAGACGGACTGTTCGTCAGGTGGGTTTGAACCCGTAACGCCATCACTATCAAGAGTTTCAGCATATGAGTGAGTGCGCTCGTTAAATATTCGTATCTGATCAACGTTTATTGTAGTGGGGGTGCCGTTAAAATCAATTGTCAGATTATTATTTTGTACCTTTAAAACAGAGAAAGGCCCAATGAATTTTGGCCCAAATTTAGCTACTTTAGAATCTTTTTTTGAGCTAAGAAAATGTGATTCTAGGAGTATTTTATCTCCCACTACCTCTCCACTTCTAAAATTCTACGCTTAAGATTATAATATACAGCTTGCTGCTCTTGAGCTTTTCTCAAATTTCTCTGAAGTTCTGGTAGCAATTCTTCAATATTTCGCGTAATAAATTGAGATGCGTTTTGCTGTACTAATACCAGTTTTTGAAAGGGGGTCAGAATCTTTCTGCCCAAAAACAATTCAGCGGGAGTTTTTCCTGTTGCATCACTTACCGCTGTACGAATCGCATAGCCAAAATGATAGAGAAACTGATCCCAATTTTCATGATTTTGACCAATGAACGTCGCAATCATATTAATTAAAGTTCTATTCACACGTTCGGCCTAATTAGCTTGCGGCCGATATGGAACCGTGAAGACCTGTTTAATTTCGAGTGTATCGCAAAGTGCCTTAAAAACATTACTTATAAATTGAGGACCATGGTCCGTTACAATTTGAAGGGGGGCGCCGTAACGAGAAATATAATTATTAAAAAAGGCAGTGGCCACTGCTTGTGCCGAAGCTTTACGTAAAGGAACAAATTCAACCCATTTACTAAAATAATCCACCATAACTAACACATAACGAAATCTATTTGGTTTAGAGAGGGGGTAAGGACCGATTAAGTCGAGTCCAAGAATTTGATTTGGAAAATCAACTTTAATAGGAATTAATTTACCGGCCGGCATTACATTTTTATAATTATATTGCTGGCACAAGCGACAACTCGAAACATATTCATTAACAAACTTCCTCATTTTAGGAAAGTAACAGGCATCTTTGAGCTTTTTATAAGTTTTCCTAATGCCAAAGTGCCCCGAAATTGGAGAGTCATGAAACTCAAATAGGCTTGACGAAGAGATTGGGGAATTACAACTCGTAATTCGCCATAAGATGATAATAATTTTGAATAAAAAAAGCAAGCCATCGGTTAAAGAAAAAGATTGGGACCAGTTTAAGGCAATGGCTGATTCAATTAATGAAACTGACTCAGGATCTTCTAAATACTTATAGATTAATCCAAATTCGGGATCATTTTTTTGTTCTTGGATCTCTCGAATTTAACACAGATGCTGGCATAAGCGCTAAAGCTACTTTTTCCTTATCAGATACGAATTTATCGTTTAAGGTAGTTACTAGATTTGTAGAAGCACATTGGTTTACTTGTTCACTTTGAATTTTCTTTACACGAGTTTCAGTCACGTCTGCTAATATTTCGGATTGAACCGGTTCAGCCTTTAAATGCGAATGATGAATATATGAGGCTTTAACAGTAGAATTTATCTGATCATTCTTTTCATTTAAAGCCAGGGATTGATTTCCCCAATTAGATTCAATCGTATTTTCTTGAGTTTGAGTAGTATGTAAAAGAACGTCAGCTACGATATTGTCAGAACCAGGTCGGTGTTCGATGTTTATATTAAAGTTAGATAACTTAAGAGTCCATCGAATCATGCGAGGGGAGAGGTTCTTTCCAGTTGTTTACCGAGTTAATGCCGCATGATCCGTAACAACTGTTACTGGAAGTTGCGTAAAATATAAACGAAATTTTTGCAGTCCCCAAAGCACTGCTAAACATTTACGTTCAGTTACTGGATAATTTCTTTCTGCAGCGTTAAGCGTTCGGGACGCATATGCGATTGGGCGGCCTTCATGGCTTAAAACGGCCCCAATTCCGTAGGAAGAAGCATCCGTAGCTACTTGAAATTTAATATTATAATTAGGATGAGCTAGTACAGGAGGAGCGCTAAGTATAGTTTTTAACTTATCAAATGCTTCTTGTGCTTCAGTTGACCAGTGAAATTTAACTCTTTTCCTTTTGAGTTTAAAGAGGGGCTCGCATATGTGAGCAAAATTAGGTATAAATTTCCCATACCAGGCACACATGCCTAGAAATCACGAAACTTGCTTGGAAGTAGTAGGAGGGGGCATGTTTAAAATTGGCTGAACTTTTTCATCATCTACAGAAATACCAGCAGGCGTTATTTTGACGCCTAGGTACTTAATTTCCTGTCGTGCAAAATGGCACTTAGAATAATTTAAAGTTAATCCTGCATTTTGCAGTAGAGTAAAAACAGTTTTTAAATGATTTAAATGCTCATTGTAAGATGATGACGTGATTATTATATCATCGAGATACACATGCACAAATTTATTCAAAACAGGTTTAAGTATAGTTTCCATAGCTTTTTGGAATGTTGCCACAGCCCCTGAACATCCGAAAGGCATTCGTTTAAAACCAAACGTGCCATTTTTAGTTATAAACGCTGTTTTTGATATATCAGCGGGTTTCATTGCAATTTGAAAGTAACCTGATGTCAGATCGAGAGTAGACATAAAATTTGTCGTTGTGATATGTGCTAACAAATAATCAATTATAGGCAAGGGATACAGAGGATATTGTGTAATAGAATTTAGTTTACGATAATCGATTGCAGATCTCCATGCCTCAGGATCGGTAATAGGTTTACCATTTTTCTTACGACATAAAAAAACAGGAGATGCATAAGGATAAGTTACAGGCATAATAATATCATTTTCCAACATTTTGTCAATATGCCAATTTATAATATCTTGTTTGGCTTGATCATAACGATAAGGCTTACTAAAGACTGGTTTATTAGTTCCAGTGTCGATTTCATGGCAAACAACATGGGTTAAGCCAGGTTTATCAGAGAATAACTGTTTAAACTGATTAAGAAAATTAACAAAATCAATTTTTTCAATATGAATACTTTCCTCTAAATTAACAATTAACTCTGTCGGCTCGACAGGTTTAGAATTTGACTTAGAATCATCAATATGTAAAGATTTATTGGCAAAATTTATTTCAACGTTATTTGCTTTCATAAAATCTAACCCTATAATGCAGGGATGCTGAAGATTGTCGATGACGTAAAAAGGCCAATTAACACTTAAATTATGAATTTGAACATTCAGGGGGACTTCGCCTCTGTTCACGCAGGACTGGCCTTGAACCGTTGTAACATTTAAATTTGTCCGCTTTAAAGCTTTAAAGGCAAAATACTTTTTATAAGTTTCATGTGCTAGAAAGGAACGTTCAGCATTAGTGTCCCAATAAGTAAGTATAAAAATATTATGAATTATTGCATTTAAATTAGGAAGGTCCACCGGACTAATACAAATTGTGTCTAAACATATGCAGGTGGTTGAGTTATTCAGTGGCTGTTGACCCTCCTCACAAGAGCCACTTACTCGTTTAACTGACGACTCTGGTTATTACGAGAGTTACGAAAATTTCTCTTATTTCTATCAGCTCGAGAAAAGTTTTGAGACTTATTTTGATTAGAACGATCGTTCCGAGCATTTTGAAAGTTATTCCGCCTTGGTTGCGGCGATTGACGGTCATGTTGATATCGGTTGAAATTTTGAGGGGGGGGGGGGTGAAATTTTCACGCCTAAAATTTTGCATATTTCCATTACCCCGTCGTTGGCGATTAAAGGTGTTGTCCGCCCTTGGAGGGTGACGCTCTTGGTACTTAGCTAAGGTTTGAAACAGACTGTCGTAAGAAGTGACAGGTTTCAGATCAAGGTAATCTTGAATAGGAATAGTCAAAAGCGGGGTTATAATTTCCACTACAGCGGCAAAAGATAACACTAAATCCAGCTGCTTTATAATGTCGAATTTACGTAACAAAAATGTGGTAGGTTTATCATAAAACGACATCTTTGTCGTATAAAGTTCTTGACGTAGTCTGGTTTTATCAACAATAGAAGAGAATGAATTTTTAATTTTAAGCTTCAAATCCTCATACATACGATTTTGGCCTAGAGCTCTAGAGGCAATGGTGTCATACCATATTTTAGCATCTCCTTTTAAGGAGTATTTTAATAAATCAAATTTATCAGCTTCGTCAATTTTACATATATCAAAATACAGTTCAAGATCCTCAAGAAATTTAAGTACATTGTTTGAGCCAGTAAAATAAACCCGAGCGGGGGGGGGGTGTCGAATTAGTTTGGGCCCCACGTTGGGCGTCACTGTGGAGTTTGCGTTCCTGCAAAATCCATCTTAACTTAAATACTTAATTAGATTACTAAGAAAACCAGAGACTTGAATTGAACAAACAATAAGAGTTTATTTGAACCAGATTAATGGGAGGGCGGCCTGGTAATAAAACTTAGCTCAGTCAGCGTATTACTAAATCAAAATATATAAATCACCAATTTAATTATCTTAAATATCTCACCCCAGCAGATAGTCGAATGTGTAGGGACGGTCTCACTCGTACTCCGCTACCACGACTTCACTATGGATCAGAGGATTCCCTTCGGACCCAACTTGACCTTTCCGAATGCTAGTAGTTGCGCACACCAACACTCATCACTACTTAACTTCACACAACTAAATCTCCACGACTCTACTTCCCGATATTCACCAAAATAAGATTCATCACATCCACTATACTATCCTCCAACATCCACACCATCTACTAAAACCATCTCTATTTTTATACTTCTTCCTACACCCTCCTTTCACTACATTTCAATCCGTTCTTTTAAAAATCACTTCTAATTTATCTAATATTCAAAATCTAAGTCTTTTTTTGCAGCCCCTTGCCGACACAACACTAACTCGACCTCAATCTTCACCGAGTCACTGGCGACGAAGCGAATTTAACCGTCCCCACTTTCTAATTTGATGGATCCAGCTTAATTAAAACAACTGTGGTGACGTTCTGCCGTCTCAACCTCACAACTTTTTTAGATGGTGAAATGATGCATCTTATTTTTAATCTATTGATTGCGAGAAATTCTTGCTTATTTTCCAGAATAGTTTCATAAACTAGAATTATAGTTATTAAATTCGCCTCTTGTATATAGAAAATATAGAAAAATGCTCTAAACTTTTAATAGGGAATTTCCGAATTCTTTTACAAATGGAACTAAAATTTATAAGAATGACATTGAACTAATTTTAGATCCGCAGTTTTCTGTCTAGATGTCAGTGGCAGAATTTTGTTTAAGCGTGAATATTATACATTAGTTTTAAAACAATATGTGTTTTGAAGATGATTCTGAGGCTTCATTGCAATGCATCAGAGTTACAAGTAGTCCGTCACTGGCCACTAAAAGCTAACTATTTTCATGTATGCCTACGTACTTTTTACCATTGGGATAATTCTTTTATTGCGGCAAATTTTAAGTTATATAGTGTATATTTCAACACCATGCATAAATGTATGTATATTCAAAGTAAACAGATTCTTTTTTTGAATGTTAAAAAAAGAGCTTCAATCATAACAACCTAATATATTTACACATTACAGAAAAGGTTTAATTTCTTTGTTAAACTAAACTACTTTTGTCTGTGTTTTAAATAACACAAGAAATGTTTAAATACATAGCATCATATGTTACAACTTTAAAAAAAATTTGAGTAACAAGAAGTAATGTTATTGCCAAGCAAGTTTACTCTTTTTTTCTACTAATTTACTTTTTGTTCCTCGTTTTCATTCCAGAAAATGGTATAATACAGTTCCATTATTATAGTTAGTTTTCAATAAACTTAGAATGAAATATTTCATATTATTAAAACACTTAATTTAAATACATTATTATTTATTTTAAGACTATTTGAATTTCATAATTGGTTATATTCATTTATATCACAAAATGCACCGGAAATATCTCTGAAACATAATCATGCAGTCAAATGATTATAAATAAGATTGTAGAGCAGAAAAAGAAACTGCGCAAATTTCCATGCATCTGCATTTTATAAATATGTTTTTTCTTAATCTCTCTCTTTTTTTTTTTTTTTTTTTTTTTTTTTTAACTAATTTTATGAGAAGCAGAGGGGGGGAGGGGGAAGTGAAGTAATTATTATTACTAAAGATTTTCATAACGTTTGTAATAGCTTAAAATGCTAATGTATCGGACTGTGATACTAAAGAAGTTTATGAATGATGGTATAAAAACGTCAGGCTTAAATTTGGTGATACAAGTAATTGTCGAATGCCTTTAAAAGTGATTAAAATGTGAAAGGTAATAATATAAATTGTATAGTTACAGTTTAAGAAAGAAACTTCAGTTAAAATAGCAATAATTTAGACATTTATAATTTATAATTATGTTAAATCTATACAATCTCAAGAAAATATCTTTCTTCTAAGTATTCATTTTACGTAAATGTTGTATATGTTCTGTTTATCATTTGTGTTTATTTTTTAAATTTATAAAATAATTTTTAAAAACATATTACTTTTTTTTTTTTTTTTTTTTTTTTGTAGGGGGCACAGAATTGCGAATCTTTAATTAATATATATATATATATATATATATATATATATATATATATATATATATATAAATCAAAATAGATAACCTTAATTATTTAAGAAAAAAATAGCAATTTTTTAAGAATAACAATTCAAAACGTTTTAACTATAGATATTTTGATTATAAAATGCTAAAACGTAAAATTGGAACAAATTAGAAAACAAATAATTTTATGAACTGGTTTATTGGTAGCATTCGTAAAATTGTAAATTGAAATTAAAAAAAAAGGGGTGCGGCAAGAAAAGCTGATTATATATATATATATATATATATATATATATATATATATATATACCTTCTCATAATTATAAGGACACCCGTTTTTCTATATTAACTAAACACTGAATACTATTATTTAAACAAGTATATTTTTAATTAATTTGATTTTCATTAATAGGCTATATTTAAAAAGTTTTATCGTTTTTCTATCTTAAAAAATTTTAAATATGGTAAAAAGATGATTATTCAGGTGTTCACAATTATGAGGACAGCTCGAGTTTTAATAATTTGTTTCAGTTATTCTTTAAATTAATATTTTATGGGGTCTCTTTTTAGGGTTAAACACTCAGACATTCTCTCTGGTATATATATATATATATATATATATATATATATATATATATACATTTTTTTTTAAATATTCAGTTTCAATACCATTTCATATAGCATATATGATATTCTTAATACATTTAAACTATTTAAAATTGCTTTCCACTTGCATGCACTTTTCTAATATCACAAGTTAAGGTTTTTTCAACATTTAGGCCATGGGAAAGCTAATAATACAGAAGATTCTTTCTTCAAACTATTTCCTATTGCTCTAAAAGTAGAGCAAAAATGTAAGTCTTGTTGAAAAAAATATTATTACCCCCCAAAATCTAACAAAAATATGATAATTCCACGTTTAAAATTTGCGGATATTCTCTTGATGTTTATAATAATAGAAAAAATTACTAAATTCATTCTGCCTTCAGTAGAAGCAGCTCCCCAGAGCACCATAGATCCACTTTTAAAATGCCCGATTCATATCTGCCTTTAAAAAATCTGCTCTGTCTTTCGCTATCTTCAGATCGTGCCAGTAACTGTTAAAACCAATTGGTTAATCAAGAATAAAATGTTTTTCATCCGAAAATGCAACATTTTACCATTTAATACTGTCTTTATTCAACTTTAACACAGACGTTCTTTCTCCCATTAAATGCTCCTTGATTATTACAGGTTTTTTATTCATTTTAACATATTATTAATTATTTTAAACATGCATAAATGTATACCATAACCTTTCGTTAAAAATTACGAACAAATTCGGCAGCAAACATTATGAGTAGAGCAGTAAGAGGAATTATGAGTCTTCGATCTCTGTAAAACAACTCTGATTTTGCATCAGATCTCTCTCCTATCGAGCCAGCAGTTCAATGTTTGATCACATTTCCTTCAGTAAATTTAGACCTTCGAATTTCATTAGAAATTCGGCGGATTGAAATTATCCTTCCACTTAAAAAACACATTTATCATACTTCACTACTTGAACGTTATTTTTTTCGAGGAATTATCAGTAATGTCCGTTCAAGAAAAATTGAAGGCTTATATATGAATTAGTCTAGCCCAGTAGTTAACAAATTCGTATGTCAACTGTAATTTATCCGCTAGTAAGTTAAATAAAACGAAAAATTCTGGATTGTCCCTATAATTATGAACATCTAAAAACGTGGAGAAAAACACATTTTGCATTATTTTTTATTAATTTTGTTTTATATAAAAAAATTATAAGAGTTTTGGTTTTTAGAATACTAGATATATTAACTACACTTAGTATAATCTTGTTTACAATTACTTTTTTCGTTAGTTATTTAAAAATATAAAGTGTCCTTATAAATATGAGAAGGAGTGTAAATATATATATAAATCATAAAAATTTATAAATCATTATCTGTACACTTAAAAAATATTTTCATGCATTGTAATTAAAAATAATAATATAATAATAATAATAGTAATAATAATAATAATATGTACTCGCACAAACATAAAAAGTACAAAAAAACTTATTTAAAATGTGCATTCTAGCATTTAAATTTATTTAAAAGCAGTTTTAGTAACCCAGTTTCTTTTTTTTTTTTTTTTTTTTTTTCTTTTTTCACAACAATAAGTATTTAATATTAAATGCAAAAAAGAATATAACTCCAAAAAAAAGTGATATTAAAAAAACTCGGGTAATAAAAATACTCATGAATAAATTAAAATGCTGGCATGTCTTTTTAGATTTATTTAAACTATTACTATTTACCCATGTTTACTGCACTTAATTTCACTTTCAACAGAAATTTTAAAAGCAATTAGAATTTTTATCATAACCTTCCAAAAAATGAGTAAAATTTGTTTAAAGGACTTTTTTTTCTATCGCTTCTTATCTACTTTATGCATTAAATACTAATAATCTACGTTTTAAAAAACCAATTTAGTTTGATCTAAAGTTTTAACGAAAAAAAAAAAAAGTTATTCTTTCTTTAATATTAAAGTAGAAAATTCCGTAAAGTTTTATTGGTTTGCGGATCAGTTCACACAATATTATCTGCAAAAAATAATAAGTAAATTGATTATACCTGAAAAAAAAAAAAAGTTAATGAATCAAGTAAAACTAGTGATAGCATAATAACAAGATTGTGATAAAATCAATTTCGCCCTCGATTGCTTTAACATAATAACTGAGCAGTTCAGGCAATTCACTCATTAAATTTTAATATTATATTATTTTGAATTATTTTGATCATTCAGAAAAATATCTTTAGAATTTGTAAGTTGTTATATGGCAATCTTTACAAATAGAAGAAAATAACATTTAAACTTTATAGAATTAAACGTATACATTAATTAAATACAGACGAAAGATAATCGAAATAAACATCATTTAAATTATCGCAGATCGATGGTTCAACCAGTCATTTTAAAGGTATTGGCGAGCTCTTTTGAAAGATACCCATCATGAAATTTTACTCCCCTCGAGGGGGGGCTTCCCCCCAGCGGGGAGGCGAGGCTCCTACATGCAAATTTGTTTTTTCCCAGATAACTGTCTCTATTACAAGAAATATATATTTGTTTCGTTTGGTTTAGTGCAGTCTATAGACGTTAAACTCTAATCCCTATATGATACACATTTAGAATACCAAGTTTGGAAGTTCTACTACTATTTTTTCTTGAGATAGACTGATAACAGACAGCCACACACACAAACACACAGACACACAGACATACACACAGACTATTTGCTAAAAACATGATTTTCGTATTCAGGTGACCTCAAAACGTGTAAATATAACAAAATATCACTTTCGAAAATTTGACCCAAAAACAATACTTTCTCTGCCTTATGGGTAAGAGAAAGTAAAAAAAAAAAAAATTATGACGTCATATACGATATACTGAAAAAAAAAAAAAAAAAAAAAAGGGTAATATTGGAAATTTTAACACCTACTTTGATATGTTTATATAGGATGTTCAAAATGTCTACTGCATACATTTTGCAATATTATGTACATGTCGCAATATTTACCAGCGGACATTATCACTGGAAAATTATTGGTTGTGACTTGATATGAACCTTTTCGAATACGATTGAAAACACGGCTTGACGCCATGAAACGGAACGCGCATGGAAGCATCAAATTGTGCATTGGCGAAATGTCATCGCGCAAACCGTCTTTTATTTTTAAGTCTCATTTAGTAAATCTCTTGAAACAGCGTACATAATCTTCATAATTATTTCAATTTTCACAGTATCTATTTAAATATATTTTTAATAATTTACATAATTTATTTCATTCTGAAATTATGCAAACGATTTTTTATGAACGTCTCTGCCTACAGAGTCACAATGTATTTCGTATGATTGTCCCCATTTTTTAACTCTTCGATTTCTCGGATTCGACCAATTTCGATAAAATTGTGTAGTTCAGACTGTTTTCTTTTTATTTAGGTGGGGGGAGGGGGAAAAATTGATTGCACATATGCACATAATCAAAGAATTCGCATTTGCGATTATCACTTCATCCTCCTTTTGCAAAATCTTGCTGCAATTCGGTTCATTCGGAAATTGATATAACAATTTTGATAAAGGTTTGGACTTAAAGATTCCTCGTAGAGAACAATCGATTATATTTATCCTGAACTTTAGTATAATTAGCGTTCACTGTTAACTTTGATTCCATTTTCTACAAAATATGACAAGAACATGATTTTATTACAAATGGATAAAACGATTTTTGTATAAACAGGGTGGTTTTGTTGATTTGACAAAGTCATTAGACTTATTCTTATATTCAGAAAAATTAGATTTCATTGTTAACTGTCATTCCACTCATTTTAAAGTATGGCAGAAACTTGGTTTCTTTGAAAAAAGCTTAAACGATTTAAATTAAAAATAATAAGGTTTTTTTAAGAAGACAAATCCCTCTGTCTTATGCTCATCTTCAAGAAAATTTACCCTCACTCCGTTCGTTGCAAAATATGATGCTAGATACTCGGATTTGTCAGAAATGGATCTAATGATTTTGGTACGAACTTAGGACGTAGGGTTTTTTCAAGTTCCAAACCTATCTCATTTATCACCATCTTCAGGATTAATTTTAACCCTTACACCAAGCGTTGCAAAATAAGGCGGACACTTGGTTACATCTGATATGGCTCAAAGAATTTTGATATAAAATTTTTTAACAATTTTCTTAAAAGGTAAATCAATTTCACTAATACTGATCTTAAAGCAATGACCGTTTACTGTTATCACTTACTTCGCCGGTCCCCACCTCTGTCAGAAATTGAATTTGCATGAAAAAATATATATAATGATTTTTATACAAACTTAATACCCCCCCCCCTTTTTTTTGTCTTTAGATGACAGAATATCTGACTTATCATTTGAAAAAACGGCTTATCTTAATATATATAAATCTCGTGTCACAATGTTTGTCCTCAATGGACTCCTAAACCACTAAACCGATTATAATAAAATTCGCACACCATGTGCAGTTCGATCCAACTTGAGAGATAGGATAGTTTAAATCTCAAATTATAGTCGCAATTTTAATTTATTGCTAATTATTTGTCTGTTATTATTTGACAGTCACAATTATCTGTTAACTCCAAATGATTCTAACAGATGTCGATACCTTTCGACTGGGTTGAAATGAAAGCTGAAATATATTTGGTGCTGCCATCTACACAAAGAATCTTCAACTTTTTAACCTATTAATACATTTCGTATAATTCAATTATTTCCACTTTTTAAATTTTTGGTGTTAGCATAGCCGGCCACGTGTTACTTAGACTGAAGTGTAAATTGAATTCATATTATAATGAAGATAATACAGTGAAATTAATCCTGTTTTTTACTTATTTGTGCTTCATTGATCAAAACTTTATAATTTAATCTGTATATATATATAAATTACGTGTCACGATGTTTGTCCGGGGTAAACTCCTAAACTAAGGAACTGATTTTGATGAAATTTTGCACACTGTGTGCAGTTTGATCCAACTTGAGAGATAGGATAGTTTTTATCTCAATTTATTGTCACAATATTGTTTTATTGCAATTATTTGTTAATTATAGACCTTTATTAAAGTTGCTCCAAAATATCTGTGAGTTCCATTAATTTAATTGTTGCCAAAAAAAAAAAAAAAAAAAAAAAAAAAAAAAATACGAGTTCATTTTCTTTCGACATAAAAATAAATACATTTAATCAAACGTGAACGTTAAAAAATTATAAAAAGTTAAATTATGCATCTCACGAAAATTGACGTCATAATCAATTTAAAGATTTTATACACATTGATAAAATGCTAATATAGTTCTATCATAGATATAGTAATATATATAGATCTCTCATCCCCATGTTATCGTAGAAAGATTTTTGATGCCGAAAAAAGATAAAAAATAAAAGCTTTGGAAACAGCCATTAAGTGGTATTGAAAAAAAAGAAAAGAAAAGAAAGAAAGAAATATGAATTTGAAACTGTATCTGGAGTCTTCCATTCCCCTTTAGCAAATAAATTATTCATAAATTTTATTTGCTAAAATATTAGTATGTATTCCCGTGTGTATTCACTCGGGGAAAGACGGCCATATTTTGGTAAAAACGTCGTCTTTTCCCAAATGAAAAGGAATAACTTTTTTCTCCCCAATGATCACTCTATTCTATATATGCTATACTATATCTATGAGTTCTATACGCAAGCGAAGTGTGACTCACTGACCGTCTGTGCAGCCAAGAAAAAGATTTCCTATGTTAATTGCCCACTGGATTTTTTGTAAGAAATTATTAAAAATCGAGGAAATTTATTTCCCGATTTTAATCCTTATATTTGGGTATAGATATGTATTAGTTATCGCGGGTGTTAGATTGAATTATTTTGCTGTCAAATTGACAAAATTTTAATTTTAAATTTCAAAACTCTGTCGCCCTTGGCTTTTATTATTATTATTATTATTATTTGGCGATCAAAAGCGTAACACGAAAATATACATGCCAGATGTATGCATTGTACGAAATGTAATATGTATTATTCATTGTACGTATGTATGACATGTAATATGTATTGTACGAAATATTGTTTCATATTATTCATTACTCTTTTAATATAAGTTGTTAAAATAACCATGATTTTTGAAAGGAATTAAATATTTTCGCCAGATAATTTGGCGATATTCTTTTTTTTTTCGCCAAGGATGACAGAAATGAAATCTATTCCGCTGCAAAATATTAGTATCTTACATCAGATATTTTATTTAGACATTTGAAAACAAATTTGACTTCAAACTATGATAGAATATTTATCATTTTCCTTTTAATTTGTATATTATTAGTATATTAAAATTTAAAAGCATGGTATATAAAAAGTTTTTTTTTTTTTTTTTTTTTTTTTTTTGAAATCTTATAATTATTCTTATCTTAATCCTCAATGTTTCCCATCTTTATTGACTTGAATTTACTATTAAAATTTTAACATACTCAAAAACTTCTCATCACTTCGTTAAAATACACTAAACTTTTCCAAAATCTTTTTGTATTTAAAATGATACATGTATTTACTTTAAATGTCCAATATTTCATAAGATTTCCAATTTTAAAGTTTTAAAATATTTATCAAATTTACTTATTTTTCTGGTTTAGCCTTATTGTTTTCCCTTTTATAACTACAGCTGTTGCCCTCTTTAAAATATTTAAAATGATGAGGTCATTTAATAGTAAAATTATCCATTATAGCATATATTATATTTCACTCCTCCATAAAAATTGATTTTAAATTCGTCTGTTTCTTTTATACTTTTATTTTAATAGAATTTTAATAGAATTTAATTTATATATTAGTCATTTTAGCAATTTTATCCAAAGTAGCATTAGAAATAATATATATCACTTCTCCATTAAAATTTATATGACCCTACAATAAAATTAATTTGTGCTTAATATCAACACTACGAAAATTTTTATCAATCGCTTCCAAATTTTGACCTAAGTTTCAAATCTCAACCCTGTGGGTTTTTACATCGGCTACAACGTTTTCGTCTTTGTTCGTAAATAATAATTTAACTGTACTAAATAGTTTACAGCCGTATAATTCAACGTATAACTTAGTCACAGCAACGCGTGGCCGGGTCTGCTAGTATATATATATATATATATATATGATTTGATATCGAAAGAAGGTATTATATATTAATGATTAGCTTAATAGAAATCAAAGTATTTCTCTTAGGCTAATTTGTTAATCATAGATTAACCAATTAATCTAATAAAAATGCTTTAACCCTTTAAGTGTTAAGTCCGTCTTTTTCTGTCATGCATAGATGAAATAAAAATCTGGTGTGGCTAAATTTTGAAAGATATGTTGCTTTTTTCGAAAAAATAAGAATAATATATATGTGTAGTATTTGTATATAATATTAAATTCTATTATTTGAACTGTGCATAGTATTAATTTTATGAATCATTAAACATGTATTCCGAAAAATTACTAACGCTGAAATATATATTTACAGGCAAAGTGTATCTTTATCGATAATCAATCAATTAAATGCTTCTAAGAATTGAATAATTTTGAACAGTACAAGCAAGTATATAAATAAAACAAAGTTAAATTTTTACAAAATTATACTGAAATAATAAATACGCAAATTTGTTATTTTTTTTTTAATGACGGAGAATGTATACGTTATATATATAATATGTATAAAAAATATATATAATATGTATTCAAGATAGACTAAAAATATAACAATAAAAAGTTGGCATTTTTTAATGTTCCCATTACTTTCTTGTAAAGAAAATAAACTTCCTTCCTTTAACATTTATTTATAAGATACAATTTACAACGTTTGATGAGAAAAATGAAATACTATATCTCAAAAATCCGATACCTAATAAAAAATGATTTTATCGTTAACATGGCGAAATATGAAGTTTTAAAAACAGTTCAGGTAATTTTTGTAAGTCGTTGACATTTATATCAATAAATGTCATTTGGAGTTTAATTTACTTTATTGATACTTTTTAAATGTATTTTGTTTTCTACATATGCAATAATGGAATGTTTACACGGGTAAAAAATCGAAAAAGAAATTCTCATCTGTCACTAGATTTTTTTTTTACACTTAAACAAATAAAAATTTCATTTTTAAGTATATTTATCATATAATAACATTTATGGCAGTTTAATTACATTAAAAACTTTCTAAAATTCCTGTTTATTGTATTTTGTTTTACTACCTTGTCAAAAACATTGCTTTTAAGAAATTATTATTTAAATGTTTTAGATTAATTAATTTTGTTAAAATATTTTTTAAATTTTATATATACCTAAACTTAATATCTTTCCATGAGATAATAATTTAAAACAAGCGACAGTTTCCTGTTTGAAAAATAAACGTAATATTTTTGTAAATTTCAAACATTTAATGTACAAACATAAATAAACGTAGGAATAAGTTTTAAAATTACTATGCAAACTTAAACTTTAAAGTGTATAAAATTATTTATTGCAATGGCAGTCAATTCTTTTACTGATTAAATTAAAAAATAAAATAAAATAAAATAAACAATTTAATAACTAGATTAAAATTTAAATAGTTATAGATTTGTGAGATATTTACAAACGTATTTTGGAACATATTTCAGTAAATGATTTTCTTTGACACTCTTAGTTTTTATTAAATTTTCAAGTAATTACATTATGCATTTTTTAGTATATATATATCAGTTTAGAACATTTCGTTAAGTAAAAAAAAGTTAATAAGTGTATAATATCGAACTGTAAATGTAGAGCACTTTTATACGCAATTGTAAATAAATAAATAAATAAATATATATATATATATGTGTGTGCGTGTGTGTGTGTATAATGTATATATATATATATGTGTGTGTGTATAATGTATATATATATATATATATGTGCGCGTGTGTGTGTATAATGTATATATATATATATATACAGAGAGAGATTAGAAAATTTCAGTTTCAATTTGTATAAGTTTAAAGATTCACAGATATTTCAAAAAAGCAAGTAGTAAATGGATATTATTAAAATAAATAAATTCATGTTTATATATATATATATATATATATATATATATATATATAAGTATATATAGTTCAGCTTTTTTTTTTATTATTATTATTATTTCCAGCTCTTTTTTCTTTTTTTCTTTAATTCAAACAAAATGTTTACAAGAAAAAAAAAAAAAAAAATAACGAAAACAATATTAGAAAACCAGTACATAACTAATTCAGACTGGAATGAATATTTCTTATTTTTATTGAGGTATCCTTTTTTCTTTATTAACTTACATTTATTTGAGAATAACTTTGTTTAGCTCACACTTAAGAAATAATTCTAACGTCAGTTATTTTTTCTACCGCCGGTAAGGAACTCTCAGTTTCAATCTGTTTTAGCACGGTAAAAACATTAATTAGAACTGACTAATGCCATCCACGAGATCTTTACTTCTAGGAAAGGAAATATTGAAACAGGCATATAAAGAAAAAATAAATAAATATTATGAATTTCAATCATATTTAGAATTAAAAAAAAAAAATCTTAAAATTTGTATGCACTTAAATTCAAAGTATAAAACTTTTAAAAAATATAATTCGTCAGAATATGCATTGCACATTAATAATATGATATATATATATATATATATATATATATATATATATATAGATAGATAGATAGATAGATACAGATAAAATGACCCTTTTTCTGCAAATTGCTCAGAATAAGAAAAAAATTGAGATATATTCAGAAAATAATTTCAGAAAAATTTCCTTGTCTGGGTGTGTTTTCAGGGGCTGTTTAGTTGCATATGCTCGATACGCTATTTTTGCCCGAGTATCAGATAAAAATGTCTGAAAGTAATACAATGGTACTTAACAGAGAGTTAGGAAATTACCCAACCTGAAATTATATCTATCGAACTCTGCAAAGTTTTGATTAGGTTTTGAGATTTAAGAATATTTACTTTAGCATAATCAAAAATAGTTTTTTTCCGAGTAAGACGCCTAGAATATATATATATATATATATATATATATATATATATATGCTACCGCTAAAGTGCAGAAATCAGTTAATCTGCAGATGAGCTAGGTAATCTGCACATTAACTAGGGTGATCCATTAAAGTGAGGAAAATTGTTTTATTTCTCAAATTACCTAAGTAATCTGCAAATTACCTAGATAATCTGCAGATTACCTACTAGGCACTAGTTAAAGTGAAAATAAGATATCTGGTGTTGTAATTTTAGAGCACGCTGTGTTGTGTTTGTTTTTTCATTCGGAAAAAAAAAATAGTTTTCTTTTCTTTTTTATTTCTTTCTTTACTTATTTTAATCTGTAAGTGTTTTAATTTTTATACCTTTTAAAGTTATATTTGTTTTATTTTTTATTTATTTCATATTTTTTATTCTGACAATATGAGTTTGAAGATGTTATTCATTTTTAATATGAAATATAATAGCTTTAATAGCTTTCAATAAATTCTATTTTATAAATGAATGTTAGAATTGCAATACAGTAACGATTTCTTTTCAAAATAAAAATATTTAACAATTTAAAATTAAAAAAAAAAGTTTTATTAACAACTTATATTTCTATTACTATTTAAATACTAGAAATATTAAATTATATAAAATATTACTAGAAATATTAAATTAGACAAATCAGAAGCGTTATACTTAAGAAGTACTTCAAATAATTAAAACTGCTTTAACATTTTTTAGAATGCATGAAAATTAAAATGACAGTTTTCAATGCTTTATTAAACTATATTTTGCAGCATACCTATATCTGTACAAGTTTAGCAAATATATTAATTTTACAAAAAAAAAAAAAAAAAAACTTTATTAACACTTTTTATGTGATAAACTACAACGAAACTATCTGAAAAAGCGAACAAAATAAAAAAAAATAAATAAATAAATAAATAAATAAAAATATATAATCATGATGTATAAAATATGTACAGGATACTTGAAACTGAAAGAGAGAGAAAAGAAAAATGTAATGAAATGCTAAAAAATGTACAAAAATTTCATATAAAGTATTTATTAAATGCCATAATATTTTTCAAAGTTAATAATTAATATATTTTTTTTTTCTGTAAGTAATAGTAATTTAAATCAATTTTAAAATAAATTAGTTTTAAAAAGTTATGGTTTAATAGTTTTAGTTCGGAAGGAAATAATTACTGTAATGTAAATCTAATATTCATAATTCAAAATGGAGTTTCACGAGAGACAGCTTTTAATTAAGATTAAATTTCATTAAAAAATACAGACCCCTATGAAACTTATATTGAAATAATTAAAAAAAGATAGAAATAAAATCAAAATTAAAACAATTATAACTTACTTGTTACTTTAAATTTTGTGTTAGTCATAATAATAAACCTAATCATGGCTTCCATCCTCCACATTTGCGTTTGCCGTTTATCGGTTTATCATCATAGCGTAGCGGAAGTGAAAGGGTAAGAGTTTTAGTTATGTTTGAAGGTCATTCGCGTATCTGTATCACATGGCTGTTTGACGTCATAGTGAATGTAAAAAAAAACTAAGGCTCGAAACAAACATTTGAACTTTAACGATACTGAAACTGTTAATCTGCAGATTACCTAGTTAAAATGCGGAAAACTCTTTATTCCGCACTTTAACGGGTCATTTTAGTTAATCTGCAGATTAGCTAGGTAATCTGCGGATTAACGGATTTCGCGTTTTAACGGTAACGTGTATATATATTAGGGTGGTCCTTAAAAATTAATCTTTAAATTTTTTTATGGGGCACCCACTTATTTTGTTCTATGTATAAAATAATGACTTAAGGGTGTCGACCGAGGTTTAAAAAAATTTAAAATTGACAAGTTTGACATACTTTGTAATTTCATTATAAAATACTATATTTTAATTACATTAAAAATAGAGACAGTATACATTAAAATATTCAATTTAAAATATTGAAATACACATAACGTAATTTTAAACACTTCGAGCCTTATTTTATGCTTTTTTAATAAGAAAGCACCACAAAACTGGCGTTGTAAAAAATATTACTTACAAACTTTGAATAAACACCATAAAATGCAATAAACTCGCAACAATTGTTTCGGGTCGAAAAAACACACGACCCTTCATCAGGCGAAAAAAGTAAGCACGAGTGCTGCAGTCAAAGCGGCAACGCACCTATTTATTCGCCTGATGAAGGGTCGTGTGTTTTTTCGACCCGAAATAATTGTTGCGAGTTTATTGTATTTTATGGTGTTTATTCAAAGTTTGTAAGTAATACTTATTTTATGCTCCTCATCTGTATCCACCCCCCCCCTTTTTTTTCGTACTAGGGTTATTTATAATATTGCTTGGTAAATATTGCAGTTCTGTTTATATTGGTGAAACTGGCCGTTCCCTTCATAACCGAATTCTCGAGCATAAAAGAAATTTCAGAAACCGTGATATTCGTTCTAAAATAGTGCAGTATGCCATAGAAACCGACCATCTACATGATTTTAACAATACTAAAAAAATCGTATCTAACTGTTCAAACTATCATTTAAGAAATTTCCTGAAAGGCTGGTATATGAAACCGAATTTTTCACCGCTTAATGAGGCATGCACAAGTCCTGCTAAATACGCTGTACTTTCGTAAAGGAAATCTATTGTTTTTTTATCGTTCACTTTTGATGCATTTTACTGATGAGGAGCCTAAATAAGGCTCGAAACGTTTAAATTTATGTTAAGTTTATTTTAATATTTTTAATTGAAAATTATAATGTATATTGTTTCGATTTTTAATGTAATTAAAATATAATTATTTGTAATAAAATTACAAAATATGTCAAATTTGTCAATTTTTAATTTTTTCAAACCTCGGCCGCCACCCTTAAATCTTGTTTTAAAATTTTGAAATTTTTGTGGAAATCTTTATTTTATACATAGAATAAAATAAGCTTGTGCCCCATACAAAAATTAATTTTTAAGGACCAACCTAATATATATACATATATATATATATATATATATATATATATATATATATATATATTACTGACTCTGAAGACCAAACTTAATTTATGGATTTAAAAATTTAAAAAATCTGATGTGGGCACCACATGACTTCCTTATACACTTTTAGAAATATACATAATGTTAAAAAAATTGTCATTGAACCCGAAACTGTTGCCTAAAAATATTTTAAAAAATGAATTATCACCGTGTTCTGAGCTTTTCAGAAAGTTAGTTAAAAACCTATGCAAGATTTGTACTGGTAACGCTGACGAAGGCAGCAGGGACCCGAAAAAATTGGCTAAAAGTATTTAAAAAATGCATTTTCACCGTGTTCTGAACTATTCTGAAAGTTTCAAATGTCTAGCTAGTCGGTAAGTTAGTTAAATAAATTTTCTGCTGTACCATATAAACGCTATCGAAGGCAGCAGTCACCTGAAAGAATTGGCTAAAAATATTTAAAAAATGCATTGTCACAGTGTTCTGAGTTTTTCCAGAAGTTTAAAATGTCTAGCTAGTCGGGAAGTAAAAGTATTAAAAAAATGCATTTTCACCATGTTCTGAACTTTTCTGAAAGTTTCAAATGTCTAGCTAGTCGGGAAGTCAGTTAAAATGCAAGGTTTGTCCAAACCGTTTTTGAGTTATTACCTTTTTTTATGCATTTTGACCATTATGAACCTAATTTTCCTAAATATCTTCAAAACGGAAAATCATGCAAAGTCCAAAAGAAGAGGTGCACAACTAGATGTTATAACAAACCTATGTACCAATTCGCAACTTTCTACGTCCAACCGTTTTTGAGTTATGCGACATACTCACACACACACACACACATACATACAGACGTCACGAAAAATCGTTTAAAGTCCCTTATATCTCTAAAACGAGAGCTCGTGTTAAGACGACACTTGCAGGAGTACAACTAGACATCATGACAGTCACACGTATAAATTGGCAACATTCAGCGATCATCCATTTTCGAGCAATGTGATATGCAAAATCCATTTCGCAAATCGGGATTACTATACTTCCTTATACTTTGTATAAGGAAGTAAAAATAGATAATAACTGGTTAATTGGGATTTATGATAAAAGACAGGATTTTAACTTTAAAGTTTGTAATATGACAAATTGATTCTCCTGTATCAGTCATAAAGTTTTAAAAAATATTATATTCACCCAAATAAATAGAATTGAAATGATTTGGAATAACAATTTAGACCTGAATCTGGCTATGAAAAATCTCAAAAATATACTAACTGTTAACCGCTATCCTGTTATTTTAATCAATAAACCTTTCAGTATTCTTGATGACAATCCCACTTAAGGTTTGTTGTTCCATTTCGGGCGACATTTAAGTGCTGGTAAGTGGCCCTACTAGCTGAAAAGGGTTCTATGATTATAAAAAAAAAGGGGGGGGGGGGTTCAATTTTCCATTTTCTGACTATTCCAGTTTGTCCACGTATGTATTTATATAATCTTGTTTTATTTAATTTCTTGTATTTCATATTTGATGTATTATATATTGTGCTTTATTTCTGAATTTAATTGCTTTTTATCCTATGTATTAATTAAAATTCGTTTGCTGTATGGTCGTGCTTCCATCTGTGAGAAGTTGGGGGCTAGAAACGTGTTTTTTGGTTAATACCAGCGTTTCGTCAGAAACTTCTCATATTCCTTTCCCTACATGGGGGATCTCCCCTGATGAAAGCCCTCATGTGTTTTGGGATTAAAATTTTCATGTGGTTTTGATTATTTTGTTTATTTATTACAGCTTTATATTTCCTTTTGCTGCTTTTGGTCATTGGTTTATAAAAACTTAGTTCTAGTTCTATTTATTTAATAATTCAGGTTCTACTCCCTCCTACATTTAAATTTTATCTTAAATATATATATATATATATACGTTTTAGACAGGAAGGAAGATAAAACCACCGTGACAAAAATTTTATGTGTTTGTGTGTTGATAAAGAGGGAAGGGCGGGAGGGTCTAGATCGCTTTTGCTTGTACGAGTATAATGTGAAAACGGCTGGAAGGAACTTTATGAAACATGATAAACATTTAGACTAGTACTAAGCTTAAAATGATATTTATCGAAAATTTCAGAATTTTAATTACATTTACAGATGTAGACAATAACGCTTACGCAAGTACTTTTTTTTTCAGTAAAATGAATTTCCTGTTAAAAATAAATTGTGACATAATTCTTTTTTCGGTATCAGGGAAGACAAAAATACTTTCCGTGTGGAAAGAGGAGAGAGAGGTTTCCTTTACTGCTTTTTTAACACGTGAAAATGCCTAGACGGAATTAAATAACACCTGACCAGTATTTATGCATGCATCTTATCTAAAATTGCATGTATGGGAAAATTTGAAATTTCATTAAGAATTACAGATATTGCGCAAATCGTTTGCGCATACGCATTAATAATTTTATCAAAAATATAAAAATCGTGTAAATTGGACAAATAGTGTGATATATTTTTTTTAAAACATAAACGAAGCCAAAACGCTTTTAGAATATATTAGGCGTGTATGAGCGGGAAAGAGGAGGTAGTACGGAACAGTGTTTTTCTTGCTTTATTTGGTCCCGAAATTATATAAAACTGGTTTATGGAATAAAGTATCAAATGATAGTGGTTTTCGTTTTAATCAAACGTTCAATTTTATCTATGGAACCTGTAATTAACGCGAAGAAAAATATATTTTATATAAGCAAGACAAACAAATTTTTCACCAACGTTTTTAAAGTTAAAATTTAAAAAAATATTTAAAACCTGTAATTAAATTTTTTTTCATAATTACAAAATTAGAATTAAATATTAATTTAAAACTTAATTTACAGAATGCGATGCAAATTGCACAATGAAAATCTCTATTTCATTCTCAAACGTTAATTATCATCACCTCTTACATAATGGAAAAGTAATAAAACATTTCCAAAAAGAAAGTTTAATGTAAAAAAAAAAAAAAAAAAAAAATGCATCTTCTAAAATTAATTTAAGTATTCAATTAATTACTTGACAGCGATGTTTTCTGTAGTTAATGAGAGTCATTTTTTGAGTTAATGAGCTCAAAATATAAATTAAATGAAGTTAAATAAAACGAGTTTTAAAAGATAATTTTGCTATGTTTAATTGAACTATGTAATTATTACTTATAGAAATCTATAAAATAAATGAAATTTTCTAAATAAATTGAAATCTCTTTGAACATTTCTATTTACAAGTAAATGAAAATTTCTTCTCCGATGTGATCTTTACATGTACTATTTCATATAGTAAGCAATGTTATTTCTATGCTTTGTTTTGAAGAGGGCTTTACATTATGTATATTTTAATGAAATCAGGTCTTTTTTTTTCCGTGTCCATGTATATAACATTTTTACTAAATATTCTGCTTTGGAATATTCTTTGATATTTATTTATTTATTTATTTTTTTTTTTTTTTTTATAAAGATATTAATTAAATATTTACTTTCCGAACACCTTGTGAGGAAAGTATTGTAATCGTATGAAAAACCTGACATTGAGATTTTGGTGATTATACACGTTTCGAAGACACCTGAATTCATATTTACTACTTTTACGATGATGTATGCATGTGCGTATGTATGAGCGTATGTGAGTAAGTGAACACGATAGCATCTAAACGCTTTGTTCGAATGAGCTGAAAGCCGGTAAGTAGGTTATAGGTAACCATAGTCATAATCATAGTACGAACTATGCATCATAGAATATAGCACTTATATTCGTTTTACAGGAACACAAAGAAAAATACTTTATCATCATGGTCTATGGGCCCAAATTCATTTTAAACTACGATAGCGCTTAAATGCCTTATTTGAATGATCTGAAAATTTATACGCATATTATGGGTAACCGTCGCGCGCTCTGTATAAATTTGTGTGAATCTAGTGTTTATAGTTCTTATATAGGGACCCAACGAAAACTTCTTTTTCATTATGCACTGTAGGCTAAAATCTTTAAAGTGCGATAGCGTCTAAACGCCTTATACGATTGAGCTCAAAATTTATATACACGTTAAAAATCAGTGTCACACAAACTCTATGAATTTTTGAGAATCTAGTACTTATACTTATTTTACAGGGACACTATGAAATATTCATTATAATAGTGGCATATCTGCTCAAATTATTTTAAGTGCTACAACGTCTAAACTCCTCATCCGAATGAGTTGAAAATTTATATGCATGTTATATGTTACTGTCGCACGAACTGCATAGATTTAGGAGAATCTGTCATTTTTAAATTTTATAGGGACACAAAGAAAATTCCTCTATCATTGTGGTTTATGGGCTCAAATTATTTAAAGTGCTATAACGTCTAAACTCCTCATCCGAATGAGTTGAAAATTTATATGCATGTTATATGTTACTGTCGAACGAACTGTATAGATTTAGGAGAATCTGTCATTTTTAAATTTTATAGGGACACAAAGAAGATTCCTCTATCATTGTGGTTTATGGGCTCAAATTATTTAAAGTGCTATAACGTCTAAACTCCTCATCCGCATGATTGATTTTGAATGACATATGTATTATGTTGCACTGTACGCTTTAACAAATGATTATAAGGAATTGTAAAAATTTATTTATGCAGTGAAATTTTACTATATGATTGTGTGATCATGAGTGTGTTGGTGAAGGCCCTTTGACTACGCTAGGGACCTGGGCATAAATTTTTACTAAAAATGCTTGTCTAAACGTTCAATTTAAAGTTTATAAAAAAAGTTTTAAAGATTCAGTTAGAAAGATAATGATCTGTTAAAGTACATAAAAATTAAAAAAAAAATAATTAAAAACTCTTTAAAAACACGTTAAAAATACATTCATTAAAAATGTAAAAAGGTTTCAGAGCTTTTCGCAAAGTATGTGTAAAACCAAATTCCCTGATGATGCCTTCGTCTATCTAGGCGAAAAGCTTTGGAACCTTTTTATATTTTTAATAAATGTATTTTTAACGTGTTTTTAAAGTTTTTTTTTTAATTTAAGTGTTTTAATTTAAGTGTTTTTAAGTGTTTTAATTACAATATGACACGTGTTTTTTATTTAACTCTTAACTGGAGTTTGTTTATATATAAAAAGTGCTATTCTAACTGTAATAAAAAATTTATCTCTATCTTTCACCTTTTTAAGAAAACTGTGCATAAAATAGGTGAATTTAACATGACGAAGATAGGACTTTAAATAATTAAGAATATTTTTTTCAGTTTCACTTAGAAAAATATATTATATTAAAGTATGTAAAAAATGCAATTCTAAGTTTCATAAAAAGTGTATAATAACTGTATCTTTCAACATTTCTGAGAAAAATGCACACAACCTTAATAAAGTCAACAAGGAGCTTTTCCGGTCTTCTTAACAGATTACTAGTCTTATTTAATTTTAAGAATTTGAAATTTAAATTCTGTATGTAACATAACTGAAATATTTTTGAATTATAAATAATATTGAATAATGTCAAATAGCGCTAGCCCGGCCGCGGTAGCCTGGTTGGTAAGAGCAGCGAGTTCGTGATCGAAAGATTGCGGGTTCGGTCCTCGAGCCGGCCGAAGACCGTCGTGTACGCTAATGGCGACTGATGCACGTTAAATTCCGTCGTGGTCGCAAAGTCCTCCAAGTTCCCATCAAAATTATACCTCTGGGGGTACCGGGGTCTAAACTCGCTCTGATCCGGATCGAAATTCGAGTTTGGCTGGTGCTGCCATCTTTCACCAGCTTATGGAACTAGACATCGTACTTCCTCCCTTTGAGGCGTTCCTAATAACGGAAGACGCAACCCTCTTGCCTTAAATTAACACCGGTAGTTCCACTACCGGGGCTAGGAATTTCCGAGTGGCACACGACAACAACGTCAAATAGCTCTTTGAATGGAACAATGAATAAAAATAATAAATAATAATAATAATAAGTCGTTTTCTTTTTAAAACTACAGCGAAGAAAAAAAATATCTCAGTTTTTCTAATAATAATAATAATATTATATTTTTTTTATTTATTTTTTATTCCATAAGTACTTCGCTTTAATTATCTCATCAAAGGCAATATTTTATTATAATTTTTGTAGGGCTAAAATGTCGTAGAATTGTATGATTTTTGGTACTTTTTCATTTCATAAACACATCTTTATGTTTCTAAGAACAGTTCATAGCTTGTATTAAATTGTCAGCATTTGTCCTGAGATATGCTTCCAATATAATATTTTTATTAACATAAATGCTAGATTGACTGCGTTACAAATATATGAATATAATTTTCCAATTACATGATAATATATGTATACTCGTGTACAAATAATAATAATAATAATAAATAAATAAATAAATAAATAAAATAAACTTGGTTAAGCATATGAGGAAATTACGTCATTATGACTTTAAAATTAATTATTAATAAAAATTAAATAATAAAAGTTCTGCAAAAGGCAGAATTTAGTTTAGTACAAACTACACATAATAAATTAATTTGTCGGAAATCACAAGGTATATTAAGAAAAATGGAATACAACTCAAAGCATTTGATATTGAAATCTATTAATTAAAATTTAGACCTTTCTGCGAAATAAATAAATAAATAAATAAATACAAAAATAAATAAGTAAATAAACAAAAATAAACACACTTTATATATATTTTATTGATTTACTTATTTTTTTTAATCCGATACGCATACCTTCCAAATATTTTCTGTTTGACACTAAACACAATTTTTAGCAAAATATCAGCTCTTTGGGATAATGTTAAAACGTGCCAAATTTACGGGAAAATCCCAATATCAATATCTGGATATTTCTAATATATATATTTAGGATATACATGCATACATACATGCACATGTACACACACACACACACACTCACACACACACACACATATATATATATATATATGTGTGTGTGTGTGTGTGTGTGTGTGTATAACTTCAACTTTTAAAAAAAAGTGAAAAATCTAGAACTATTTTAACCATATATAAAATCAAATATATATAAATCTCTTAAATTCTAATTTTTCCCTTGATAGACTACGGAAGTAAAATCTAAAATTTGCTTTTAACCAAAGCAAAATATTCAAAAATATTTATTTCGATTGAGCCAACAATGTTACACACAAAATTATTCACATATAAAGTCAAAGCGAATGTAAAAAAAAAAAAAGAAAAAGAAAAGAAAAGAAAAGAAAGTAAAAGAAAGAGAAAAATACTTTTAAGAACTAAATTTTGTTACTGAAATGAGATTTATTACATCAGAATAATAATCTGTTTCTTTTCTATGGACCCAGAATAGTCAAGTAAACCTTATTCTCTACAGACTGTGCTTTGCTGTCTATTAACGTTCATTCGTTTTAAATCGTGAATTGAATTTTGATAAACTTACAAGTAATTCGTTTTCATTTATTTTGTATTCTTCAAATTAATTTGATTTTTTAAAGATTTTTAAAGATTAATTTGTATTCTTCAAATTAATTTGATTTTTTAAAGTTATTTTGAATCGTAAATTTAAATGAATATTATGATATTGATTGAAAAATCAACATATTTAAAATGAATGATAAAAAAAAAAAAAAAATAGTTGATAGAAATAAAATTAATTAGTTTGTCAGGGATTTACATACCAAATTTAAAACATACATCATAAATAAGTACAATTGATTATGTTTAAATTTTTTTAATATAACTTGATGCAATCAACTCATATTTTAGAAGTGTAAAATACGTTTTTTTATATTTATTAAAAATAAATATTTTTACACTATATATGAGATTTTATGCTTAAAATGAAAAAAAGGTTAACAATTTATTTTAATTTCTAACATAAAAAATAAATAAATAAATAAATAAATAAATGCAATAAAATCTTTATTTTAGTGTAATGAAGTTCCGCTTTGAAAAATATAAAAATTAATTCTCGGAGTTAATACATCATTTGAAGTTTCTCCTATGTAAGTACTACCAGAGAGACTACGAATCGCAGCATTGTAACAGTGAAATATCCAAATGCCTCTCAGTGATTTCTCAAAACCACGAAGATATTGAATCTAATATTTAATTCAGTATTAGGTATATTATTATTATTATTTATTTTTATTTTTTTGAAAGGCTTTAGTTGATTTTTTTTTCTCTATTTTAGTTTGTAATAAAACGTTTAACCCCTTATTGATATTATAAGACATTATAATGACTATTTGCATCAATTCTCCTATTTAGTTTCTCCTATTTAATGTCCTTCTAAAATCCAAAAAGTCGCGATTTTAGTACAAACTGTACATAATAAATTAATTTTTCGGAAATCACAAGGTGTATTAAGAAACATGGAATACAACTCAAAACATTTGATATTAAAACTACTAATTAAAATTTAGGCTTTTCTGCGAAAAAAAAATAATAATACCAATATAGCATTTAATATAAAATGCATACAGAGACAACTGCAACAAGCGACTCTTTTTATATTTTTTCCGTACCACTATTTTAAAAATAAATAAATAAAATAAACAAAATGAAATTCATAATACGTTTTCGCAGGTAAATATGCACTTCGATTGATAAATTTATTATCAATTTTATGTTATGGAAATAGTGGTGTGAAAATAATAATAAGAACGTCGCCTGTGGAAGTCATGTACACGGTAAAAAAATAATTATTATTATGTTTAAATTACAAAGCTAGATAATAATGTAAATTGTTTGCATTCTTTGTAAAAAATATTTTAAAGGTGAAGATTTCATCGTGTTGTTTCATTTCGCATTCTACTCGTACGATTACTATACCGATTTATTTAAAAAAAAAAAAAAAAAAAAAAAAAAAGCATCATTTTATTTATTGTACAAATATTATATTCCTACATGTCAGTGCTTTTACGGTGGTATTATTTAAAGCATTTAAAATCGTATATTGACATTTACATCCAAATTTATGTACTCACATTAATAATGCATGTAAGCAATTTTACGCAATATTTTCCATAATCACATTTTTTTTTTCTTTAATTATAAATACTTGAAAAAAAAATATTTTATCAACCAGACAAAAAAATATAAAAGCTATAAAATCTACGCTTTAAATAAAATTTGGATAAATTAAGGAACACAAAATGAACTTTCTAAAATTAAAACTTTCATTGACATTTAAACTAAAAACGCTTTTGTCAGTTTAAGCGGCGTTTATCTATAGAAATAGAAATGTATAATGACAGGATAGGATAGTTATATGAATTATGTCTTGTTGTTTGCAGATATGTGTCAATATGTTAATTGTTATTAAAAAAAAAAAAAACACTATTAAATCTAAGTTGATAAAACGCATATAATACATTTTATAGTTTAGGAAAATAAATTTATTAGCTATAATAATAAAACAAATAGTTCATCTACCTTAAAGAGATTTCAAGAAAAGTCTGTACAGACGTGCATATGCAAATAACAAAGGTATGGAACCAATATGAGTAACGCAATACTTATAAGATGCACTAACAGGTAATATAAGTGCTTAACAGGTGCCTGCCAAAGCTGTTAGATCGATTACTGTTGCTACAATGACAGATTATTAAGATTTAAGTATCTTTTAACACGCCATTATAATTCTAGAATCTCTGAGGTAGCGATGAAATTATACAGTTGAATTTTTCATCAAACCATAGATATGGATGGAATGAAGAATTTAATCTTTGGTAAAATCGCGTCCAAAATCGATGTTGGAGGGGTCTATTTTGAACAATGTTAAGATTTGGTAAGTTTAGCACTACTGTTTAGTCGTATGTCCAAAATTGTAGATCGATCCATGTTTAATATTTTTATAGGCAATTTTGTTTTCTTCTTGAACATAATTGAAGTGTGATGTGTTTTATTGAATTGTATTTTAAAACAATTAAAATTAAAGCTTCGTAAGACAGGTAGTATATATGCCCTTTAGACATTGTTTGTATAAATTATTTTATAAACAATTCAAACGATTTCAGTGAAACGTTCTTTATATATTTTAGTGGATAAAAGAAAACGTCCTATAAGTTTGTTCAGCAGTATAAAATGATTTTTATTAAACTAAACAAATTCAGCAGCAAACATACCACTTTAAATTGAAAATAGTTTGATGAGATTCGTGAAATAAATCTTAAGTAACTTTTCGAACACCAGAAAATGAAGTAAATTTGCACTGCATTCAAAATAATTGGGAAAGTGGACCAACATGTGCCATTTACCTTCCAGATATTGAATGAATAAACTATTAATATTATAATATCGAAAATTAAACTAGCAGTACTTGTTGTCACATTCGTTTATCGAGATACGTTTTTAAAAAATCCAAAATTTAAAGTATTTTATTTACAAAAAAATATTAATGATAAATTATGCATACATTAGCATTTCATAAAACTACATTACAAAAAAAAAGCAAATATGACTATATTTGCAAACATTCATTTGCATTATTATTTTTTAATTGCATTTATGATTGGAATTAAACACACACACACACGCACATTTATATATTATATACAAGTGTGCGTGTATGTGTATGTGCTGGAAGTTGGTAATAAAACAGAAAAAATACATCTTTCCTTTGATGTTAAATTTAAAAATCATTAGAAATTACATAATTCACTTCCTTAATAAATCTTTTTTTTTTATTTATTTAGTTAGATGTTAAAGAAACAAATTGGAAAACTATCTCAGAACAAATAGGAAAATTCCCATATATAGAAAATAAAGTTAAATTTTGTGCATTAAACGATTAAAATAAAATTTAGAGACAATAAGATTAATATATATGTAATATAATTCACTGTTAGACTGCATATAATTTTCTATTGATGTATTTATTATTATTATTATTATTATTATTATTCCTTTATTACATATACATAAGTTTTCGTTTGATTTGTCTGTTAATTGTAACTCTGAAAATGTTATTCAAATGATTGTATATTCGAAATTTTTTTGAAATGCTTAAATGAGGAAAGGGGCTTTGTAAAGTAGTTTTTTTTTATAGAAATGCTAATTTATCCATTATTTTGGTGGATTTACTCACTTCGGGAAACAAGATTCACATGTCAAAATCCCAACAGTCAACTTTATGAACGAGGCTTTTATGATGACGATGTTTTCTTCATCGGAATGAAGAAATTAAAAGAAATTTTCATTTTTTCATTTTTTAAAAAAGTTTCTTGATACTTTTTTTTATACACACACATACACACAAATATATATAAATATATACATACATGCATACATACATTTATATATATATATATACGAAGAGAGGGATAATTCAAAATAATTATAACATGAAAATTTAAAAAAACAAACACACAAATAAAAAAATATAAATAAGTAAATATTTTATCATATTGTAAAATAAATAAATATAGCAAAATTTAAGATTAAGTGATATAAACATTGTGATTTAATAAAAAAAAAAAAAAAAAAAAAAAAAAAAACTAAGTAGTAATCTGATTACGAGCTTTTAACAGGTGCTGGCAGTTAAGACAACTTTCAACAATTCTAAGCTGATTCGAGTACGTCTAAATACAAGGTAAGGCAATTAAATCCTATTTTTCATCAGAACAAAAATGTTTTCAATAAACCGAAAAGAAGTTAATCAAAAGCAATCCCTACTTAATTTTAAGCGGATTTACTTGGGCTTATTATGCAAAATTAAAAGAAAAAATGAGAATTATAAAAAATTGAGTTTAAGATATTGAAAAATTAAAAACTTATTTATTTTCCATTTAAATTTTCTATTTGTATTTTTACGATGAGAAAGTTAAAAAATAAATGCAAAGGCATTATTTGTTTATTTAGTTAGTTTACTTAAAATATCTCTCGTAATATATCATTTTGAGAATAACAAAGGTTTAATTTATTTATTTCAATAACTCATGATAGAATATGAACAGTGGAAATTAACAATTTAGTATTTTTTAATGAGTGTAGGCGTACAAATTAACAATCCACAGTATAGAAGGAAAAAATATCAAATATATTTTTGAAAGCAAATGTATTTTGAAATAGAGTATTAAAAAAAAAAAAAAAGAAAAAAAAAACTATAACAATTTAAAATTGTTTAGACTAACATCGACTTTAAAATAAATGATAAAGACGATCATGATAAAGAATTGTGTAAAATTAAATAGATTCTACAAAATTTAGATTTAAATTCAGATTTAAATAATAATAATAATAATAATAATAATAATAATAATTATATATATATATATATATATATATATATATAAACTTCATTTAAGACACTTTTAAATTTTATTATTCATAACAATTACATTCTACACTGTAATAAGATTTATATTCAAAAGGTCGGTATCTCACAAGGAGGATGTAGCTCGAGTATGTTAGCTGACTTATACCTTTACCATTATGAACAGGGATTATGTATTGAAAATGTCTATTTTTACCGATACATTGATGACATTATAATTTTTTATGTCAATAATTTTTCACCTAATTTATTTAAATTTGAATATCCTTCTCACCTTACCTTAACTTATAATCATCTCAACAAAAACTGTATTAGTTTCTTAGATTTAAAACTTAAACTTGATGGTAGTAAAATTTATACTAATATGTATGACAAAAGACAAGATTTTAGTTTCAAAGTAAATTTATTTACACAATTTACCTCTTGTCTTCATATCTCTGTCTACAAAAATATTATTCTCAATCACCTCTTTCGTATACATAATCTTTGTTCAGATAGGTTTAAAAACAAAAATATCGATTAATGTTGCTACAAAAATCGGGTATCCTAAAAAATTTATTTATTCACTTGTTTATCAAAAAGGGTCTCTGTCTAACACACACAAAAAAAAAAAAAAAAAAAAAAACTAATGTTTAATTAAAAATTTAAAAAAAAATCAGGTGGATGGGTGGGCAGAAGTTTGATTAAGGAGGAAGGGTGGTGTTGTTTGGCTGGTTGGCTGGGAGGGTTTAATGCTGAATAAAATTTATTAAAAAAAAAAAAAAAAAAAAAAAAAAAAAAAAAAAAAAACGTGGGGGGATTGCTGTAAGTTGCATTCTTATTTTTTCTGGTTGATTCTATGTATTTTGAACTCTTTTATTTTTTCTGGTTGATACTATGTATTTTGAACTCTTTTATCATTAAATTTTACAATGTGCTTCTGGCTACTTGAGGCTTCCCTTGTTAAGTTTGAACAATCCATCTATTTGCATAACAAAAATAAAATCTTATAAATATTAATTAAAAAAAAAAAAAAAAAAATCTTTTAAATTTTTAATTTTAATTTATGATGACCGCATTATAATGCTTATCCTTATAGTTGTGCTCTTTGGCATTATTGCTTGTAATTATGCCTTCTTAAAACTTAACACTTAATAATTTGACTATAAAAATCTTAAAAATTATCTTAATCTTTCAGTCAATACATCTTAAATAAAAATCTTAAAAATTATCTTAATCTTGCTGTTAATACTTCTACATTATCTTAATCTTTCAGTCAATACATCTTATATAACTGACTTAATGTTATTATAGCTAACCGAAAGATGGCGCTTGTACTTAGTAGTCTTTAACCTTCATTCTTCAGTCGTTATCTTAAACGATTTAATTATTAATATTTTTGGTACGATTTAATTTAACTCTACTTGTATTAATTTTAACATTATCATTTAATATTTACTCTGTGTATTTTATCTTTAATGTAATTGTTCTGAAGTATTTTCGAGTAATCGATATCTGTCGAGCTATTATTTTAACTTCAATTTAGGTTTTGGCATCAACCATTTTTCCAGTTTGTGTTAACTGTTTTCCATGTGGTTACTCTGCTTATTTCATGTTATTAATTAGGTTTCCTTTAAGATTTTAATCAATATTTATTTATCCTTTGTTTTAATTTATTTTTCACTTTTTTCTCATTCTTTATGGTCTTTTTGCTGCATTGATCGGGGCGTGAGATGATATAAATTGCTATGATTAGCAATATCGTTTTACGAAATCATTGCAGCTTTCTCTGCTTTATGAAGTATGCGCCCCTTGATAAGTATATTTCTAATTTTAAGCATTTATATCCAATTGATTATGTGGTTTATTATCTTTTTTCTCTTTCACAAGTTTAATGGTCCTTTTTTATTATCCTTCAGGTCGGCGTAAGTATTTTAAGTTAATATGGTAACTCATTGGTTCCTCATCTATATCGCAACTTTTTGTGTCATTCTTTCCTCTATGTTAAATTCAGTTCTATATTTTAGTGTGCTGTTATTGTTTTAGTTCTATTAATTGCTAAATTTTAAGATTAAATTTTATTACGTTATCTATTATTTATATATATATATATATATATTACAATTTTCATCCGTGGAATTATCGTCGTACAGCAAGTCTGGTTTGATTTGAGCAGTTATTCACAAATAACTCCAACTCCCGGTTGAACACAAAAATCTAAAAAGCGTATAAAGGCAGGGTGCAAATCTTCAGACATTTTGATGCGTTATTTTTGCCATCTAGCGGTATAGCCATTTTAAGATTTTTCAGGTGAAAATAACCAATAAGAGATTATATGAAATCCTCGACGCTAGATGGCAGAAACAGCGTCTCAAATTTTGCTGGAAAGCTGCACCCTGCCTTTAGACGCTTTTCAAGTTTTTGCTCTGAACCGGGAGATGAAGGCCATTGGTCATCAATTTCATCTTCATCTTGCATATCTGTAAGAATAAGAAATCGTTATAATACTAAACAATATTTTATTTATTTCATGAAAAACGTATTATTAAAGTTTTTAAAAAAATATATACCTGAATCTGGAGTACTTCTTAGAATATCAGGTGTTATGACTACATCATCATACGCTTCTGGAAACTGATTTCCAACGAACAAAATCATTTCTAATTTTCCTTTTACATTTCTCTATCCGTAATCTGTTGGTTACATGTAGATGCTGTTTGGATTATGTGCCTTTCTCCACAAGCATGCAATATATATTGTTCGTGATAAGTGTTGCAGTAACTCATATTGGCATTATGTCAAACAACAACCATCCTAATTACGAACATTCAATTGGTAGGGCTGTGATGTATCTGATATCTTCTATGTCTTATTGGAGATTGTAATTCTAGTTCTATTGACATCATATTTTTTTTTTCTTTTTTTATACAAATGGCTGATAAAAGATTGCATGATGCTAAAAGAGTCATCTCTATTCTTGAACTTTTCTGTAGCTCGAGCGTTTGAAAATTAGAAGGTATTTTCATCGCTGTGTATAACTTATAACACTGGAACTGATATCCTTCATTTAATGATCTTTCATCCACAAAATCAACATTATCGTGCGTTTTCCGTGATTTCGTGAGAACCGGTTTGCAACGACGGTACTTCAAAACTGTAAGGCATTTTTTTATTGCTTCTGACGTAAATTTAACAATATTTTCAAATGCATTTTGTCCACAAAATACACACTTTTTTATCACTCATCTTCGTAGTAGATATTAAACTCACAAAATTTGATTCTCAGATCTTATATTTACACAAACCAACAAGCCAGAACGTTGTGCATGTAATTTATAATGCCACTAACGTGTGTGATCATCTCTGATCAGCTGTCATGGCGTCGGAAAGTAGATTGGAGACGGTGCGCGAGAGTAAGAGATAGAGACAAAGGGAAAGGGGAATGAGAGACGCGGAGTGGGGTCACTGCATGCTTCACTGCAGCTGCATGCACTAAACTTTATTGACAATTTTGAAACTTCGGCTTGTGGAAATCGGCAGATTATATATATTTTTTTTCCGTTACTCTTGAATTATTTCCTTAAAAAAAAGAAAAAAAAAAAAAAAAGAAAAAGTCGACCGTGCTCGAGAATGTCAAGGTATTTTTATTTTTATTTTTATTTTTTATTTTTCTTTTTTTCTTTTCGCAAGTTTGTGACCCTCCCACTCGCTTACGTCACGTTAACATCGTCATATTATTGAAATGGATACTTTTCAGCGTATAATTAATCCACCTTATCTTAATCTAAAGCGCTCGAGTATTTTTAACGATCATTTTCTTTTTTTTTTTTACAATTCTGATCGGCTGTCCTAGACGCACGTTCCAATATAAAATGCTTATATATGGTGGACGAACTCAACAGGGTGTAAAGTATCCCCTTTTATGTTAATCTGTCGCACTTGCGTAAATCCCAAAATCCTTTGTTGGGCTCCGCTACTACTATGTCTACATTAATTTTACACTGATATGAAAAATTTTTGCAGCTTTAGTATATTTCTAAACAAAAAGCATGATTTAAAGTGAAATACATGCAAAACTGACGGCAAAAAATCTTAAAGGAATATTTAATGTAAAAAAAAAAAAAAAAAAGATTTAATCAATTTAAAAAGTATTATAAGTATTATAGTAGAATATGCTTTAGTCGAAAAGAGCATTTTTGCGAAAAAAAGAGATAAACAATAAAAGAGAAAGCGTTTT
This sequence comes from Salticus scenicus, assembly GCA_963930645.1. NCBI lineage: Eukaryota > Metazoa > Arthropoda > Arachnida > Araneae > Salticidae > Salticus > Salticus scenicus. The sequence continues at coordinate 196,728,720 of OZ005650.1, forward strand.
CTAATAGTAGGCATCTTTGTTTTATAGTTAATTTAAAGGAAATGTTCAACTTGTCAAATATATAATGGATATATTATGGATATATACTATATAATATATCCAGTATAATATATATAAAAACGGACTAAATTAAAATATCGCCAATAGAAATTATATCCCGACGGTAGAAATTGAAAAACCTGTTAAACTTTCTTAAAACGCCTATCCACTAAACATTCGGAAAGTCTAGCTAATAATGTTTTCGATAATATAATTAAAGGTGAAGAAAACGCACCACTGATCATTTTCTACAGAATTGCCGTTACTGGAAATTGTTTTTGAAAATTTATACTATTTTACAGGGATGCATAAAAGTATTTGGATACATTACCAGTAGTGTAAAAAGGGTGGTTCACCTGCAGGGTGGTGGGACGGTGGGATGAGGGATGGAGGGATGGTGGCACACCACCATCCTAGACCCTCCGTCCCTCATCCCACCGTCCCACCACCCTGCAGGTGAACGCCCCCTTTTTACAATACTTAGTCATCATCTTGGACGAGGGGATAATGCCACCGGAGATTCGAAACTTTTAGATCGTCGGGAGGGGAGAATGAGTCATCTTTTTTCCCGAGGGTTTTGGTGCTGCACTCTATCGGGGAGAATGGGAATTCTGAGGAGTTAAATTTATTTTCATAAATTTCAGACTTAGTATTTTTTTTCACAATTTCGCGGACTTCAAAAATTTTTCGAGTTGGAATTTTTGCAGGGGGTTAGATTGGAACCGAAGGTAAAATAGTTTCACGGCTTGATAAGTGGATAAGGGTTTTATTTATCAATCCATGAAGCTATGCTTGTGAGTGCACTTATAAGGTATATAAAGAGAGGCATCGCGCCAAGGGTTCTGTTGCCACCAGGAGAGTCGAAACTTTTTTCGCGTTTGAAAATGAATTTCGTGGAATTTGAAGTTTTAACTAAATAAAACAAAGGGTTGATGAGTATTATATAATTAAATACTTAATAATGAATAGTATACACTTTGATCTTAAAATTTTAGGCGTTGCCATAGGGAGAGTGCAAACTGTTGGACCGGTGACATCGAAGATTATAAAATATTTCCGGTGGGACTTAGTATTTTTTGACTGAATGAAACAAAAGATGACTAAAGTTAATTAACATAAGTAACAATTAACAAGGGTTTAAACTTTGAGTGACGCCATTCGGAGATTGTAAATTGATTAGAAATATTACTATGTATTTGTGGGACTTAGCATTTTTAGTGATTGAAAATGTACTTCGTTACGAAACCAGTAAATGATGTTATATACGTTATAAATTTTATATACAATAAAATTGTATACTAAAAACAATCTAAATTAAACTAAATATAATAAAAATTATATAAATTAAACTTTTTTTAACACTAAATAAGTTTCACTCTTAAAATTTATTTAAGCTCTAACTTACAAATACTACTGCATTTGTTAAAAATTTAACACACATGCACTTTAAAAAACTACAATCATATAATATTAATTTAAAAAAAATATGCATACAAAGATATACAGTAAAGTTATAAATAAAAAAAAAATACTATCATATAATAATATTAATCTAAAAAAAATGCTTACAAAGTTTTAAATCAACAATTGAATTTTATATGCAGTAAAGTTATAAAAAAAAATATACTATTATATTATAATAATATTAATTTACAAAATATATACAAAGATATACAGTAAAGTTATAAATTAATAAAAATGACTATCATATAAAATATTAATTTAAAAAATGCATACAATGTTTAAAATCAAAAATGAAATTTTTTATACATTATAATTAACTAAACTTTAAGTTGTTACTATTAAATAAATTTATCCTAACACGAAAATTTTAAAACTTTACATAAATTTTATAAGCAAAATATTATAAGTACAGGAGTATGTTATTTAAATTAAACATTATATTGATACTACACAAATATTATCTAACATTTATTCGAGTTTAATACAGTAATATAATTTATACTATCTTAGTTGATTTAAATTAAACAGGTAAATACTTTTAAACTTTAAATAATAAAAATAAGTTTTTTTTTATAAAATAATTGATACAAACAATAATAATAAAAAGGATTAGTTAAATTTAAAAACTATCAGTTACTAAAAGTTATTTTGTATTAAACATTTCTATTTAAAATTTTGAAATAAATTGCATAAAAATTCAATGCATCATTTTAAATGAAAATAAACAGTTTCCTTAAAAATAGATAATACGGAATATTCCATGAGTCATAGTTATCACCTGCAACGGAAAACTCATACACTTGAAGAATCATGTGTAATATACGCTGAGGAATCGTGGGTAATAGTAATCAACACTATCTCATATAAAGATTAAGTTAAAATCATTAAAACAATACAGCGAATAATTAGGAAAATGCAATAATTTTTTCACAAAGCATATCATGCATTGAGTTTTAAACGATTATTACCTACCTATCACTTAAACGGTATTTAAATACATATAAAAGTAAGTTATAGTTAAGCAATAAAAATTCGTTTGTGAAAGAAGTTTTATATATATTGCAAAATTTAGTTTTACTCAGATAATTTCTGAACATACACAAGTTAAATGAAAACTTTCGTAGGTTTTATTTAAGCAATAAATAATCGTTTGTGAAAGTAGTTTTATATGTTGTGCAAAATTTAGTTTTAATTAAACAAAAAAGTTTATAGTGTAACAATAAGAAAGTTTATAGTGTAACAATAAAAAAAGTTTATAGTGTAACAATAAAAATTCCTTATAAGTAAATACCAATAAAAAAATATTTTTAAAATTGATTTATCTCTCTTTAATGAAACAATAAAAATTTTCATATATAATGTTTGTAAAGTTTTATTAGTAGTTTTGTTAGATAAATTTATTTCATAAAAGTTATGTTTCAATAAATTTTTTATGATATAAACAAATAACTTTATTAGAGTATAGAGTAGAGATACATATTAAGTTAAATAAATTATCAAATAGTAATAATAAATTATGAAACTTACCTAAAAATTACTGAAGAAATTTCCCTCTAGCGAAATGATACCTTCAATCTTAAAACACTTGCACACAAATGCGAGAAACTGTTTTATCGCTAGACGATGACTCATACATATAAGAATGTTGAACCATACCTATCTTAGCAGAATAATTTTGTTGTTAGAGTTCTGTGTTTTTACAATAATATAAAAATAGTTTATAGAGATCATTTAAATAATATCAGTTGTAAACTACTTTTAAATAATGCAATAAGAGTTGAACTGTGCAATTAACCTATTAAAATATTAAACTATATTTTTTAATTATGCTAAGAAAATAATGTGTTTAAAACATGATTATTTTACGATAAGTCGCGCTTTTTATATTTAATAAACAAAGTTTTAATAAAATGTAACTGTAATTTTTAATGAAAGGTTTTAAAATCACTTAATGGGATAAAATAAAATTAGAAATCTTATTGTTTTTAGTAATTATTTAAATATATGCATGCAATACTTTCCTGAGTGAAAATTTCACATTAGTTATACGGATTGCAATATATCTTACTCAATTCATAACCGCTAAATTGTATAAGTGAGAAAAGGGATCTTTTAATGTGAGTATTATAGTAATGATAAATTTATTTCATAATCGGTAACTCATTGATACATAATCAGGTTCACACCTTATATAAAACAATACTATATTTAAAAGTGTTACCAAATTTTACTACACAATAAAAACCCCAATGGATATTCATTAGGGATAAGACTATATGAGGATCCTATAAGTGGAATGCCCTGTGCGGAAGTCTTTCTAACTTATAGTTAAACCAGATTTAGAGAAAACTAAGAAAAAATCCAAACGTGTAGGTTGATGAGTTGAATTCGAACCCAACACTTCACCGCTCTAATCATAGAACCGTTAACTTATCGCAAGGGTAATGGCTCATTCTAGAGTCATACAGTTGTATTGAAACTTACTGTTTTCAGTTAATGAAACTTCTAATGAGACAATTATTTTTACCACCACGTAAATGAAAATTTTATATTATTCCTGCGTGGATAAAACTTTAAATAATTCAATACAAGTATAAACTTATACCATTAAATATTTAACTGTTGGTCCTATAAGTGGATTGCTCTGTGTGGGAGTCTTTCTATATTTAAGCGAGTTTTGCAGAAAACCAAGAAAAACTCCGAACAGATAGGTTGATAAGCTGGAATCGAACCTAGCATTAAACATAGAATCGTTTGGTCTTCCAAAATCCTCGTAACAACATGTTTATGAACTTTATAAGAAAATGCTTAATACGGTTTGAGCTTAGTAGATTTTGCATGCGTTAGCTATATAAGAGCGAATTAAACATCTATAGTTGTAATTTTTTTCACTATATATTGTTTAACTATATTTATACACCATGCATTGTATAATATTTCCCGGAGTAAAAGTTTAAACTGAGTAACTATTCATCAATATAAGTGTTAAATTGAATACATAAGACAGTATATGAATAAACGGTTAGTAATGTGAAAATGCTGATTTATAAAACATTTTGTAAGAAGTAACTCATAAAATTATTTCATATCTTTATACTTATGCACACACACGCTTAAGAGACTTGTATAAAGCAACACTATGATTAAAAGTTTTACTAATTTTTCAGTATACAATAGTAATCATTATTCATTTACAATAAACAATTTAACGTTATTAAACCAAAAAATAATTTATTTTTTGATTCGATTTAAATAATTAATATTTATATAGGGTTGTTGGTTGATGAATGTCGTTCAATGAACACTTAAACAAAGGGTTTGCGGATCTACAGTCGGTAACAAAAGTCTCCGAACACTAGCAAAAATTCCTATGTAAAAAAAATACACTTAATACAGTTTTGTTAAATAAATCCTTGTCGAATCCTGTTTTAGACTGACTAAGAAGAGGATTCGACAAGGATTTATTTAACAAAACTGTATTAAGTGTACTTTTTTTATATAGGATTTTTTGCTAGTGTTTGGAGACTTTTGTTACCGACTGTATATATTAATTTGAAACATGTTTTTGTCTGTGTCCACTATATTGAGTGAACTACTTGGTGTAAAAATTTGGTTGAGGTGTCTAAAAAAAGGTTTTGGTCTGTAGATGTGCTATGAGAAGAGAAAAATAAAAAAAAGTCGAACGGTTTCCCCCCCGGGGGAAACGGGTGGGAAAACGTTTCCCACCCGTTTCGGTTAAAAACACATTTACGAGCTTAACTAAGCTTCAAATTGCTTCACGGTGAAGAAATTGTACGTATGGCGACTAGAGTCGAATACTAAAAAATCAATATCTGCGAATTTGGAATTTTCGATTTTAAAGGGGGGAAAAAGGGGGAAAGTAGATTTGGAGGGGAGGGGAAAGGGGGAAATTAGTTTGAGAGGGAAATCCGTTCTAGACCCGAACATGTAGCACCTAATTTTAAAGGTCTTGAAATTTCATGTCGATTGGGGATGTTTGTATACAGCATAGTGCGATCCCTGGTGGTGAAAAATGGAACTAAGTGATTTTGTTGTAGGCCATATCATGTTGCACCTTATTTTAAAGGTCTTGGTATTTCCTGACGGTTGGTGATCTTCGTACAGAACACACTGTGCCCCCTGGTGGTGGAAAGTGCAACTAAAGGATTTTGCAGTTGACACCACCATGTGACACTTTATTTGAAAGGTCTTGGAAATTCAAGGCGATTGTTGATAGAGGTCTTGAAATTTCATGTTGATTGGGGATGTTCGTATACAATATAGTGCGCCCTCTGGTGGTTAAAAATGGAACTAGTTGATTTTGCAGTAGACCCTATCATGTTACAACTTATTTTAAAGGTCTTGATATTTCCTGATCGTTGGTGTTTATGAATAGTATACGCTGCGCCCCCTGGCGGTGGAAAGTGTAACTAGAGGATTTTGCAGTTGACACCACTATGTGACACCTTATTTGAAAGGTCTTGGAAATTCAAGGCGATTGGTGATGTTCGTGTACAACATACTGCGCTCCCTGGTGGAGGAAAGTGGATTTTGCAGCGCGTGCGTAGCATGCGTGCTATACGGTGCCGCTGCCACAGGCAGCGGTAACAAGAGTCAGAGGTTTGTTCGGTTCAAGGTTAATTTTTGAGAATTTTTCCATGTTATTAGCGGCCTGCATATACGTGCCGCAGGCACTGGGTCACGAACCCGAGTTCCGTTCTGTTTGAGGTAATTTTTTTGTTACAGATGATTATTTATTTTGCGATGTTTTCATTTAAAAATGGAAATGCAAAGAAAATCGAGTTAAAGATATAAAACCATACAAATTTTAGGTTCATTTAAGGTTATTATCAAGGGACCGGGCATTGCCGGGCGGATTCGTTCGGTTCCAGGTTAATTTTTCGGAATTTTTTTTATCTTGTTAGCGCCCGCGTATGCACTGCCGCAGGCACCGGGGTCACAAGGCAGAGTTTCGTTCGGTTCGAGGTAATTATTTTTTGTTACAGCTGATTATTTTTTTTTCGCAATGCTTTTATTTAAAAATAGAATTTCAAACAAATTCGAGTTAAAGATATAAAATCTAACAAATTTAACGTTCATTTAAGGTTATTATCACGGGCCCAGGCATTGCCGGGCTGGTTCGTTCGGTTCCAGGTTAATTTTTGGGGATTTTTTTATGTTGTTAGCACCGTGTATGCACTGCTGCAAGCACCGAGGTCACAAAGCAGAGTTTCGTTCGGATCGAGGTAATTGTTTTGTTACAGATGATTATTTTTTTCGTGATGCTTTCATTTAAAAACAGAAATTCAAACAAAATCCAGTTAAAGGTATAAAATAACATTAATTTAAGGTTAATTTAAGGTATCATGGACCCGGGCAACGCCGGACGGGTCAGCTAACATATAGTCTTAATATTAAACAAAATAGAAAATAAAAGATAGTATCTGTTTATTTGAAGTCAGTTTGACGTCACATTGAGAGTACTTTGTAGAAAGTGATGTCATACATAGTATTTCGATTTATAAGCATTTTTCCGACTTTCTTTTTTTAAGTGAAATGTCGTAAATTATATTAGATATTTTAACATGAAATACATTTAAATAATGATGCGCCCGCATTATCATGGCCCGGGCAACGCCGGACGGGTCAGCTAACATATAGTCGTAGTATTAAACGAAATAGAAAATAAAAGATAGCATCTCTTTATTTGAAGTCAGTTTGACGTCACATTGAGAGTACTTTGTAGAAAGTGATGTTATACATTTCGATTTATAAGCATTTTTCCGACTTTCTAGTTTTAAGTGAAATGTCGTAAATTATATTAATGTTTTAACATGAAATACATTTAAATAATGATGCGACGGTTTTTGAAACATTACGGTCAATAAAGTGATCGTCGAATTCGACGGGTTCCAGGTAGTTATAATTTAATTGTAAACGAAATGTCGTTACACGTTTAGAATGACTATCCTCCTTCATCAGGATTTGAAGGGTAGTTTCGAAAGACTATACTATCTTATTTATAAATTGTCAGATAAAAGAACAACACTCATGCTGCATTCTGATTGGTTGAATCGGGTCACATGATAAAATACTGCATTCATATAATTTTTTAGAATTATGCAGAACCTTTAATAAAAAAATTTTGTATGTATTTTAGGGACTTAGCATTTTTGGAGCTATTTCGGAGACATAAGTTTTGATGGAATTAAAAATCAAAGGGGTTACATAGGATGGAAAACAATAACATACCGTTAGTTAACAGTTAATTTTTAACATACATTAAGGTTAGTGGATGAGTGTTAGGTAATTCATTTAAAACAAAAATATAATAAGTGTCGATTGAAACAAAATGTTTGTAGATATTAATTATAGGATAAAACAATATACGTTTCCAAAACCCTTCATCAGGATTGGAACAGTCGTTTCGAATGACGATCTCCCTTCATCAGATAGACTTAAACTTTTATTTTCTCAGAATGAAACAAAACAATAGATGATTTACACTTATTGAAACCCCAACTTATAAATAATTTGTCTTTCATTAAAATGTAAGTCGCATGTACACTTTTAAACAATCAATAAATTTTATATTCAGTATACATTGATTTATACTATAAATTAAAGTTTATATTCTTACTATGCATTAAATAAGTTTCACATTTAAAATTCAAGATGAATTTACTTTTTCATTCATTAAAAATTGAACACGTATACAATATTAATTTTAAAAAATGACTATTATTTAAAAAGTTTTAAAACAGCCAATAAATATTATAAGCTTTTACAATTAAATATATTTAACATATTAGGAAGTTTTAAATCACCCAATAAAATTTTATATAGGGAATAAAATGTTATACACATTATAAATATAATGAATATTATATAAACTCATTAAATAAATTTCACACTTAACATTTAAACTCTAACCAAACAATCTGAAAGTAAATTTTTATCCCTTTATACATAATCATCAACCTTTTGTTTCTATTATAAAGTGAAATATGACTCAGCATGTATGAATCATGCTTGAACATGCTTTAATTAAAGTTTCTAATCAAAGTTATAAGAAAGTAAAGTTTAGGAAACACCTATGTAATTCAGTATAAATATTCATGTTTTTTAGTTAAGAAAAAAAGTGATATAATTATTTTTACAGAGTAATTATAAAATAATGAATAATTAAGTTTAAGAATTTTTTTTTCTTCTATAGTGTGAATATATAAATATTTAGTTAGAAAGTTTTTATTAAAATACAACAGCCAAAGTTTTGTAGGATATTAACTTACAGAGCACCTAAAACTTTAAATATTTAGAAACGATTTCTAATTAAAATTATGCAAATTTGATGTAAATCTTTCATTCAATAAACAAGTAAAACTGAAATATTTGTAATATTTATGGCCACACTCGGAAATTATTTATTCATGTGGATTAAAACTTAATTATTTATAACTCATACTTCGTTCAGACATGCTTTTTATATTATTTAAATCAAAAAGTTATTTTTATAACGATTCCATCGTCTTATACGGTATATTGAAATATAACACGCGGAAAAAAGATCGACGTATACCGGAGAAACTATACATACTGCCCGATGAAAATAAGCCGCACGGCTAAGGAGATGCTACCAGGATGATAGTCAAAATCCAACTGAATTCAAACAATATGACAAGATCTATAAATATCCCGTGTTGATTAGACGGTTTTGAAGAATGGGTTTTCCCCCACACCTAAACAGAATGGAGGAGTCATAGGTTTTCCCTCACCTATCGCGAAGATAACTCTTAATTAAGTTTCTTAATTAAAATTATGCAAATTTTCTGTATGTCCTTCAAATATCTCTTAATTAAGTTTTCTAATTAAAATTATGTAAATTTTATGTAAATCTTTCATGTTTGTCATATGCTCTCCTAGTTAAAGATTTAATAAACCTAACTTTTATACAACATAAATAAATTTAATAAGTATAATTTATTTGATGACTCATCAAACGATGACTCATCTTAGACATGTCTGAACATGAATCTACTTGAACACTAACATTTTACTGAATAAGATTTTATATTATTGCTTTTTATATTATTCAAAACAAAAGTTATTTTTATATACAGAAATGAACAACTTCTAAGATTATTTTTTCAATCATTATGAATAAAAATTTAATTATTAACTACAGAATCTATTTACTTATAAGAAACTTAATTGTCATCAACTAGTGTTGTTTACTTAATTTCCAACATTGTATACTTTGTGAATCATATAGTAATTATCGCTTATTCAGTAAAATGTTAGTGTTAAATTTATGTGTATCATTTTGGTTTTAAAATAATTAATTTTACATATAATTGTATGACATTCATTATTGAAACATATGTGTTTTAAATTATTTATTATTGTTTTTAAATTTATGTGTATCGTTTTTGTTTTAAAATAATTAATTATACAAAAACTACATGACATTCATTATTGAAAAATATGTGTTTTAAATTATTTATTATTGTTTTGTTTTTAAATCTGTGTGTTAATCCACTGATGACACTTATCCTCAAAATACGAAAATTTCTATTTAATTCTGTAAAAATTTCAAATTTTCTAAATTTCAAGTTCTAAAATACTATGTGTACTCATTAACCAATTAGAATGCAGTATTAGAATTATCTTGTTTCTATAAATTCTGTAAGAATTTCCTAATATAAATTTACAATGACAACACTAAAATTCTGAATCCTTATTAAAATTCATTATTTATTATCGTAACGAAATACATTTTCAATCTCTAAAAATGCTAAGTCCCACAAATACATAGGAATATTTCTAATCAATTTACAATCTCCGAAAGGCATCACTCAAATTTTAAACTCTGTTCAGAATTCTAATGACTCTGAATTTTGACAATAGATGGCAGCACTATGCAATTTTATCACTCTTTAGAATATAAAACATTGATTAAATTCTTTCTTTTTATTGATTTTTTAATGTATTTTAAACGCTAAATTAATTCTTTTTTTCTTTTATTATTATTTATTTTATTCATGTTTTCAATTAATTGTTAGTTATACTTTAAATAATTTCTTTTTCAATTTGCTGTAAACCGTTTTACTTTTCTGCGGTTCTATTCTAGTTTGTTCTTTTGTTGTGATTCTAGCGGTAAGCTGGAAAAAATTCATTCTAACGTATGAGCTGAAATAAAGTCAATAATTCACGTTTATATATTCTATTTTGTGTATTTATTCAAGCTTTTATTCATGGTTTCTTAAATATGATGTTATTAATTCAATTGAAAGGAAGGTGAGTCCTTCAAATTCATTTTAAACTGATTTATGATTTAATATAATTTAAACCAGCGATTTTTAAAACCATACAGTCCACGATTCCATTCAAAATCCCTCCATATTTTTGGCCGTCTAGAGCCGTAGATATATTTAATTATGAAATCTTTTAGTAAAAATTAATATTTTTCAAATTTGAGAAAAAAAAAATGTTCTAATGGCTTCGAAAATTGAAAAACTAAAAGCAAAAAGAACTATTATTCGGTCGTCAGTGACTAAATTTGAGAACAAAGCTATAAAAGCTTTGGAAGCGGATCCTTTAGACATTCAAGAAATAAAAATTTTGAAAGGTCATTTGCTTGAAAAGCAAACTCAATTAGAACAAATTAATAATGAAGTTGAGGAAGTTATTTCTGATTTAGATGAATTTAAAAAGGAAATTGAAGATAATGAAAAATGGACAGAGAAACTTTATTAGAAAAACAAGATTAGAACTTTCTTGTTTTCAGAACACTAAAGTTGTAACACAGGTTAATGAAAAATCTTGTTCTGCTTCATTTGATTTTTCTCATTTCTCTGGCAATTTGGAAGACTGGTTAAGCTTCAAGCAAATATTCCTAACCACTATTCATCAGAACACTCAGCTTTCCGATTTGCAAAAATTACAATATTTAAAAGCGTCTGTTATTGGATCTGCCTATAAGTTAATAAAAGGCTTTCCAATAATTAAAGCAAGTTATAAGGAAGCTTGGGCAACACTAATTTCTAGATTCGATAATAAAAAAAATCTAGCTTATGCCCATTTAAACAAATTCTTTAATTCGAAATCTTTGAAACCAAATTGTCGGAAATCTATGCTAGATTTATTAGATAACTGTAATGAAGCAATACGTAACTTGAAATGTTTAGGATTTGAATTTAATTTATTTGTGGATTTAATTCTTGTTTATAATTTGCAAACAAAATTGGATGATAATTTAAAGAAGCAATGGGAATTATCTTTAGATAGTGATTCTTTTCCCACCTATGATGAATTTATTTTGTTTCTTGAAAAACAAGCGAGAAGTTTACAAGATATTGCTGATATTACTTATTCTAAATCTGAAAGTAAACAAAAAGTAGTATTTAAAAAATCTGTGTCTAATGCTGTAATATCTAATTCAGATATAAAATCCAATAATTCTATCTGTTCAGAATGCTCGAAATCTCATGCACTTTTCAAGTGCCCACACTTTCTTAAAAAATCTGTTGAAGATAGATGGAATATTGTGAAGGGTAAAAAACTATGCATAAATTGTTTACGTGGTAATCATTTCGTTAATAAATGTTTGATTTCGACAAAATGTCGACAGTGTAATGCTAAGCACCATACACTTCTCCATTTCGAGAAAAATAAAGTTAATTCTTCACCTGTTATTGAAAATACTAATCTCAACATTGAAAGTCCATCCTTTGTCAACTCTAGTCAGGGCCCGACTTAGACTACCTGCAGCCCCGGGGCAAGTCTATTCTGGGGGGCCCCCTTGCAGTGGCATAAGAGGGCTTTAGGTTGCAGAATTTCTGTATTCGCCTGTAGGGGGGCCCCTTCCAGTAGGGGGGCCCAGGGCATTTGCCCCGTATGCCCTGCCGTAAGTCGGGGCCTGACTCTAGTTGTTTAACCAGTACCCTAGACAGTTGTCAAACTTTGTTATCGACAGCTATGGTTCTTGTAAAATCAAATACTGGGAGGTTTGTGCCATGTAGAGTTATGGTGGTTTCAGGAAGTCAAAAATCATTAATTTCCAGCTCTTGTGCTAAAAAATTAGGGTTACCTATGAAAACCACAAATCATAGAATCTCGGGTGTAAATAATATTGTTGCAGAAACTGCTCTTTTTGAAGTTAATATTATTTTAAAGTCTTATTATAGTAATGAAATCTTTGATGTGAATGCTTTAATAGTAAATAATGTTACGGTAAATCTTCCTAATTTTGTTGTTCGAAAATCTTCATGGCCTCATTTGGAAGGTTTATCTTTAGCAGATCCTAAATTTTATGTTTCGAGTCCAGTTGAAATTTGCTTGGTGCAGATTTATTTCCCTTAATAATTTTAGGGCAATCTATTCTGGGTCCTAAAGTGTTGAAAATTATGACAATTATCTGCCCAATATAATTCACAGACTATCAAAACATTTTTCTTTCAGTTGGAACTGTAAAGAGAAAACAAATGAGGCATCTGCGCATGTCTATAAAAAACCGCTCGCACCTGCATCATGTATATGTTTCTTCTTCACTAGTTGTAATGTAAACTTTTAAGTATTCGGAGTGATTTAGTAGCTCCGTAAAACCAAATTTATTTTTATGTTCTTTTCTTTTCTTAATTCTTTTATTAAATATTTAAGACACAAAGTCATCTCGTAATTGAGTATGCTGAATTAATCACATCTAACAGATAATTTCTTTATAGAAGAATTTATAATTCAGCTGTGTAACCTAACAAAACAAGAACAGAATGAACGGATGCTATATGTGAAGAATACAGGTAAGAAGCTTTACGTAATTATAATTACCTGTAAAATAATTCTACATAAATATATATATAATTATAATAGATATGTGTGATTTCTGCGCAAATATAAATTAACATTCTGTGCTATTGAGGCATTTAAAATAACAGATTATGACACAGAGTAAAAAATGATGTCACACTTTCTATATATATAAATTCATTTATATAAATATAAGAAAAGTATAATATTCTATTTTAAGATAATATGAATGGAATGTATTAAAAATACAAAAATAATAAATGAATTGAAATAAAATTAGACTTAAAAAAGCATCCGTTCAAAACAGAACTGAAACCAAAAGTTTTGGTTTGAAAAATATATATGTTCTGGAAACAAAAGGAAAGAAAAGAAAAAAACTCAATTGAATCGTAATTAAGTATAATAAGAAAAGAAATATTATATAATCAAAATATTTGCAGTGATTAAATAATAAACTTAAAATGGCTTTTGCAAAAGATGTTTCAATAATCGACAAATTGAACTCCACGAATTACGATTTGTGGAAGTTTAAAATTGAAATGATGCTATGTAAAGAAAATTTGTTTGAATTAATAACAGACGAACCTCCAAATCCTGTCACTAATGAGTGGACAATAAAGGATCGCAAAGCCAAAGCGATTATTAATTTATCGATAGAAGATGACCAAATCGTACATATAAAAAATCTCGCGACAGCTAGGCAAACGTGGGACACTTTAAAAAGAATTCATGAGCGTTCGAACTTGTCCAGTAAATTATTTCTATTGAGAAAGTTATATTCTGTTAAACTAGCAGAGGGTGAAAACCTATCTCAACATCTAACGCACATATATCAGATCTGTGATAGATTGACCGCTATAGGTGAAGTGATAAATGATGAGCACATGTCAGCTCTTATGCTATGCTCACTTCCTCCAAGTTTCGATACATTGATAACGGCAATTGAATCTAGAGATCAGGAAGACTTGACCCCAGAATTCATCAGGGGAAAATTACTAGACGAAGATCTAAAAAGATCAGAAAACAATCAAACAAATAATGAAAGCGCATATAAAATGCACATTAAAAATAAAACACCACCACGAAAGTTTTGCAATTATTGCAAAAAGAGTTCGCATAATAAAAGCGACTGTTGGCATTTAAAAAATAAAGAAAGCAATGAATATAAACACAAAGAGAATTCAAATAACTATCAAAGCAATTTCTACAGTCGAAATAAATATAAAAACAAACAAAGATCGAATATGATGCAAGAAACGGAAAATAAAATGAAAAATCTAACTTTTGTGGTAGGAAATTCAAACAGAAATTTGTTCATCGTAGATAGCGGGAGTTCAAGCCATGTATGCAACAATATAAAAAGGTTCATGTCATTTAAAAACAATGATAAAACACAAGTTATGTTAGCCAATGGTCAATCTGTAATCTCACAAGGTTGTGGAGATGTAAAAATAGAAGTGAGAAATTCTAAAAACGAAACCAAACACATTATACTCAAAGACAAGCTATTCATTCCTGAAATTGCCACAAATTTAATTTCAATAATAAAGGCAACCGAGAATGGTTGTCAGGCAATATTTAAAGAAAACACTTGTGAAATTAAATTTAGAAATGAAGAATATATTTTTGCAACTGTAACTGACAATTTGTATGAAGTTAAAACAAAGGATAACATACAGGTAAAGATAAACATGACACAAACTTGCGATAATAAAAATTGTGTTAAACTATGGCACAGTAGATTAGGACACAAAAATATCGCAGAAATAAAAGAACTCGTCAGTAAGGAAATGGCAACGGGAATTAAACTGAACAATTGTAAACACGATGATAATTGTGAAATTTGCATTATGTCAAAATTGGAAAACGACTCATACCCCAAAGTAGCTACACACAAGACAAAACAAACACTAGACATAATACATTCTGACCTCTGTGGGCCATTCCAGACACCTACGGTGGGTGGAAAAAGTTATTTTCACACTTTTATCGACGACTATAGTCGCTAAACTTATATATATCTGTTGAAAAATAAATATGAAGCTTTAGAAGCTTTCAAAAACTACCATGCACTCACTTCCAATATATTTGGAAGAAAAATTAAAATTTTGCATTCTGACAATGGTGGTGAATATATGAACAAAGAGTTTGAAAATTTTCTTCAAAATGAGGGTATACAACACCAACTAATTGTGCCCCATTGTTATCAACAGAACGGCGTGGCGGAAAGGAAAAACCGTACTTTATTCGAAATGACCAGATGCATGTTAAATGAAAGTCAATTAAACAAAACTTTTTGGGGAGAAGCTTTAATGACAGCAAATTATTTACAAAACAGACTACCAACAAGTGCCCGTGAAACGACACCATATGAGCTTTGGACTGGTATGAAACCAGACCTCTCAAAATTAAGAACATTTGGCTGCAAAGCTTATGTTTATGTGAACAAAACTGATAGGAAAAAGTTAGACAATAAAGCGAAGCGTGGAATTTTTATGGGTTATGATCTAAAAAGTAAAGGATATAGAATTTATGTAAATAAAACCATAAAAATCTGCAGAACAGTGAAATTTCTCGAAGAGCATGAAACTCACGAACATTCTCGAAACATTGACCAAAATGCAATTAATGAGGAATCTAAAATTCCTGTTATTCTAAACAATGAAAATGATGTAACAGAAGAACACAATGAAATTCAGAATACACAAACCCTAAGGAGGTCAGATAGAATAAACAAAGGGGTACCACCTGATTTGTTTGTTTTTCTGTCAACTGATACAAATTATATTGAACCGAAAACATTTGACGACATAGTAAACATGAAAAATCCTATTGAAAAAGAAAAATGGTTAGAAGCAACGGAAGAAGAAATAAAATCATTAAATAAAAATGAAACGTGGGATCTTGTTGATCCTCCACCAAATACACACATTGTTGGTTCCAAGTGGGCTTTTAAAGCAAAATACAATGACTCAGGCAAAATTGAAAAATACAAAGCACGTCTAGTGGCAAGAGGTTTTAGTCAAAAGTATGGAACTGATTATGATGAGACTTTTGCCCCAGTGGCTTCTCATACAACAATCAGAACCTTCTTGATAAATGCATTGTACAAAAATTTGCAGTTAACTCACGTTGACGTAAAAACCGCTTTACTACATGGAGAACTAGAAGAAGACATTTTTATGAGCCACCCAAAAGGCTTCATAATACCAGGACAAGAGAAAAAGGTCTGCAAATTACGAAAAGCCATATATGGCCTCAAACAAGCAGCCAGGTCTTGGAATACCAAAATCAATGACACACTAATCAAACTAAATTTTACTGCCTGTGAATCAGACAAGTGTTTATACAAAACGTCAAAGGACAATAATACAGTTTACTTACTTATTTATGTCGATGAAATATTGTTGGCAGGAAACAAAAATGAAATACACGAAGTAATAAAGGAACTCGAAAACGAATTCGAAATCACAAATCTAGGTCAAGTAAACAAATACTTAGGAATACAAATAGAAAGAGGTGATAATGGGACATTAGCTATACATCAGAAATATAAAATAAATGAACTTGTTAGGAAATTTAATTTGCAAGATTCCAAACCAATTAACACACCACTTGATCCAGGATACCAGAAAGATGATAAAATTGAAAATATTCTACCAAATAACACCAAATATCGGCAAGCCGTAGGAGTTTTGTTATATATAGCAACGTTAAGCAGACCGGACATCTCGGCAGCAGTTAATATACTTAGTCGTAGAAATGAACAACCTAGAGAAAAGGATTGGCAAGCCGCAAAAAGGGTCATCAAATACTTAAACACTACTAATGACTATAAAATAAAATATAATGTTCATCAAGAACCTATTTTAAAGGTTTTTGCTGATGCTGACTGGGCAAATGACACACTTGATAGAAAATCTACAAGTGGTAATATATATTTTGTTGGAAAAACCCCGATTAACTGGACATCCAAGAAACAGAACTGCATAGCACTATCAACAGCTGAAGCTGAGTATATCTCGGCTGGAAATGCAGCAAAAGAAACAATATCAATATTAAAACTACTAAAAGATCTTGATATGGAACAAAAACAACCGATCGTTATTTATGAAGACAATCAGGTCTGTATTAAACTCACTGAATCTGATAAGTACCAAAGTCGTACAAAACATATTGATGTGAAATATCATTTAATTAAACAGTTATGCGAGCAAGGAATTATTAAATTGAAATATATCTCAAGCAAGGATATGACTGCTGATGTGCTCACTAAGGCACTACCTAAAGCAGCATTCATTAAACACAGAGACAAACTGCAGCTTTTAAAAACTTAATATATAATGTGCAAGGTGGAGTGTTGAAAATTATGACAATTATCTGCCCAATATAATTCACAGACTATCAAAACAGTTTTCTTTCGGTTAGAACTGTAAAGAGAAAACAAATGAGGCATCTGCGCATGTCTATAAAAAACCGCTCGCACCTGCATCATGTATATGTTTTTTCTTCACTAGTTGTCAAGTAGACTTTTAAGTATTCGGAGTGTTTTAGTAGCTCCGTAAAACCAAATTTATTTTTATGTTCTTTTCTTTTCTTAATTCTTTTATTAAATATTTAAGACACAAAGTCATCTCGTAATTGGGTATGCTGAATTAATCACATCTAACAGATAATTTCTTTATAGAAGAATTTATAATTCAGCTGTGTAACCTAACAAAACAAGAACAGAATGAACGGATGCTATATGTGAAGAATACAGGTAAAAAGCTTTACGTAATTATAATTACCTGTAAAATAATTCTACATAAATATATATATAATTATAATAGATGTGTGTGATTTCTGCGCAAATATAAATTAACATTCTGTGCTATTGAGGCATTTAAAATAACATAAAGGTACTCCATGTGCTTTAAATTCCAAATTGGGATGGTTACACTCGGGTGTCATACATTCAAACAATTTTCAGCATTCTAAAACTGTCCTTAGTTGCCATGCTACAGTTCAGTTAACTTATGATCTGCAGAAATTTTTGGAAATTGAGTCCATTCCTGATGCAACACCAATTCACAGTTCTGAAGAAAAATACACTAAAACTGTTAGACGAATTCAGTCTGGAAGGTACATGGTGGATCTTCCCTTTAAAGAAGCTCCAAATTTAGGTGACTCACAATCAACTGCTTTAAAACGGTATTATTTGTTAGAATCCAAACTTAATAAAATTCATGAGCTTAAGGAGCAATATCATGCCTTTATGCAAGAATATATTGACTTACATCATATGGAACCAGTCCCAAATTCTGAAATCGATTCTAAAGATTATTTTTACATGCCTCATCATGGGGTTTTGAAAGAAGATAGTACAACTACTAAATTGAGGGTGGTATTTAATGCCTCGGCTAAAGGAACATCAGGCCACTCTTTAAACGACTTTCTTGAAATAGGTCCAAAGTTGCAACCAGATTTGTTTAAACTTCTTCTTAAGTTTAGAACATATTCAATAGCCTTTACCGGAGACATCGCCAAAATGTACAGACAGACATTGGTAAACCCCAAACATGTTGACTTTCTGCGAGTCTTTTGGCGATTTCAGCCACATGAATCTATTGCGAGTTTCAGATTATTGACTGTAACATATGACACAGCCTGTGCCCCATTCCTGGCTATAAGGACATTGCACGAACTAGCCAAAGATTATAGTTCAGAATTTCCTATTGTTGCGCAGTCAATTTTCGATAACTTTTATGTGGATGATTATCTTGGTGGGTCGCATTCAATTGATGCAGCAAAACAATTGGTCAAAGGCCTAAATCACGTTTTAAATCAAAGAGGTTTTACACTTAGAAAATGGGCTTCTAATGTACCCGCAGTCATTGAAAATCTACCAGAAGATCATAAATCCACTAGGCAGAATGTAAAATTTTCCGAAGATTCCTCCCAAAAAATCTTAGGCCTAGTTTGGAATTCGGCAGAAGACTTATTGAAAATTCATTTGAAAGGCGTCAAATCGGTGCGTACCAAGCGAGAACTGCTATCGATGATAGCTCAAATCTTTGATCCTTTTGGGATTCTAGCTTCAACCACGATCATGTTAAAAATCATGATGCAAGAGCTTTGGAAAGATAAATGTGCTTGGAATGATCAAATCCCAGATTCCATTTTGAAAACTTGGCAAGAATTTGATTCTCAAATTGAACTCTTAAAGTCCATTGGCATACCAAGATGTCTGAACTGTGAAACATCTCCAGAGAACCACATAGAGATCCATGGTTTTTGTGATGGATCTGGCAAGGCCTACGCTGCAGTGGTATACCTTCGGACACTATCTTCTCTCGGTGAGATTTCAGTTAACTTTGTCGCTGCAAAAACCAGAGTTAATCCTTTAAAACATGTCACACTTCCCAGAATTGAGTTATGTGCTGCACTCTTGCTTGCACAATTAAGTTCCACAATATTAGAATCTTTAACCTTTAATGTAAATAAACTTTATTTGTGGTCCGATTCACAAATTGCTTTAAATTGGATTGAATCTCCTCCAACCAAAGGAAATCAGTTCGTAACAAATGGAGCAAACAAAATCAAATCACTTGTCCCACAAGCAGTGTGGACTTATGTTGAGAGTTTGTCGAATCCGGCAGACTGTGCCTCAAGAGGCAATCTACCGAAGAGTCTTTTGCATCACAAATTGTGGTGGCTTGGGCCTGAATGGCTTAGTGCTAGTGTCAAGTTACCATTATTCCTAGTAAAACCTTCAAATGTTAAGTCAAAAAATTCTGAAGAAAATTTAAGTCATGTTGCAACATCTAGTCATAAAGCCTTTCCTGATTTTCTACTCAAATTCTCTTCTTTTTCAAAACTTTGCAGAATCCTTGCATTGTGTTTGAGATTCATTTATAACATTCGTAGTTGTAATCGTAATTCTAGACGTATTGGACTTGTCAGTACGTCTGAAGTTTCGAGTGCTATTACACATATTCTTAAATTGATTGAGGAACAAGAGTTTTCGGTAGAACTGAATTTGCTCAGGAAAAATCAACCTTTACCAACCAACAACAAATATTTATCCTTAAATATATTTCTAGAAGACCAAGGTTTAATCAGAGTTGGCGGACGGTTGTCCAGACATCAGTCACTTAATCAAGATCAGAAATATCCAGTGCTTTTATCGAGAAATCATTTCATTACAAAATTAATTGTTGAGCAATATCATAAAAAACACATTCATGCTGGTGCACAGCTGATTCTTTCCCTAATTAGACAAAAGTATTGGATACTAAATGGTCGCTCTTACATTCGTCGAATTCTAAATGAATGTATTTTGTGCAAACGTTTGAAGTAACAAACTTGCCAACAAATTATGGGTGAGTTGCAAGTCGAACGTATAACTCCAACTCGACCTTTTTCAAAGGTGGGACTAGATTTTGCTGGCCCACTCATCACTAAACCACATGTGCCTAGATCTAAAGTTAAATTGAAGTCATATATTTGTGTTTTTGTCTGCATGTGCACAAAAGCGGTGCACCTAGAAGCTATTTCAGATTTATCTTCATCAGCTTTCTTAGCATCCCTAAAACGATTTGTATATTCAGTGACAACGGAAAAAATTTCCGAGGAGTTGCTAACTATCTTAAGCAACTATTTCGAATCATTCGTTCTGTAAATGTTCAAAATTTTGCTACCAGCAACTTCATCAATTGGCATTTTATCCCACCATATTCCCCCCATTTCGGTGGACTATGGGAATCTGCTGTTAAATTGACGAAAAGTCATCTAATTAAAGCTTGTAAGGCTACCATTCTAAATTTTGAAGAGCTTACTACTCTTTTATGTCAAATAGAAGCCTGCTTAAATTCCAGACCATTAACGCCACTTTCTTCAGATCCATCCGATGTTAGAGCCCTCACTCCCGGACATTTCCTGATAGGAGTTCCACTCCTTGAGATTCCTGAAAGTGGAAATTCAGCAAATCTCACTTTATCTTCTCGTTGGACTCTAATCCAGCGAATGAAGCAAGACTTCTGGAAGCGATGGTCTAGAGACTATCTACATCACCTGCAGAATCGACCTAAATGGATCACTCCACGAACTGATCTTCAAATTGGGGACTTGGTTGTTATTCATGATCCACAATCTATTCCTCTCCAGTGGAAGCTGGGTAGAATTATTCGTACCTATCCAGGACCTGATAATAGAGTTCGTGTAGTCAGCATTTGGACTCAGAGTAGTGAAATTCAACGCCCTATTGCTAAAGTGACACTCCTTCTCCCGGTGGGGAAGAATGTTCAGAATTCTAATAACTCTGAATTTTGACAATAGATGGCAGCACTATGCAATTCTGAAAGAACTTTAGTAAAAAACTTTGATTAAATTCTTTCTTTTTATTGGTATTTTAATGTGTTTTAAACACTAAATTAATTCTTTTTTTCTTTTATTATTATTTATTTTATTCATGTTTTCAATTAATTGTTAGCTTAAATAATTTCTTTTTCAATTTGCTGTGAACCGTTTTACTTTTCTGCTGTTTTATTCTAGTTTGTTCTTTTGTTGTGATTCTAGCGGTAAGCTGGAAAAAATCATTCTAACGTATGAGCTGAAATAAAGTCAATAATTCATGTTTGTGTTCAACTCGGTGTATTTATTCAAGCTTTTATTCATTGTTTCTTAAATATGATGTTATTAATTCAATTGAAAGGAAGGTGAGTCCTTCAAATTCATTTTAAACTGATTTATGATTTAATATAATTTAAACCAGCGATTTTTAAAACCATATAGTCCACGATTCCATTCAAAATCCCTCCAATGACTAAATTGTACAACCCACAAACACGCACAATCAAATATCTACCCACCTGTACAAGTCGCACATATTTTATTGTTATGTTAATATACAATTATTCAGATACTCATATAAAATTGCTAATGCTAGGATACAGATCTAAAAATATATTTAATAATATATTTAGAATAACCATGCTGTTCAGAAATAAAAACGAAAATTTTCTTAGTGTACTCACTTTTCTTTTTTTTCCTTAAAGTAAAAATATATTTATTAATTTCTAATCTTTGAGCATTGCCAAAATAATAAAAATGTCAATAAATAATTTTAAAATGAATATATTTTAATTTTACTCTCTTCTATATTCAATGGTAATACTTACTCTCTTCTTGCGAACATATTTAATTCCTTTAAAAAATCGTAGTAATTTTAATAATCTATATTAAGTGAGCAATCAATAATATGAAACAATACTTCGTACAATATAGTATATGTATTACGAAAATATACATCTGGCACGTATGTTGTTGCATTACGTTTGTGATCGCCAAGTACACAAAAAACCAAAGATGAACAGATATCAAATCTATGTCAAGTTTATTTCAAGAGTTTTGACATTTAAAATTGAAATTTTGTCAATTTCACAGCAAAATATATTAATCTAACACATGTGCACGATAACTATTTTGTAATTATACCCAAATATGATGAATAAAATCATGAAATATTTTTCCTCAAATTTTATTATTCTTTTATAAAAATTCCAATGGACGATTAACATAGAAAATCTTTTACTTAGTCTCAAAGCGCGCCGGTCCGTGACGTGACGCTTCGCTTGCGTATATCTTCTGCATATATAAGAAGAATGTACAGGATTTGAAAAACTTTTGATTTCTGGTTTTCGATGGGGCCGCGGTAGCCCAGTCGGTAGAGAACCGGGTTCGTAATTGGAAGATTGCGGGCTCGGTACTCGAGCAGGCCAAAGACAATCGTGCACACTAATTGGTGGCTGGTGAGCGTACAATCTTTCGTTGCCGCAATGTAAACCATGTTCCCTTCAAAATTACACCTCTGGGGGCCGAAGCGGGAGAGCCATAGGGCCATTCCTTATAGTTTCAAAATTGTGATGGCATGTCTTCGGACCATCTCTAGGGGTGAGCCACAGAGCGTTGCCAATTGTCCATTGCGCAGCACTAGTGCGACGTAAAAATCCAACGAACCAACCGCTTTTCGATGAATATACGTATTTTGAGATTTCCTTACGTTTTCGACAAGTGAAATTGATTACTTACTTATTATTATTTTTTTTTATGTGGATTTATTACTAGCTTCTGCATGTATAAGAAGAAAGTCAAAGATAAAGAAAATTTTCGATTTCCGGTTTTCAGTGAATTTAAACATTTTGAGATTAATATGCATTTCAATTAACTGAAATTGACTACTTATTAAAAAAAAAAAAAAAAAAAAAAATGAATTTTCTATTAGCTTCTGCATGTATAAATAGAAAGTAGAAGATACAGAAAAAAAAAAATCGATTTCCGGTTTTCGATGAATTTACGCGGTTTGAGATTTCCTTGCGTTTCAATAACTGAAACTGACTACTTATTTTTTGAAAAGTGAATTCATTACTAGCTTCTGCATGTATAAGAAGGAAGTAGTAGATAAGGAAAAAATTTCGATTTCCGATATTTTGTGAATTTACACGTTTTGAGATTTCCTTGTATTTCAGTTAACTGAAATTGACTATTTATTTTTTAAAAAAAGGGGATTTATTACTAGCTTTTGCATGCATAAGAAGAAAGTAGAAGAGGAAAAAAAAAATCCGATTTTCAATGATTTTACACGTTTTGAGATTACCATTCAATTCAGTTAACTGAAATTGACTAATTGTTTAAAGAAAAATGGATTTATTACTAACTTCTGCATGTATAAGAAGAAAGTAGGAGGAACAGAAAAAAAAAATTCGATTTCCGGTTTTCAACGAAATTACACGTTTTGAGATATCTTATCATTTGAATCAACTGAAATTGACTATTTATTTTTTAGAAAGTGGATTTATTATACTATCTTCTGCATATATAAGAAGAAAGTATAAGATTCAGAAAAAAATTAGATTTTCTGTTTTCGAGAAAGTTACATGTTTTAAGATGTCCGGAACTCAATTCGACCGTTTTTAGAAAAAAATGTGGAATGACTCCACTCGACTTTCGGAACATTGAGTAATTAACAGTTTTGTAGATAAAAAAAAGAAAGAGGAGTTGTTAAACAAACAAAAGAGAGAAAACTATAATAGAGTGTTTGAGTATTTTTATCCATATATTACACGATGTTTTGTTTAACGCTACTGAACTTTGAGCCCATAGATCATAATAATAAAGAATTTTTCGTTGTGTCCCTGCAAAAACCTATAAATGCTAGATTCATCAAAATGCTTATAGTTAGTGCAACAGTCATTTATAATATTCATATAAATTTTCAGCTCAATTGAATAAGCGTTTAGATGCTATCGTACTTTTAAAAATTTGGTCCCATAGACCATAATGATAAAGAATTTTTCTTTGTGTCCCTGTAAAAAAACTGTAAGTGCTAGATTCACCAAAATCTTATTCAGTTGGTGCAACAGTGACCTATAACATGTTTACAAATTTTTGCTCAGATTAATAAGGCGTTTAGACTCTATCACACTTTTAGAAACTTGGTGCCATAGGCCATAATGATAAAGAATTTTTCTTTGTGTCCCTGTAAAAAAAACTGTAAGTTCTAGATTCACCAAAATCAATAGGATTCGTACTATGGTGACTTACAATATACTTACCAACTTTCAGCTTATTCGAACAAACCGTTTAGACGCTAGCATGTTACACATACTTACACATACATACATACACACATAAATACATACATACACCCACACACATACATATATCATCGCAAAAGTAGTGAAAACGGACTCGGGGGACTTCGTAACTTGTAGAAACATCAAAATCTCCTATTCGGATTTTTGACATGATTACAATACTTTCCTCACTATAGTGTTCGGAAAGTAAAAATCTGTCTAATTGAGCTCGGACACTGTATGGACCAATGGACTTAGTTTAACCGAACTGGATATTTGG
The DNA here is from genome assembly GCA_963930645.1 of Salticus scenicus. Classification (NCBI taxonomy): domain Eukaryota; kingdom Metazoa; phylum Arthropoda; class Arachnida; order Araneae; family Salticidae; genus Salticus; species Salticus scenicus. The sequence continues at coordinate 196,753,923 of OZ005650.1, forward strand.
TTGGACCTTGGTTTGAATTGGTGCCAATTAGCTTTTGGCTATATCACCGAACAAGGAGTACTTCCACGTTACGATTTTCTCTCATTTTTGGAAAGGTTCAGAATTTACAATGCACAAAATTTAGAGAAATGTATTAAGTAAAACTATTTTGATTCGCTTTCAATGCATGTTGACAGACAATTGGTGCAGCTATGTTGCAATTTAATTTCGTTTACGAGACGGTAAATGCTTTGCATAAGAAGGGGTGCAGATTCAACCACTGGGCGATACTAGTTATTATTATTATTATTCAAGTGAGCATGTTTATTTATTTTTTATTTAGATTTAAAGGCAATTAAAAAAAAAAAAAAAAAAAAGAGAAATGTATATTTAAAGTGCATGTTGTCTGAAATTTTTAATTTTAATACTCTCTCTATTTCTATTGTTTAAATTCACCACAAAAACACACACAAAAAAAAAAAAAAAATCGATATTTTTCTTTTTTCATTAAACTTGCTTAAAACTTTCTAATCAAATCTAATGAAAATAAGGTTTATTCAGTTTTTTTCTTTCATAAATTTAAGTAATTACAATTAAAGCTTGTCAGTCTAAATGATTTTTTATCTGTAGAACGTGTTTCGTTAAAACAATTTTTTTTCCTTTAATAAATAGATCGAATTAATTAGATACTAATACCAATTAATTTAAAAGTTTTCTATTTTTACTTCAAATGGGGTCAAATTAACATGCATCGTTTCTGATCAAATTATTTTAATTCTAACATATTAGAATTTTTTTTTTTTTTTTAATGTAAAATAATTGTTAACAGTATTTAATTACGTATATGAGCAATATGAATTAATTGTTTTTGGAAGACAACTAACAATATACTTAACTAACCAATATAGAATAAATATAAAGTGAATAGTCGATCAATTTAAAATAATATTTTTAATAATAAAAATTAATCCTTTATAAAAAGGCTGATAATTTTAATATTATAATAAAAATAAATTAATTAATTAAATTAAAAGAAGAAGAAGAATCTATGTGAAATGTTTAAATTTAATTGTGATTGCATTTTATTTACAAATAATATATAAGGCTTCTGCCATATATATATATATATAGTAGTCAGGAAAAATGGAGTACCGTTGTATCTCATCTGTACGAAGTAGAAACCTATCGAAAACGCGTGAAACGCCTTCACCGGAAATCATATGTGAAAGGTAGGTCACTTTCTGTCAGTGAGAAGAACAAATTTTGTGTCATACATCTTGATTAGTTTATGAAGATTAAGACTTTTTGGGAAGTAAGTATGACGAGATTTCTAATCTCTTTACAAAGCGGTAAAATGAGTGAAGACCTAGTGTCATTCCGAATAGGGACGTTGGGTTGGTTAGCCTGATTCCCATGAACTTATTTTTACAAACAGGTGTTTCAAGTTCATTTATTCTCTAAAATAGCGATTCCGGTATAATTTTAAATTTTTGTAAAACTTGAACTTCGATATTTTTTCAATAATATTTATTTCAATAATAATTCCAGAATAATAATTTTTATATTACAATTATTCATTATTTACTGTAAAAATACTACCCTATTTCCAATTATCCTTAAGAAAATCAGAGTCCCTTATTTCCTTTCGTAATTATATTTTTATAACCCACTTGTTCCATATTATTCAAAAAAAGTTTTTTTTTTTTTTTTTTTTTCTGAATTTTTTGCATGTAAACGTTTCTTTTGTAACATAAAACCATCAGAACACTTTAATAACACTCAAAAGTTCGCAACAACTGATTGCACAATGATCCAATATACTTCTGTTTATTATGGTGACTTCAAACAGAAATGGTATTCCATATTCACCTAGGTATGCAACAGAGAAATCCAATAGAGCAAACGGTATCATCATATGTTCATTAAATTTACAAGGAGAACGTAGGACGATCTTTAAGGAAAAGCTTTGAGAATTTATTAAATAAATCCCTCTTTTTTTTCGGGGGGGGGGGGAAGAAGAAATCAACTTTCACTCAGACCGTTTAAAGTCAGACCGATAGACTAGAGACTATCTACATCAGCTTATATCAACTGCAGAATCGACCTGAACGGATTACTCCACGAGCTGATTTTCAAATTGGGGACTTGGTTGTCATTCATGATCCACAATCTATCCCTCTTCAGTGGAAGCTGGGAAGAATTATTCGTACCCATGCAGGGTATCTATTCTCCGATCCGACTGCCATAGCGACCGTCCTTAAACAACGACAGTCGTCAAATCAAAAGCCGGAATAGGACATCATATGATCAAAATAACGACTGCAACAGTCGGAATTGAGGTGTAGTCTGGTCGTAGAATAGATGCCCTGGACCTGATAGTTCGTGTAGTCAGCATTTGGACTCAGAGCGGTGAAATTCAACGCCCTATTGCTAAAGTAACACTTCTTCTCCCGGTGGGGTGAATGTTCAGAATTCTAATGGCTAACTCTTAATTCAGAATTCCAATATCTCTTGAATTTGACAATAGATGGCAGCACTATGAAATTTTAGATGACTTTTTAGAATATAAACATTGATTAAATTCATTCTTTTTATTGATTTTTTAGGTGTTTTAAACGCTAAACTAATTCTTTTTTTTATTATTATTTATTTATTTTATTCATGTTTTGAATTAGTTGTTATCTATACTTTAAATAATTTCTTTTTTTCAAGTTGGTGTGAGCCTGTATTTGCTGCTGATGTGATTCTTGTGTGTGTTCACTTTCGGTTGTGATTCTAGCGGTAAGCTGAAAAAGTCATTCCAACATGTCCGTTGAAATCAAATCAATAATTCACGTTTTCATTCAAGTATGTGTATTTATTCAGGCTTTTATTCATTCTTTCTTAAAATATGATGTTTATGAATTCATGTGAAAAGAGGGTGAGTCCTTCAAAGTTCATTTCTAGCTAATTTTTTAATTCAATATAATTTTAAACCAGCGAATTAAAAAAAAAAGAAAAAAAACATACAGTCCACGATTCCATTCAAAACCCCTTCAGTGTTTGTTATAAATGTGATCATTATTACTGCAAGCTATGCAACATAGCATCATGCATTTTAGTTATACGCAAACAGAGTTTTTTAAATTGTGTTTAAGGGAATTTAGGTCATCTTTGAAATAGCCCACGAAGATAAAAATGTCTTTTGCAAATACATTTATGTTTTATAAATATTGATGAAGGAAAAAAAATGTGGAAGAAAAGGTTAGATTATTTAATGTTCTTAAAAAAATGCTAAATTTTCAGAACTAACCAATATAAATGTTTCAGCCACGCAATTCTAAGAAAATTCTAAAATCACAACGATTTCATTTTACTTTCTTATAGATTTCTGTAAAGTAACTTATTATGGAACATCAGTCAAATATATTTCTGGACAAATATATTTCTGAATATTTTCCTTTATTATATTAATTAATTTTGCTGTAATGTAAATACTTTTTTTAGCTATTAACTCGCATTAAATATTAAAATTTAATGCCGAATGATCTATATGACAAAGAGGTTAAGTAAAGATTCTTATACTGTATGTTTTCTGTTTCCATTATTTTAACGTCAATCCAAATATCACGAAATGCCTAAATCACACTTCCGATACAATTAGTATACTTTATTATTACCATTGTGTTGAGGGAGAGGGATGCTGTTAACACATTCTCTACCCCAATGTATCAGTTCCGATTTTTATCTAATACCCGTTAACAGAAATATATTATTATATAATGCATGCACATACAAAAACATATATGTGTGTATATGTGGGAGGGGGGACATACATAAATTTCAAATGCTGAAACGTCCATTTAAATTCCTTTTTATCTAAATACAATTAAAATTAACATAGTTTCAATTTAATCTAATGTATGTTAACTAAAAGATGCTGATTAATATATTATTTTCTGACACACACACATGAGTGTTTGCAAGAAAAGATTTTATTTGTTTATTTCTCATGCATAACATAAAAATGCTGAAACGACCATTTAAATTTCCTTTGATCTCAGTAGAAAACATAAATATCGATTATCCGTTTTTCCGATCTGTTAGTTCCATTCTTTTTTTTTTTGTTTGTTATTGTTGTTGTTATTTACTTCAGCGTGTTTTAAAGTTATATTTCGAGAGAGCTCTTTAATTGACATAAGAAAATTCTGAAATTTTTCGATTAATAAAAATTTTCGTCTTACATATTGAATAGTAAATGTAACAAATTAAACATCAAAGAGATTTAATAGCAGAATGCTTATATAAACCGAAAGATTAATGCGTGTTTTAGTTTCATTTGGTATCAAAGAACTTTGTCTTTCATTAAACTTAAATTTACAACAGACTGTAATTATGCAAAGTTTATCTGTAGTTATTATAAATTAGCATATTTAATTCATAACTAAAATATGTAGTAATGTAATATAGTAAATGCGTCATAACATTTGAACTTACGTGAAAAAAATAATTAATTGAATTTAAATTTATAACTCAAAATATTCTTAAATCCAAAGAATTTTTAGTAATATGAAATAAAATATATTAATAAAAAGCATAATATTTTAAAAGTATTGCTTAATGGAATATTCATTTTTTCTTTTTTCTTTTAAGTGTAAAGAAAGAAAATCAAAAATGTATAATATACTAAATGAAAATCAATCTTATAGTTAAAAAAAGAATATATATATGTATATATATACTTTTTTTTCTTGGAAATTATATATCAGGTCATTTGAAAAGCGCATATAAAATTATTTAAATATATATTGATTCATTGAAAAATATTTCACGTTTAATACTGAATGAAATATTACAGGCAATTGCACAACCAGTAATATGTCATATTTAAAATACAAAAACCCATTAAAGGCTTGACGAAGAGAAAATTATTTAAATAATTACAGTGTTTAATGAGGCAACAGAAAACTATCGCTTAACATCTACCATTTAGTCTCCATTCTATTTTCAGAAAACCGTAACGACATGCATACAGATTGCTCTATTAATATCTCAAAGGATTAAAATAAATAAACCTCTTCTAAAAATTCATTAAGTCATTTTCCAATGTTATTTTCCCCGGTTTGTTTACGATTATGAAATTATTTATTCAACGTAAGTTGAGGGCTTTATGTAAGAATTTTAAGCTTTTAATTATGTTGTTCAAGATAATGATTTTAGGAAACGTATTTATTAAAGAACGATGTTTTCTTAGAGGAAAATATGTTTGTATGATTTATAAATTAGTCTTAATGAACAGTCAGCGAATACTAAACTTTATGCTCATAAACGTTAGGAAGACACATTTTTTATAAATCATTTATTTTTATTCTAACAATATTACTAATTGCTCATTTTCTGCTTTTTAACTACTGAGAAATTAATGGTTTGTTTTGGGATATGTTATATGATCATATTTTGAGACAGGAAAAAATAATAAATGTATATTTTGGGTATTTCTTTAGTCATCCAAAAAATATTACAGATTTGTGTATTAGATTGTGATATGAGAAAGATTTAACGAAAAAGTCCTTGTTGAATATAGGTGAGGTTATAGACCGAAAAAGGGTTAAGAATTACGTAGAATTCCACTTAATTCATATAAAAGATTGGTTGTTTTTGAGTAACCTGAAGTAGTACTTATTTGATGATGGTCAATGCATAGTATAATTTTCTTCATGTTTACAGTAAGTGTTACAAATTTTGCTTGTTGTTTCGTCATGACAGTTAGTGCTTATGCTGGTCTACATTTCCATAAATGACTGGGCATATCTAATTTCAGATGTTTTGACAATTGTAAATATATATATATATAGTTGAAAAGTTATCGTGAAAAATTATGCGTATGATGAACATGTTACAACTCACATATTGCTGCAAATGTTTCGCCCCGAAAGCAAAAAAGAACTAGTACAAATTTACAGAATAAATTGTTTGGAATTAATCCGCAAAAATATAGAACAGTAACCGCCGCTTATTAAAATCACATTCATTCTGAGCCAAAATAATTTTATTAAGCGGCTGACTTTTGTATCTGGCGAAAGTCCCTGCACTCAAGAAAGGGTTATTACTTTTCTTATTTTAGAAAGAAACTTTAAAAGGTAACGAATAATGGAATTAATAAACAATATAATTAAATTTTGACAGATAATCAATTGATTGTACTTTTGAAATAAATAAATTAAGTATATCAAAATTTTCGATGCTCTTTAATAATAATAAATCATTATAATAAATAAATCATTACTTTCCCAAAAGTTCACGGTTTTTTTTACTTAAATCTTTCTGCCTAAAACTCTTGTTTCTTAGTTATTTCAAAATAGATTTGAGTATTGCCTTTTAATATTTGAACATTTAGAAAAAGTCACTTGCAAAATAAATCAATTTTGTAACTTATTACCGAAAGAAAACGTTCCTTAAATTGTCACTGAGACATCTGATGGGGTAATATATGGTATTTAATTTGTAACTTTCCAGGAAGTGTAAAATGTTCGACAAAAGTCACAACAGAGAGATTGCTGTGTTTTATTTTATTTTTAATTAAAAAATCAGAAAAAAAAAAAAATCAGTGTAAATAACAAAAATTTTTTAGCGTGCTTAAATTACTGCTACTGAAGAGTTTCAGTAGCAGTAATTTCTGCTACTGAAGAGTTTTTCTGCTACTGAAGAGTTTTATTTCTATATTTAATTTTATTTGTTTTAATTTATTTGTGAGTGTGTTTATTTACTTGATACTCTAATTTTATTAAGCGGTGGTTTTAAAAGTAGTTTGTATTGTTTGTTTGTATTGTACGGTCCTAGCAGTTTCATCAGATTAAATGGCTCACTTTATTAACCAGTGAAGTACTTGAACTATGCACTAAGTGATAATTACGCTTCTTCGAATTTTCTATTTTCATACGATATTGGAGCATATATTTGAGAAGATATAAAAATAAATAAATAAATAAAAATAGTTATAACATGAATAATATTAAAAAAAACACAAAGTCATTTTTGAAAAAATAAAAATAAAAATACATACTACATTAGGCACAACAAATTTCTATCATAACAATATTCTTGCGTACTTGGGGTTTAGGAGTTGTCTATGAAAAGGGAGTCAGAATGAAAAGTGAAATTTAGAGGAGCTCAAAAGTTTTTTTACAGAAAATTCGAGATGGTTACACGTCTATAAACCAAGTATCAACTTCAATCTCACTAGTAAACGCAGCTTAAATAACAGAAACTTGCTGAAAGACCGAAATCCGAATCCTTCAAATAACCTTCTGTAAGTTGCAGAATTTTCCACTAACTCGTAAAATAGTCCAGTTAGAGCTCTGATATTTGGTATATCTATAATAAGGATTTCTCGCCAAGGTCGCCAAAAACACCTGCCTTAATGAAGATTTTTAATGGTTTTAAAGGTAAAATAAGCTATTTTAATGCGAAAACAAACTAGAAATGCAGACGATTAACGTTTTTCTTTTTTCCTGACTAAGACTTTTTGAATTAATTTATATAAAAATAACTACAATTTTTTACAAATTCGTAACACTGCCCCCTGTGAAAGACTGTACGTCCCGTGCAGTAAATCCCTTGGTCAGGAGGAAAATACTAAGCAAACTATCAAATTTAGAATAAAAAACTAAATTGCCTGTAACAATAAAATAACAATACAGATTGCAAATTTAAGTATTTCAATTATTTACAAGATTTACAAATAAGTACAAGTATTTATATAAAAATATTTACATTACACATTTAAAAATTCAGCAACTTTTTACATTAGAAATTAAAAATTACCGTTAACTGTGGTATGTGGCTAACCGATTATAATGTACAACCTTCAGCTTTGATGAAGGTGTTCTAATAATTCTTAGAACGACACCATTCAGTCTGTTTAAGACTGCAAATGTACCGTCCCCGTTACACTGTAGCTTGGGAGAGAGTCCTTTTCGTCGAACAAAGTTCCAAAACTAAACTTTCTCTCCTTTCTGGAACTCATGTTGTGTAGCCATTAGAGCATATTATACCTTGTCTTAATTTTATCCGTTGCCATGTGAATCCGCTCCCGAGAAATGTTGTGTACGTTTTCAAACCGGTCCTTGTGATTATTCATGTACTTCTTAGGAGATGAGGCGCATCTGGTAAACAACCTAATAGGAGATTACATGAGAGACGAATTTTGCGTCCAAATAGAATTTGAGCTGGAGTATACTGGTTTCATGGACAGCACTTTGACAAGCTAGCAGGAAAAACGGCAATTCCAAGTCACAATCTTGCTGGTTCCTTGATTATAGAAGAGAGATGTTATTCAGAATGGAAAACTCTTAACCAGTAAACCACTTAACCATTCCGTCCAACAAGGGATATAGGGGTGTTGTCTGAGTTTTGTCTATGTCGAGTAGTTGAAACTGTACCTTGAAAACAGCAGAGGTAAAGTCCGTAGCTTGACTGGTATAAAGCTGCAGGCGTGAGCGTTACCTCCACACCCATTGCTGCACTAGAACCTCTGCGACTGTGCATGTCACTTGATTGGGAATGGGATACGCCTTAGGCCACTTGGTGAAATATTCGATCTCAACAAGAAAATGCTTTTTCCTGGGAAAAACTGTGGCAAAAGACCCAAGATGTCGAGTGTTCCCACGTTATACGAGTGTAGTCTTCCTCGTCTTAATTTCTTCAGACCTCTACGTGCAACACAAGCATCACAACATATGCAACCTTTTTAGATGTCCTCCCTTGTCTTGCGCCAGTAGAAGAGTTCTCGAACTTTCTGTAGAGTCTTCATCACCCCAAAATTGCCTACGGAAGCACTACTATGCAGTTGCTCTAAAACATCAAAATATTCGATCTGGGTAGTAAAATCAGCCATTTGAGACTTCTTCCATCATTAGACTCCCATTTTCTGTGCAGTACGCCATTTCTAATATGAAGAGAGTCCCAGAGAGCCCAGTAACATTTCGATATAGGGCTAAATATGTACATATCCTGCTATGTAGGTCTGTTGCTGGTCGTCTTCTTAAATTCAAATATCGGATTTTTGTCAGTATCTTCAACCTGGGTTTTTCTAATTTCCTGATCACTCCACTGGTCCAGGTTCGATAGCGTTGAAACTGTAGCTTGGCAAGCAACCGGATTTATCTGCTGCTATTTCTCTTCGACTCTAGTGCAGTATTAGCAGTTTTCCAAGCAGGGCGTCCGTGACAAACACCTGCATTTCTATGTAGAGTCCCTTTAAGATGTCATACTAAAGGATATCCCCCCTCGAAGTCATAGCACTGGAAGCCTTGTATCCACCTGGCAATTTCGCCTTCCGGATTCATGAAATTAAGCAACCACGTTAAAGATTTGTGGTCAGTACAAAACAGGAATCTTCTGCCCTAGATGGAAATATTCTATGACTTTTATGATAACGAGCAGTTCTTTCCTAGCAGTACATTGGCTTTGCCCCGGTTTAGACAAGCATTTACTCCAGTAAGCGACAACACTCTATTGACCATCAACTCTCTGTGACAAAACAACACCGACGCTTTCATAGCTTGCATAAGTGTCCAATATGAACTATTTGTCGGGCTGTGGATACGTCAAATAAGGCGAAGATGAAAGCCTCTTTTAATCTTTTGAATGATTTTTCACATTTTTGCTGTCCACAGGAACGTCTGTTTAGCTTCCGTCATCTTGTGGAGTGGTTTGGCAATACTCTGGAAGACCTGCACGAACTTCCTGTAGTATGTGCATAGTCTCAGGTAACTTAACAGTTGATGGACGTTTTCAGAGCGACTGCAGAGATCTTTCTTGGAATAAGTCCTCACACCTTCAGCAGAGATGACATTGCCAATATAACTGACTTCATGATGGAACAAGTTGCACTTACTAGGATTCAATTTCAGTTAGCCATTCTGAGTTTTTCCAGAGCCATACGCGTGTTTCTTAAATGATTTTCAGAAGTACGCTCCACAATGATAATATCGTCCAGGTACACAACAGAGGTTCGTAGGAAAGTCATTTTAACTCTGTCACCATCAGGCGCTCTAAGGTTGAAGGTGCATTCAATAATCCAAATGGCATAATTTTAAATTGCGACAGTCCTTGTCCGGTAGTGAATGCAGTCTTCTCACGGCCGTCAGGATGTAACTCTACTTGCCAATAACCACTATACACATCCAAAGTCGAGAACCACTGATTGCCAGAAAGTGTGTCCAAAGTGTCGTCAATTCTTGAGAGAGGATAACTATTTGTTTGTGATGTCATTAAAACGACGATAATCCCCGCAGAATCTTGTCGAACTATCCTTATTTCGCACCAGATCTATTTCAGAGGCTCAAGGACACGTTTATGGTCTAATGATGTCATTACGCTGCATCTCATTTAGTAGCTCATGCACCTCTTCTTGCTTAGCAAATTCTTCGATGTTCTTTGATTGGAGGATGATTTCCTGTAACAATTCTGTGCTCGGTGATGTTCGCTCTCCCTACGTCTTCATGTGTTCGAGAAAATAGGTCTCTAAATTCAAAGAGTAGCTTATGTGCTGCATGTCTCTGTTCTCTTCCTAACTCTGCTTTCTTGAGTAAATCCATCTTTAAAAACTCAGAAGACTTGTACTCGGTTGTTTGCGTGTGCCGGTTAATTCATGTAACACAATTGCGGGTTGTTAACACCTTATCCTTCTTCACTGCCTTCACTTTATCTCTTATGTTGGCGACTTTTACGGGAATAATGTTTTTTGTCAGGTCAACCAGAGATGCAGCCACCAGAACTCCTCTGAGGCTGTTCTGTGTGTTCGAGTATTCAATCAGTCCATAGCTGAAATATTGTTCTTTAGGAGGTGTCCTGAAAACTATTGTTTCAGTGTATGGATGGATGAAAATTTTGAATTTGGTGTTATCTGGAACACGGTTGAATGTGTGGATTTTCAATGTTAGAAATAGCTATGTCTTCTGAATTTGAATGCAGTTCATTATTCTTAAATTCCAATTTAACCCTAGAATGCTACCTTTAGAAAAACTTACGGGAATGATACCCATTAGTCTCTCAGACGAAGTGAGCGACCGCGTGCTTAAAACGTAACTTAAAAGCTATTAAGAATAAAAGTGTACTACCTGTAAATGATTTCATGATTCTCAAAATTCAAATATGTATGGAAATATAATTTATTTATTTTCAAAGCAATCTTTACACATATCAGCGTGGTGCTCTACGCACATAGTTCTAGAACATGATAAACAAACTTTGCGTGTTATTTTGCACATCATATATGGACAAAACGCTCAAATTTTCCTTTTTTTACTTTCAGGTTGTTCTGGTGGTTCGATGTCATTCTCCAATTTCAAAATTTCACGTATAATTGCCCTCATGTATCGGGGTAAAGTTGGTACGCTGAGACGTTTCTTCATCCATGGCTCAAAAACATCTTCACTCAGCTTTATTGTGAACATTTTTCTAGTTAAAGCTTTTTCAGATTTACGAGCCATATTATGCACGTATTCAACACGTGCATTCACTAAACTAATATTTACCATGCCATTCAACACACAAAGAGACCATCTGCATGTTTTCCTACTACATGGCATATTATTACACATGTGATCTAATGTGTCTACGTCTCATTTTGCTGAATAATAAAATTCTATCTTTTCCGGTTCTCTACTTTCCTGATTTATATTTGGTTTTTCATGGAATGTAGATAAAGGAAAACCACACTTATTTGGTTTTGTTTTACATGGTAAAAGAGTTTTCTCTTTATTAAAATAATACATCGAAGTTCCAACACTTTAAGAATGGAATTGTAAGAGTTCAGAAGGAACTTCTCTTTTGTTTTTTCGAACAGTTCCAACAATTATTAATTTCATTTGATTCATCAGAAGTTTTAAGCTAAGGGTATCGAAGTGAACCAATTATTCATCGTAACATTTCTATTCGTTCCTTCAATGCTCCTTGTTAATTCTTCGACGAAGTATGATGCTAGAGGAATAACTTTCGTCTGTGTATTCGAACCCAAATAAGGTATTGCGTTAATCATATAATTTGCACCTACATCGCTCATCATTACTATTTTTATACCGTATTCAGCAGGCTTATTCGGTATGTACTACATTCTAAAGGGGCATCTTATTCGAAAAGCTAGTATCTATTCATTTATAGTAATATACGATCATGGTTTATAAGAATCCGCGCAATTCTTAATGAAATAATCCCAAATATATCTGATTAGTGCAAATTTATCATTTTACTTTCTTTCAACAATAGTTTTTTTTTTTTTTTTTTTTTTTTTTTTTTAAATCAAAACGTAAACAATTCAGTAAAAAGCGGAATCTAATTTCACTCATTCCAGCTATATACCGTTGAGCCCATAATGTTGTATCAAATAATTTATATGTTGCTAAATGATTATTTTTCATAGCTGCTGAGAGAATACGCAATCCAAATAAGGTTCGAATTTCATCCATACAGGTTTCTGAAGTTGTACATTTTTGTTGAGCATACTGATCTGTTTTTTCTTCTAATTTCAGAATTAGTATGAAAAGCAATGTTTTCTAACATTCAAAGAGTAAAAAATTGATTGAACGTTTCAAGAGGAGTGTAAAGATCTTTTCCTATGTTCTTTGACCCTTGAATAAAATGAATAATGTTTCAAGCTGCTGTTATTGTGTTGCTTGTTTTAGGAATAGATGACCACTCTGATTTATCTTTACCAGGCATTTGAGTTTTGTCGGGATAATTTATAGATTTCTCATACGAATCGATATATTTCGGGATTTTTTTAACCGAATCACACTTATCTGATACATTCTGATTTTCTGTTCTAAATTCACATTTTAAATTCTCATTACCATCTTGTTGAGATTACTTTTGAGCTGTTTTTTCTTCATGATTACTGTCAAAAGGTAAATTATCATTTTCTTTTATATCGCTATCTGTATATTCGTGGTTTTCGATTACAGTGAAATCCTTAATTTCCGATTCATCTTCCGAAACTGGATTTTCTTAATCACTTAACTCTTTAAGTTATCGGATAGCCTGAGGTCTGCCCCAAAATTTTCTCTGCGAAAGCGCTTCGACATCTCGAAGGCTAACGCTTGAAAAAAATGTAAGAGAGATTCTCAAATTCAAACGTCACTGCTATCTATTCATCTCTCAGAGTAACTATGTACTGGAAACACTACGCGCGGAAATATTTTCAGTAAAAGTAATATCCTTATTTCTAGTAGCCAAGTTCATGTAAAAGTACTGAGTCGCACATTCCATTTCCTGTTTTGGGGGACGCGGTACAATGTTATTTGTTATCGACTCCGTCTCCCAGACTAATGGGTTAAACTTCTAAGCTTAAAGTTGTACTTTCTCAGGAAATCAAGTCCAAGGATTAGAGGATCACTTATATCTGCCACATATACTATATCATAGCAATTGGTGTTTCCAAATGTAATGTTCAAGTTCACTTTCACATAGATTTTGATTTCGTCACAGTCTGGTCACAGTGAAGTTAAACACAGGGTGGCGTTTAAATGATCTTATATTTAAGCTCTTGAGCTACTTCTGTTCTAACGGTAGTTACGTTGGCTCCAGTATTAAGAATCATAGAGCAGGAAATGTTGTTAACTTGTCAATAAACATAAAGTCCGTTCTCGCCGCCACTTATCGAAGAAACATGAAACACTGCAAAGTGGGAAGCTCTTTAATTTCTGACAACCTCCACCCCGCGAGATGGAATTTTCTTATTTTCCGTCCAGTGATCGTAAAGCTGGGTTATTTTCATGAGGTTTCCGTATGGGTTAATTCCTTTTCACATGTCAATCTCTTCCATAGCCCAAGCACTTTATTTTCGCATTCTTTACTTCCTTATTACTTTTAATACTGCAAAACCTCTTCATGATGTCTGACAGATTTTTTTTTTTCACTGTGACTATCGGGTGTCAGCTTTTGTAAACATTCACCCGCTTTTTGGTAACGGGACTTTAACTGGAGACTACTGAATTCTTTAGAATATTTTCTCAAAAACGCAGCTCGAGTTCTCTGGTTAGGGCCTTGAAGTCATATCGTTATTCCTACGAAATAGTTTCTAGTACTTCAGCGGCTTCGTCTCGTAATGCTGCTGCAAAATGGACTGACTTCGCAGTAGAGTAGCAGCGGTTAGCTTCAACTATGACGGAAAACTGCGTCTTATATAATTGCCAAGATGATCTGCCATCGTAGATGGATGGCGTAATTGATTCTTGATTTTTTATCTTTCCTTTGACTGTAAAGAAAAATAATAAGAAGTATATTTAAAAATAAAATAAAAATAATAATCAAAATAAAATAAAACGCAGATCGGCAAAAATAAAATTATTCACAATCGGACAGATGTTCGGACCACTTTTAAAAAAGCGATACCGGTCCAGTGTCACTTGCCAATACTAAACGATTGCCGATTTTTAGCCGTAGAGGAACCGGCACACCTTAGAAGAAGGATGTCACCGTTAGTATCGGTTGCCGACATGACACTGACACATAATCGATTCCCCTCTTTGGGTGTGAACAGAGAACCGACAAACTGCCAGCAAAAGGCATTTGAATCATTAAAAAACTGCCTCATCACTCCCCCAGTGTTAAAACAGGCTGATGGTACAAAACCATATACCATTCATACAGATGCAAGTCATTATGCTGTTGGAGTTGTCCTTCCACAAGGCAATGGTTCAGAGGAATATCCTGTTGAATATGTTAGTCGTTTGCTTACCCAAACTATGCGCAACTACTCCACAACGGAAAGAGAAACCCTTGCTGTTGTTTGGGCCTTGAACAAATTCCGTGTCTATATAGAGAATTCTGAGGTAACTGTGGCATCCGACCACCAACCTTTAAAATGGCTACTCACTCTCAAGTCTCCAACAGGAAGATTAGCCAGATGGGCACCAGAGATACAATCTTACAACTTGAAGATTGATTACGCCCCAGGAAAATACAATGTATTAGCAGATTTGCTTTCGAGACCAGTGTTCTAATGAAGAAACTTGTGTATTGAAAACTATCATTATTGATGTCCCAACAAGAACTGCAAGTGAACTCAGGACAGAACAGTTGAAGGATCCAGAACTGAAGAAAATTATAGATTTCTTTGAAGATGTCAACCAGGAATCTGACTTTGCAAATTGGACTAAAAGAGGGTACGTCAGGAGCCAAGGCGCACTTTACCGTTATTCTTCACTTTCTGAAATGGAGGAAACTGAGTTCGTCGTTCCTTCCCTTGAGACAGAGAAGATACTCAAGTTACATCATTGTGCTCCCACAGCTGTTCATTATGTTACTGAAAGAACTCTAAATAGAATTACCAAAAGATACTACTGAACGGGAATGCGTTCATCTGTTTCAGACTATGTGAAAAAATGCATTGGATGTAATAGACATAATGCTTCCAATCAGAAACCCTTTAGATTATTGCAAACTCCTGCTTATTATCAGAGGTTTGAGGTTCTCTCCGTTGATCTTTTTGATCCTTTACCTGTAACCAAAACAGGTAAAAACGGGATATTAATTGTTAATGACTGTGCAACAAAATGGGTCGAATTATTTGCCTTAACTCAAGCCACTGCGAAAGAATGTGCAACGAAATTACTTGAAGAAGTCATCCTGAAATATGCTCTACCAAGACGTTTGATTAGTGATAACGGAACCCAATTTGTCAGTGGAGTAATGCAGAAACTTTGTTATCTTTTAGATATAAAACAAAGCTTGATACCTGTCTAGCATCTCCAAGCTAATCCCGTAGACTAGCTATACTAATAAGGAATGAACATGGTTTATGGGATGAAAAACTTCTAACGATACGCTTTGCCATGTACACTGTTAAGTTTGACACAACTGGACAAACGGCAGCATTCCTACAGTTAGGATCAGAACCTAGAACATTATATGATGTACAACATGGTATACGTGCAGTCATTTATAATGGCAATTCGTACCAAAAATAATTCCATATTTAAAAAGGTCAGAGAAAGAAGTCAGAGAAAGAGTTGAATTAAAACAAAATCAAAGAAAGAAATATGCAGATTGCAAGAGACAGCAAGGACCTAAATTTGCTCCTGGAGATAAAATTTGGGTAAACTTACATCTTGTGAGTAAAGCTATACATTAGGGTGGATCGAAAAACGCATTTTTTCTGCAATACAATTCTAATAGCGCGGAAAACTTGCGCATAGGCGTCATTATAAAGGGGAAAATGTTATATTTTTTTTTTCAAAATTTGAAATCGCGCAGAAGGCTTAAAGTTACCAAAAAAGTCAAAATACCGGTAAATTTAAAAAAAAATGCAAAAATTCCCCAAAAAATTACATTTTTTGTTCTAATAGAGCAAAAAGTGTTTTTAAGAGTGTCCTTAATGCATACAAAATATAATTAGACCCATTGTTGTTTTACTGAATTCGCGCAAAAGGCCTAAAGTTGCGGGTTGTATCGTAAAAAAACGATATTTCATGATTTTCGACGATTTTTAAACATGTGCCAAAACCCATAAAAGTTTAATTTTTAGTTTTTAATAGTGTAAAAAACATTCAAAATAGTTTTTCCAATCCAGAAAGAACACTTTCAGACCTGTTATTCCTTAACTGTATTCTCGCAAAAGGTCTAAATTATAGTATAAGTTAAGTTATAGAGTCCCGTAAAAACGCCGTTTTCCATATCTGATGAGTATTTCACATTAACACATTTTCACCTTAACACATTAAGGTTTGTAATAAGACTCTAACAAGTGATTTACAAAAAATGTATTAGCCAAACATATCATATTGCAGCTCGAGCTCATTTCAACATTAAATCTGTGCTGAAATGACCCAGGACTCACGGCGAGGACATGGCTGCAAGGCGAGTCCCACCTCCACCCTACCCAACCAACCAACCAGGGTGAATTTTATTTACAATATTTACAGTAACTATTTACTTTGTACAATGCATATATGTTTGTTGTAGGCAAAAAGTTATTTACATAGAAGCCTCTTTGAATTCTGACTTTGAATTAAATGTGGGCATCAGCTGTCTTGATTTTAAAGTAGCTCTAATATAACCATCTCGATTTTCATGCCCGCACACTTTTTCTGTTGCTTCTGTAAGCAGTTTTACACACCTCTCAACTGACTGGGTGTGGCATGGGAATTTGAGGTAGTTAAACTCTGGTAGCGCTTTGTCTTTCAATAAAGAAGCAACGTATTCATTTGGCACCTTGGACAGTAGTGGCGGCGGTGTTAGCTTGCAGATTGACCAATCAATTAGTTCGGTATAGTCGTTTGCACGAAAATTTATTGAAGGTATTTTGAAGTCTCTTACATAACCTTCAGCTGATGGCTCATTTCTGGATTTAAGGATCCTCCTGTAGCCAAGTTCTCTAATGTGTGGTCTCTCATCCATTATCATAGCCAACATCATATTTTCAGGGTGGCAGAAGAATGCGTTCCTTTGAATTACTGGATCAATGATTTGCTTGATATTGTCCGGTAGATTCCTGGTTGTTTTAACTACCTTCAAAATATGCTTCGGTCCATCTTTCACAGTGTAGTTTTTCTTTATAATAAACCAAACAAAATAACCAAACCAAATCAAACCATATCAAAATAAACCAAACAAGCATATGACTTCACTATGTAATTTGAAAGAGTCTGTAACTCAATTGTTGGACTAGTTTGGGATACATACAATCTTAAAACCCGGTTAGCACAGGTTAGCCAACGAGAGTGCCTGATGCGTCCAGGATCCCTAGCAGCCAATTCTCGATTACAGATTCCTGTGCTGACCTCTTTTACAATGTCTAGGAGATACTTCTGAGCTTTACTCAGATTGTGTTTAGTGATATCAATGACTTCTTCTGATTGTATCGGCTCAAAATCTACAACAGGGAGTTTTTCACATCCAGGGAGTTGTTTTCCAACTGGACCGCTAAATGATGCTGGTCCTGTTGTTGTTTCATCCGAGTGATCAAACAAATGCCTATAAGGTAACTCGTTAAAATGTAGCAAGCAGATAAACCATTGCAAAGGACGGCGACACTTAACTTCAATGTTATGTACAACACCGCTTTTCCATCCAGTGTTTGTGACTGTTCCATCACATCCGATGGCCTCCACTGCATTCATATTAAATTCCTTCTTTTCAAGCGTTCGTAAATACTGTCAGCAATTTGCCTTTGCGGTACCTTTATTTGGTGTGACATGGCCTATGTATTTACCACCTGGCTCACTTAACACGCTAATATGTTCAGTAGCACGGCACCACGTGTGGGTAAGTCCACTTGGTTCCGGCGGAGGGGAGTAAGCGTTGTTCTTTTGCACGAATACAGTTAAGGAATGAGGGGTATAAAGGTATTTTTTATGGATTAATAAAACTATATTACATAGTTTTCACACTATTAGAATAAAAAAATACAACTTATATGGTTTTAGCACATGTTTAAAAATAGTCGAAAATCATGAAATATCGTTTTTTTACGATACAACCCGCAACTTTTGCCTTTCGCGCGAATTCAGTTAAACAAAAATGCGACTAATTAAATTTTGTATGCATTAAGGACACTCTTAAAAACACTTTTTTCACTATTAGAACAAAAATGAATTTTTTTGTAATGTTTGCATTTTTTTAAATTTACCGGTATTTTGAATTTTTTTGGTAACTTTAGGCCTTCTGCGCGATTTCAAATTTTGAAAAAAAAAAAAATAATAATAATATTTTTTCATTTATAATGACGCCTATGCGCAAGTTTCCGCGCTATTAGAATTGTATTGCAGAAAAAACGCGTTTTTCGATCCACCCTACTATACATCAAAGAACTGCAAAGTTCATGCCTAAGCGTGACGGACCATATGTCATATTAACCCAGCGGTTACAGAGCACCTTTGAAATTACAAGTCTAGTGAACCATAATGAACCACTTGCAACAAATCACTCATCAGCTTTAAAACCGTGTCATGGAGCTAACACTAAACCCTATAAGAAAGCGCGGTATACCTCATAAAAAGTCTCCTGGCTCCTGGGCGGGCCGTCGTCAGAGCCAGTGAGAGAATTCGTAGCGCTCTAATGCTACAATCCAACGCCCCCTCGTGGTCCTTTTAAGAATAGCCAAAGAACATTCGAGACAAGTGACTGTGGATGTGAAGCGTGGTCGAAGCCTGACGGCCACATAGTCACATTATGTAGGATGCGGGACTTTGGCATTTGACCTATACAATTAAACTATTCCCCTGTAAATATTTGTTTTTTTATTTGTCCTGTGTGTAGTGTGTAATGTTTGATAAATATTATTACACTAATTTGGCTTTATTAATGAGTTACCGGTCCTATAATCCTTTAATGCGCGAAGACCTCGCCTCGAGGAGACAATTTTCATGTCCCAACTATCAAAATTCATCCGGAAATTAAAAAAAAAAAAAAAAAAAAAAAAAAAAAACTCATAAAACACAACACTTATGTAATTTAATTTTAATTGCAAATTTTTGTGTCAGTCTGATGTAAAAGAGGGTAAATATGTTATGTGCTATAGAGTTATGTAAGTGATCGAAGTGTGATTAAAGTTTTTTATCTCCCGGAATTTTCGCTGACAGGACGCAAGTATTAAGTTCCAAATGTCAAACTCATCCTGAATTTTTTTTTTTTTTTTTTTTTTTTTTTTTTAATCTTTTATAACCCAGCGTAAACAGTTATCATGTCTTATATTTTAATTTCATTGATTGTCTGATTAAAAATGAGCGTAATTACTTTTACGTCAAAGAGTTAAATAGTTGATGATCGTCTCATAAGTAGAACTGTCTATTGAACGTTGACTTTTTAAATTAAAAGTATTATTGTATCTGTTAATTACACAAGCATTCATTAGACTTCTAGACAAAGGTAAAATTTACAAACATTTTAGAAGTTTTTTTTTATACTGATTTTGTGTCATACATTGAAAAAACTCTTACTTAAAAATTACTTGAAATATTTGTAGAATTTGAGTGTTCTAAATTTAATATACATATGTACACATACATGCATACACACACACACACACACACACACACATATATATATATATATATATATATATAAATAGATAGATAGATAGATAGATAGATAGATAGATGTGTAACCAGATTTTAATAGTTTACTTTATAAGTTAAAATAACAATATGCACGCAACATTTAAAAAAAAAAAAATAAATAAAATAATAGAAAATGCAAGGAAAATAATAATACTATAACAATTAGTAAAACACATAAGACAAAAGCAATTTCAAATTTATATTTTATATTTCATTATCTTTTAAAGGTTTTGATAACTACGATAATGAGTGAATATAATGGCAGAATAAACGAGTATGTTGTGGCCACCACGAGACTTTCTTCTATATTTTCCTATACAAATTCACTCAGTAACAATATTAAAAAAAAAAAAAATCGATAACTTTGTTTTAAATTACCACATATTTATAGTTCAACCATTCGTTTTAAAGGCATTGACGAGACCTTTCGAAAGATACCCATCTTGAAAATTTACCCCACCCCAGAGGGTACTTCCCCCCAGGGAGGGAAGCGATGCCCCCACATGCACAATTTTTTCCCTAATTAACTACTACTATTAGCAATAATTAATATTAATTTTACAATCACAGGTTAAGAATAACTCTTATTATGTACATTTATACGAAATTTTGTCCTATACTACCATGTTAAAAATTTAGAAGAAATACGATCACAGTGCCTCCTGTTGTGTCATTGATCCCCAAATCTAATCAGCACCAGTTTATGTCAGGAGCCAACTAAATACCAAGTTTTGATAATTTCGTTTAAAAAAAAAAGTTTTTTTTCGTAAAAAGTAAAAAAAATCGATAACTTTATTTTAAATTATCACAGATTTATAGTTCGCAACCATTCATTTTAAAGGTACTGACGAGACATTTCGAAAGATACCCATCTTGAAAATTTTTGCCCTATATCACCATGTTAAAAATTTAGAAAAAGCGGGATGGCAACGCAACCTGTAAGACGATTTTTACGAAAAGTTGATAGGCACTAATTTATGTCAAGGTGCAACTGCATACCAATTTGTATGAAATTTTGTCCAGTAGTTCCTGAGGTACAGTTGCCACAAAATTTTGTCACACACACACAGACACACAAACAGACAGACAGACAGACAGACATTTTCTAAAAATGGTCAAATCGTGTTCTACAGCTCTCAAAACGTGTAAATCCATCAAAAACCCGAAATCGAAAATTTTTACGAATCCAATACTTTTTTCTATTGAAGATAGAAGAAAGTAAAAATTAATTTCAAATGCAACATCTAATATTGCCGAATGCGTAAATCCATGAAAAATTTGGAAAACGTCACATACAAACAACACAAACGAACACGCACATATATATGCATATATAATATTTTTTTTTCATAATAAAATAATATTTAAGTTTAATTTATGTACTGAAATATTCCTCATTAATGTCATTATGTACGTTTAGAAAGTTTTATAGAAACATTACTTTATGTAATTACTTATTCGTAGTAAAGTTCAAATTTAATTATTTTATCTTTACCGCAATGTTTGTTAATAACTTCCAGTGACACAAACTGAGATTTTATCATTGACCTTTTAAATATCATCTTCAGAAACCTTTGATATTTATAATAAATTGATGACCAAGCTTCTTATAATCTCTTACTTTTGCTAATTGATAATATTTTTTTTTCTTCTCCCCAAGTTGTTCTGTATTTAAAATGTCATTAACAAGATATAAATATGTACTTTTTTTAAAAGCAAAACAAAGTCAGCACAATGCGAAAATAAAGTTAGCATTGTTTTTCAACAAAATATACATGGCGTTAGTCGTTACGTAATTTTTAAATGTCGCAAATTTTGTTTGAAGAGTCAAATTGTTTAATTCTTTAAATTGGTGTAGTAAAATTACTATTTTAAAAGTAAGCTTACTTATTGAGAAGTTTAGTGAGTCCTATTATTTAGTATGGAATCTTTCGAAAAAAAAAAAAAATGCAATATTTTTAATTACATTACTTTATTAGTTTAAATCTTTTATTTCTTTGTTTCTTTACACTCACAATAAAAATGTTGTAAAATAATAATAATAATAATAATAATAATAAAATTAAAATGAAATAAAATGGAAATACGAAAATTGTTTTATTTCTTATAATCTAAAGGAATGTATGTGACTTATTTCCATACATCCATGATGGTAAAAACAAATTCTAATTTTTCTTTTAACAAGCAAGTCTTCTTTAAGAACTCTTTATGAATCACAGTCCCTTACTGCATGTGCATCTTATCTGTTTTAGAGCAGCTGTGTTTAACAATAATAATTTGAATACCGTTAAATTGATTGCAGTAATTATTTTAGTGAACTGAAACTGTTTAAAAAATTACTTTACGACAGAATTTCATCTGTGTTTCCAAAACAGAGATGAAATTTAAAAATTAACATGTGATTTTTTTTTCTGTTGATTATAAGCTGTAACCATATCATTTCAGATAGTGAAAATGAAAATGGAGAAATACCATTCTTTGATTTTTATGAAATGTTAAAATATTAAAATAAAAGAAGCACAGAAAAAATTACATTAAAAAGTAAATAAACAGAAGCGAAATATAGTTGTTTAACCTTTTGCCAGAACCTATATAATATCACTCCACTGGTCATTGTTGCCAAATTTAGGGACTTTTTTATTCAATGTCCAAAACTAAATTCTTATTGTAATGGTTGCCTAATCACTTCGAAGATTATTCGTCCATTAAATATATCAAATATCGCTCCTCCGAATTATTGGTAGTAGTTGAATAAAAAAGTCCCTAAATTTGGCAACAATGTTTAGAGCGCTTTAGAGCGCTAGGGATGGCAAAGGGTTAAATTTTGATCTGCAAAATACATTTTTGAATATTACTTTTTGTTTTTTCACGGATATTTTTTAATTTAAGAAATTCATTTAGAGAAAGACTATATCTCAGCTCTCAATAGGTATGAGATAACAAAATTTTATATGTGTGATATAAAATATTAAACAAACGGAATCAGTTTGTATACATAGTAGCCGTCAAACAGCGCTGTTTATAATATTTTTACATGATTTACAGATGGATATATCTGACGCACCATAGGGCTCATTTAAAATCTTTATTGTTATATTAAATATTTTTTTATGTAAATGTAATACAGTAAACTGTGCTGTTACATAGGTATATATAGAGAAATTGCAATAGCCACAATGAAAGACAAAGTTGAAGTACAATAAAGAATTTCGATTTTTTTTTTTTTTTTTTTTTTTTTTTTTTTTTGTAATTCAGAATGATTCATCGATACTAAAATTTTGATATTATCTGTATATATCTGAATTTCTCAATTTTTAAACTGCTCAATTAATTTTGCAATTTGATAATAATCTCATTTAAATTCTTTAAATTGTAGATAAAACTTATGAAACAAAATGGGGTTATATATATATATATATATATATATATATGTGTGTGTGTATGTGTGACAACTTCTTTGTTTTTCGATAGCACTTAACACGTATACATACTTGATGAAGCATGTAATATTTTTCTGATATCCATTTTAATTTTTAATTTTTATTTCGTTAGATTTGTGTTACTTTTTAAAATATGGAAAAAATATTCTTAAAAAAATTAGTAATATTTTGTAAAGTCTGTTTTCCATTCAATTTACGAGTTCGTAGCGGTTACTCGATAACACATTTTGATGATAACTACATAGATGCTACACTCTTGCTCAAAAGTTTAGCGAAATTTGCAAAAGATCAGTTTTGTCAATTTAAACCCATCTCTTGATGAAATGCTTCAAACATTGGGTATTTAAAGAACTGGGTCTTCTTCATGTTTCTCAGAGAGGACTGGTTTAAGCCAACATTTAGGAGGCTGGTAACAAATTGAGCAAAATAACAAAATGTTTCTGTTCGCCTTGTATCGTTAAGTGAACCACATGAACTTTAAATTTAAGACATGTTAATACAAACCCAGTTCAATTTTCGGATGAATTCTAATCTATAGAAGATAATTATTGAATTTATTTTTCTCAAATATTTTAACAAAAATTGTAATAAATATAACTTGTGAAAAAAAAAAAAAAAATAATCTTTAATTATTAGTGATTAAATTTTAAATTATTACTATGTCTATATTACTTTTACACTGATATAAATATATATGTATATATGCAACTTTAGTATATTTCTATTAAGAAAAAGTATGATTTAAAGTGAAATACATACAAAACTGAAAGCAAAAAAAAAAAAAAAATTAAAGGAATATTTAATGTAAAGAATGTATATTTTTAGTGAATCTGAATAAAAATTCTGATATTATTTTTACAAGTATTATAAATTTAGTAGTTGAAACGAGCATTTTTGTGAAAAAATAAATAAAAAATAAAAAAATAAATAAATGATAAACAATAAAACAGAAAGAGTCTTCTAAAATTAGGCTTTTTTGTTTTATAGATAATTTAAAGAAAATGTTCAATTCGTTAAAGAAAATGTTCAACTCGGATATTTTATTAAAAAATACTGTTCAAGAATTTCGTCTAAAACAATTTTGTAATAAAATTCTGAAGCGATTCCACTCGAGTTTCCTCACATTTATCACCTGCTAGATGTTAAAACAAATTTAAATCATTGCATAATTCAGTTAGTAATCAAAATTATACAATAAGGTGTTTGGGTATTTCTCTGCGTCTTAAAATATTTACGTTATAAAAGGTACTGTATCCAAATATTTTTATGCTGACCTGTAAAACAGTATAAAATTTGAAAAACAATTTTCAGTAACGACTATTCTGTAGGAAATGATAAGAGATGCGTTATCTCCACCTTTAATTAAATTATCGAAAACATTATTAGCTTGACTTCCCGAATGTCGAGTGGATAGGTGTTCTAAGCAAGGCTGATAGGGTTTTCAATTTCTACCGACTTGACATAATATCTATTGACGATATTTTAATTTAGTCCGTTTATATATATATTATAATGGATATATACGGATAAGAAATATGACAGATAAGTAAATCGTACAACACCCGAGCACCCACAATCAAATATCTACCCATCTGTACCAGTCATACATGTTTTATTGTTATGTTAATATACAATTATTCAAATACTCATATAAAATTGCAAATGCTAAGAATACAGATCTAAAAAAATTATATATAACAATATATTTAGAATAAACATGTTGTGCACAAATTAAAACGGGAATTTTCTTTGTGTATTCACTTTTCTTATTTTCCATAAAGGAGAAATATATTTTTAAATTTATAATCTTCGAATATTGCCAAAAAAAAATGTCAAACGAATATCGTTCAATATTTATGTTCGGCAGTATATTTATTTATAAAGTTATTCATACACACACACACACACACACACACACACACAAAGAATAGTGAACGCAAGGAAAAACAAAAATAAATAATCCTATTTTAGTTTATTTTTTTTTAAGGCATGTGTCTGCCCATATCTGTCATACATTTTTGAGAAATTTTCTCGTTTAGTTTTCTTTGCTAAAACTGTTTAAATTTTAATTTTTCCAATGCTTATTTTTGAGAACCATTTTCAAGGGATTCATTATTTTGATTTCTGGTGATCTCCAAACAATATTTATTGAATTTTCATATGCATTATTTATAAATTTACTTAATAATTTAAGTTTTTAAGAAAAATAAATTTACATTATCTGTTGAAAATTAAATTTTTATACAAAATTCCAGAATTACTCTACTCTCCCCTTTAGAAATTGTGTTTCTGAATATAGTCATATTTTATCTTAATTGGGACTTAAGAGAAGATATTTTGCTAAATCCTAAATATGTATAGGAAACTACCGTAAATATAAAATAATAAGGCTAAAAAACCGGTTTCTCTTTCGATGAACGTAAATGTTAAATTTCCCATTATTCTTATATTTTATCTTAAACTAAGCTAAAAGGAAACATTTTTCCAAATTTTAACTTCTACAGGAAATATGTGCAAACGTATAAGGAAATTCACGATACCCCTCTAATAATCCCTCATTAAAAATTACATTTCAGAAAATTTTCATCTTTCACCATAATTAGTGTTCTAAACTTGGACTATTTTTTGAAGTGCATGACATCGAATTTTCTAGTTTTTGAAAAAGAAATAAAATAAAAGAGCTTTCTTAAATACATTTTGCGTACACCTTTTAAAATAAAACTAGTATGTTGTGGCCTCCCCAATGTTTTCTTCTATAATTTGCTATACAAATTCACTGAGTACACTTAATTTATTAAATCTATTACTTATTAAATTATCTACCATATTGAATGTAGACGATTTTCACCTTCTAAATATCCGAAGATATTCAGTTTATCGCTCTATAAGAATCATCTTAAAGATTGCGTTTTCATAATGCTTTTTTCATGTATCAAGCTTGTGCAGTTATATGCCATAAAAGACAAGAATAACTCTCGGGCAAATTTGTAGTATAGCAGAGCAATCTATTGGCCATTATACATCTAGTTGAATCAGCAATATATCTTCTCGCAAAACAAGTTCTTTTTGATTATACGCAATAGAACCTGAGATATAATCATTAGTTAAAATACCAAAATCTCTAATAGCAGTACCACCGTTTGAGAGATTGGTACAAAAAGATAATAGACAATAATATATTTAACGGTGCATCTACATATAAATTTATATGCAATTCTGTGCAGTAATTCCAGAAATATAGTCTTCTCTTAAACTGTAGAAATCGCTTTAAAGCTGCGTCACCTTCTGAGATCTGGACATTAAATGTTAAAAAGCTGGAAATTTGGTCAAGGTGCATCTACGTTTAATTTTACATGCAATTTTGTGCAATAGTTTCGAAAAATAGTCGTCACAATATCATTTTCACATACACAGACAGACAGAGAGAGGGTTTTCTAAAAATTGCTAAAACGTGTCCAGGATCTCTCAAAACGTGCAGATCCATCGAAAACTGGAAGTCCAAAAATTTTACGAGTCCAATATTTTCTTCAATGGAATATAGAAGAGAGTAATATATGTATATAAATAGATATACGTGTATATAAAATTTACTTATTAAATGGATATACAAATAGAATAAAAAGTAAATAAATAAATAAATAATAAAAAAAAAAAAAAAATGTTACTTGACATAGCACATTTTATCCTTAAGTTAAATTATTAAATTTGTTTTGGAATCTCATTTACATAATCCCTTGTACAGTAAATACAATCGCTTATTTCAAATTGAAATAAAATCGAATTCAAATACAAATATATCAGAAGAAATGTCAGAGTAAAATTACTTTTTGAAATGAACGCGCTCCAATCATTTTTGGTATCTTAAGTGAAACATAACTTTATAAGATTATAAATTTCCATTAAAATTATGACTCCTTTAAATTTTCAATTTTCAGTTTTCAATAGAAAAATAAATATTTATTCGAACGATAAAACGTATACTACATGGTACTTAAAAAACGCCATTAACAATAAAATTACATATCTTTTGTTAATTTTTATTGAAAAAAGAAAAGAAAAGTTAAAGGATTTGTTTACAAATCGATATTGTTATAATTTTAAAGTTTTCATATAATGTACTAGATAGAAAATTTGAAAGATCGAATTTGTAAAATAATTCTGCTGTATGTTTAAAGGTATTATATGATACTTTAGAAATTCTGCCATAGAAACTGTCAGAGTTCCAAAAGTGATAAAGATGAATTTAATTTATCATTAATTTACACATTTAAATTGAAAAGTTAGAATTAAAAATTTTGATACTAATATATTATTATTATTATTATTATTATTGAGGTGAGTTTTTTATGTAATTTATTACTTTCTCATACCTATAAGATAGAGAAAGTATTGTTTTGGGGTCAAATTTTCGAAAATGTGTTTTTGTTATATTTACACTTTTTGAGATCCCCTGAATCCAAAAATCATGTTTTTAGCTGTTGGTCTATGTGTCTGTCATCTGCATATCTCAAAAACAAATTATACCAGAAAGCTCAAATTTGGTATTATTAACGTTAAGTTTATCATATAGGGAGGCTAAAATTTTCGTTCAGATGAAGCAAATTGTTCGTGTACAGGGACACCCAAAATAATTCAAATACATTACGCCTATGGGGGAATTTGTAGGTAAGCTGAGTTTAACTTCTATAGACTGCACTAAACCAAATGTAACAAACATAATTTTCTATATGCGTAAAAAAATGTTTCATGTAGAATATGGCATAGAAATCATCAACTGTTCGTTTACAGTGCTGCACAAAAGAACTCGATTATAATACGACAATATTTGATGGAAGTGTACTTTAGGTTGTGTTATGTGTTATTTATGTAGGATTATATTTATATGCACCATGTGATGTGTATATAACTTTCAGAATAAATAGAGTGCCAATAATTAAGCCATAACATTTGTTTTTGTTTGCTTTACTATAACATTTTGTCCAGGAAAGCTGCTCAGGAATTGAAATTAAATCCTTGATAGTCATATGATAAATAATGTATTTTTTTACGATAAATATTCATCGATTGATTTCTTGTATAATTACATGTTTTGAGGCTTCCTGAATAGCGAAGTCAAGTTTTATAGTTTAATCTTTGACTGCGTCTGTTAGAGTAAATAGAAAACAAATAATTTCAAGAGATCCATATGATGTATTTCGAAGTCAATGCTTTTGTTACTAAAAAAGTTTGTTCAAGTTTCAAGGAATGACGCGTCTGCAAGTAGTCTGAAAAATATAAAATAAACTTTTGAACTTAATAACAGATTTGAATTTTTTTTATAAATGTAGATACAATAATGAAACGTGAGGTTGAATTATTTGGCAAAAAAATCTGAACCGAAGCCTAATTTGAATTGTTTTAACATAGGTTTACATAACAATACTGGTTATCTTATTCCTTAATATCCATTCTGTACGTTTAGTTTTAAACTTCAGGGTAAGAGAAAGTCGTGTGAGTGACACACCAAATTATTTTTATTTAGATTTAAAAACAATAAATAATTAAATAATATTATATATATATATATATATATAAATATTTGAAGTGCATACTGCCTGAATTTTTTAATTTTAATACTCTTTCTATTTCTGTTGTTTAAATTCGTTACATGTAAAACAATACGATAATTTTCTTTTTCGTTACACTTGTTTGAAACTTTCTAATGAAATCTAATGAAAAAAAGGTTTAATTAGTTTTTCTTTTTAAATTTAAGTAATTACAGTTAATGCTATCAGTATAAATGACTTTTTATCTGTATATTATATATTGTTAAGACAAATATTTCTTTCTTCTTCTTTTTCTTTTTTTTTTAATTATTAATATTATTATTTTAATATAAATAGGTCGAACTAATTAGAAACTAATACCAGTTAATTTATAAGTCTTCAATTATTGCTTTATAGGGAGTCAAGCTAACATGCATTGTTTCTGATCAAATGCTTTTAATTTCTAACATATTTGAATAAATTTTATTTTTATATAAAATATGTCTTAACAATATTTGATTACGTATGAGCAATATAAATTAATTGTCTTTGGAAGACAACTAACAATCACTATACAACTAACCATCATAGAATAAATATAAAGTGAAAAAATAAATAAATAAATAAATAGAAGAAGAAGAAGAAACTAAGTGAAATGTTTAAATTTAAGTGTATATATATATATATATATATATATATATATATATATATATATATATATAGGAGAACGATTAGGCATATATAATAAGCAAGAAAAATCGAATACCGTTGTATCTAACCTGTACGATGCAGAAACCTATGGAAAGCACGTCGGACCTCTACACTGGAAATCATATAGAAAAATTAGTTGTCAGTGAGAAGAGCGGATTTTGTGTTATACAGCTAGTTTGGTTTCTCAAGATTAAGACTTTTTGGGAATTAAGAGTGACGAGATTTGTAATCTCTTTTCAAAGAGGTAAAATGAGTGAAAACCTAGTGTCATTTCCGATAGGGAACTTCGGTTGATCTGCGATAATTTAAAATAAAGTTATCGTTTTTTTTTTTTTTTTTTTTTTTTTTTTCATTTTTAACAAAATCATAATAATAATAATAATATTGTAATATTGAGAATGAATTCAACATTTTTCGGATATTTAGTGATATACTACTTCTCTAATATTGATATCATCTACATTATCATGGAATATAATTTTTTTTAATATTAATTTCAATAAATTATTTTTACTGAGTGAATTCGTATAGGAAAATTTAGAAGAAAGTCATATGGTGGCCACAGCACACCAGTTATTTTATGTTAGTGGATGTGCTTTACTAATAATATTTTACCATTTCCAGGATAGTTGTTCGAAAATTAAAATAAAATTCTCATAGAGATATAGTAAATAATGTATGTATTTAGCTAAGTATTCGTCGCTAGTTTTTTGTATATTTACGTGTTTTGAGGCTTCCTGATTACCGTAGTCGAGTTTTTTAACATTTGATCTTTGTCTGTGTCTCTTAGAGTAACTTAAAAATAAATAATTTTACGAGATCGAAATATTGTATTTTGATGTTAATATAAGTTTGTTGTTGAAAACGTTTGATCAAGATTGAGTAGTTTCAATGAATGTTGCGTGTGAAAATTATCTGCATAATTTAAAAGTAAAATTTTAATTTTAATAACAGAATTAAATTCTATATGAATGTAGGGGAAATAATAAAATGGAGGGTTGAGGGGGCGGTAGCCCCTCTCACACAGAACTAATTATCATATAAAACTTTCAGCCATTGGTGGCTGACCCTAAACTTTCCGTTTAGGCCATGTCAACCTGGGCGGCCTGACGGGGAATTAATTAAGGATTCGCGTGGTGCTCAACGGTTTAAATGATTTTATGGTATCTTTGAAATAGCCTATGAAAATAAAATGTCTTTCGGAAATACATTTATGTTTTATTTATAGTGATGAAAAAACATCTAAAAAACAAATGTGGAAGAAAATGTTAAGTAATTTACTGTTCTTTAAAAAAAATATGTTAAAGTTTCAGATTTATTGACCAATATAAATGTTTCAGAAACAAGATCCAAAGAAAATTTTAAAATCATAACGATTTCCTTTACTTTTTTATAGATTTCTGTAAAAGTAACTTACTATAAAGCATATGAACTTTTTGGAAAAGAATATTTCTGAATATCTTCCTGTATTATGTTAATTATTTTTGCTGTAATATAAATATTTCTTTAGCTATTAATTCGCATTATATTAAAATGTAAATCAGGATGATCCATGTGGCAAAGAAGTTAAGTAAAATTTCTTATATTAAATATTTCCTATTTCCGTTATTTTAACGTCAATCCAAATAATACTAAATGCCTTAATCGAGCTTCTGACACAACTAGTACATTTTTCTATTACCATTATTGTATTGGGGATAATGTTAAAGCATTCTTTCCCACAATGTATTAGTTCCAATTTTAAACTAATACATATTAACTGAGATATGTGGATTAATATATTATTATCTAATACACACACATACACAAACGTATTTGTGTGTGTCAAAGAGAAAAAAAAAATGTTTCATTCCACATACATAATATGCAAATCCTGAAACGTCCATTTAAACTCGCTTTTATCTAAATGCAATTAAAATTAACTTAATTTTAATTTAATCTAATGTATTTTACTTAAAGATGCTCGTTAATATCTTATTTTCTGACACACACACACGCATATATGTGTGTGTTTGTAACAGAAAAATATATTTTTTTATTTTCCATGCATAATATGGAAATGCCGAATCGATCATTTAAATTTCTTTTGATCTCAATTAAAAACATAAATATCGGTTATCCGTTCTTCCGAACTATTAGTTCCACTTCTTTTTTGTGGTACACTTCAGCAGGTTTTAAAGTTGTATTCCTAGAGATCACTTTAATTGTTCTAAGAAAATTCAGAAATTTTTCAGTTTGTAAAAATTTTCGTGTTACATTTAGAAGGGTAAGTGTAATATGTAGAATAGTAAATGTAACAGATTAAACATCAAAGAGATTTAACAGCAGAATGATTATATAAAATTATAAATTAATGCGTGATCTAGATTCATTTGATATCGAAGAGCTTTGCCTTTCATTGAACTTAAATGTACAACAAAGTGTAAATATATAAAGTTCGTAATTAATTATTATAATTTAGCACATTAAAACCGTAACTAAAGTAAATAAATATAGTAAATGCATCACAGTATTTGAACGTATTTTGTCAAAGCGAAAAAAGAATTTAAAATTTTAATTTTAATTGTTACAGAAAATATTTTTAAATCCAAAGCTTTTTTCGCAATATGAAATAAATTGTATAATTAAAAACAAAATATTTTAAAAGTATTGCTTTTTAAAATTTTCATTTGTTTTTCACTGTGAAGAATGAAAATATAAAATTTGTAGTATGCTAAATTTAAAAAAAAAACCTTATAGTTAAAAGTTTTTTTTTTTTTTTTCACTTAAAAAAAAACTCTAAAAAAATATTTTTTTTTTTCAGAAATCGTGTATCAGGGCATTTGTAAAGCGTATATAAAATTATTAAAAAATATATTGATTCATTGAACAATATTTCATGTTTAATACTGGTTTAATAAAATAGTACCGGCAATTGAACAATGACTAATGTGTTATTTAAAACACAAAACTGCATTAAATATTTGCCAAAGAGAAAATTATTTAAATCATTACAGTGTTTAATGGGGCAACGGAAAACTATCGCTTAACGTCTTCCATTTAATATCAATTCCGTATACAGAAAACCGTAACGACATGCATACAGATTGCTCCCTTAATATCCCAGAGGATTAAAATAAATAAACCTCTTCTAAAAATTCATTAAGTTATTTTTCTCCGTTTCCTTTCGAATATGAAATTATTCAGTCGACTTAGGTTAAGGGCTTTATTTAAAAAAATTAAGCTTTTAATTATATTGTCAACTGTAATAATTTTAGGAAATGTATTTATTAATGAACGATGTTTTCTTAGTGGAAAATATGTTTATATGGCTTATAATTTATTCTTAAAGAACAGTCAACGAATAATAAACTTTATGCTTACAGACGTATGGAAGACATATACTTTATAAATTATTTGTTTATATTTTAATAATAGTACTAATTGCTCATTTTCTTCTTTTTAACTACTGAAGAATTATTGGTTTATTCTGGAATATACTATATCCCATACAGCACAAAATGTTTCAGTTATGTTGCAAAAAACTTACAATCTTTCAAAAATGTAACGCATTTAAATATGCTCTTTGATACCTTTCTGAAACATTCGGCTTTTTCCATGTTCTATCTGATGAGTAAAGGAAACGTTTCTGCTATGTATCTGATTTTTTCTTTTTTACGTTCGCGGTCATTTCTACGTTTTTGAAACTAATCAGAAAGCAAACTGAACGTTTCGAAACGTTATAAAAAAAAATTACAATGTTTCATTGTTATATGATTGTTACGTTTCAACAGAATTTTGTGCTGTTAGGGATATGATCATATTTTTAGACAGGATAAAGTAATAAATGCATTTCTTGTGTATTTCTTAAGTCATGCAAAAAAATCATTAAAGATTTACGTATTAGATTGCCATATGATTTAACGAAAAAAATCTGCTTCAATACAGGTAAAAAAAAGACCAAAATAATAAAAAAAAGATTAATAAATGCATATAATTCCATTTAATTAGTATAAAAGGTTGGTTGTTTTGATAAAGCTGAAAAAATGCTAGTATAATGATGGGTAATGCATAGTATAATTTTCTTCAGCTATGCAGTATTTGCTAAATAATTTCCTTGTATTTCTTCATCGCAGTTTGTGCTTATACTACTCTACTTATTCATAAATGTCCAGACATATTCAATTTTAAATGGTTTTTAAAATGTCATAAAACATTTTTCCTAATTTATCCTGGAATTTTATTCGCATAAATAACATTTTACACTTCGCGTATTACTTAAAAACCTTTATTCCCGAAAGCCTAAAGGAATTTTACAAAACTGTAAATAATTGTGTTTATTTTTGTATAGATTCTTTCAAAGAGGCATAGTAAGATGATAAAGTGCTAATTTTGTGCATTTCTAGTCCTTTTAGCGTTAAAATAGCATTATTTTCCCTTGAAAACGCATTAAAAAGCCCCAATAAGGCAGGTAATGGATTTGGCGCCAAATTTGAAGACTTTATCTCACCTTGGCGATTTTTTTGGCGAACTTGGCGTGAAAAACCTTATTAGGGATATATCAAATATGGAAGTTCTAATCTGATTGGTTGATGAGATACAGAAATTTACGGAACTCTCTACACTTTTCTACAGAGGTATATAAAGAACGTTTTCTTCGCCAAGGCTAGTTCAGTTCAGTCAGTCTGAGATCAGCTTCTGTCAATGTTGCATTGCTTTGAGCCTCTTTGGAAGAAACTTGCTTTAAATGTTATTGCTATACAGTTTGAACTGTGGATTTGCTATTGACAGCTGTTGTTTAAGCTGTGTTTACTGGTTGATTTGAAACTGATACTTGGTTTATAGACCTGTATTTTTCTGGAACTTTCAGTGAATAAATTACTGAATTTTTGTAAGTTTCGCCATTCATTCTCGGACAACTAACGAACCCCCAAGTACGCAACAGGAACTAGAAATAATTGATAGAATAAAATACTTGAAATTACCCTGTGAAAAAGTAATGCTTGAAATGCATTCTGGGTGCACTATGTGAATATGAGGCTTCTTCGAGATATCTGTATTCATATGATACAAGTGCATGTATTCAAATAAATATAAAAGTAAATAAAAAAAATGGTTATTAATATGAAACTTATTAAATCTAATGCAATGTCATTTTTTGGAAAATTCGCATACTATATTAGAAACAACATACTACAGCCATAATATAAAAAAATAAAATAAGTAAATACTTGATGAAGCACGAACAGTTTAGCTAAACAAATTTTTACTGCGCATGAGCAAGTTTTATTTATTTATTCATTGCTTAATTTATTAGGCAATTCTTTTTAAATTACATCCAGGAAAATCCTACTCAAGTATTGCGATAATTCAAACTGCTATGAATGTTAGAATGAACTGAATTTCTGTTCTTCGGATTAAATGAGATTATTATAGGGGTTTATCCGTATTTATTTATAAAACACTGTAATACCATTTATAGAATTAAGAAAAAATGCCTAAACCCCTTTATAAATCTGCTTTTTTAGATGAATTAGACTTTAGGTCATTCTATCAACGAGAACTTTATGAATTTTCACGATATTTTACAGGTGTTTTATTTTTAAAAATAATACAATAAAAAAAAAAAAAAAGTTATTTTATAAGCGAAATGTTGTATGTATATAACGAACTTTACTTTATATGTATATATAACTTCTTTTTCTTTTTTTTTCTATATAACTCCTTCTTCTATATAATCTACAGTATCCCTCTGTATAAAAGAGTCAGTTACTAGATAACATGCACAACAATTTAATTAACATAAACTCTCATAAAAATAAGTATGCTGATTGGTACAAATTTATCAGATGAATGCTGAAATAAAGACATCTGAAACATAACATACAGCAGTATTGTCTGTCGCCAGAGAAATCTAATAAACTGAAATTTTCATAATGCATATCCACCTAATTTTCTTTCATTTATATATAAGAGAATAGGTATCAGAGATATAGCTTTCTCTTAAATAGAAGAAAAGCAGTCTCAAGAATGCACCTGTAGACCAATAATCGCCAAAATTAATCAAAAAATGTTTTGCATTATAACATTCTTACATGTATCGAATTTGGTCTCACTTATGCTACAGAATATTATAAATAGATTTTAGATAGATAAGTTGTTACATAAATGTACTACACTTGTCCACATGTGTATCTTAAATTTGTTTGAACAAAAATTTTCAAAATGCCATACACACCACTCAAGTTATGTGCACGTATACTATATAGAAGCTAAGATATAGCTTTCTCGTAAATGAAATAACTTTTTTTACACCCTCTCCACATGGTAAGTGTTAGGGGACGAAATTCGATTAGTACCAAGTCCAAATAATATAACTATTCTATGCGTTATATAACTTTTCATAGAATCCCGTTCATTATTAGTTGTGAATTATTAGTTGAATTTTGGTTTAACACATACACGTAGGTTTCTGGTATTTACTTAAGATGGTCCTATCATGTTTAGGACGTCTAATGAAAGTTTAATTGGAGATTAAATAGGAAAACTATATATATATATATATATATGTATATATATATATATATTAATATAAAATAATTTCTACTTATCCATAGTTGCCAATACTGGAATGTATTCCGGGGCATTTTTAGCCCTGCCTTTATTCCGCATTACTATTTTTATAGAATAATTTTCTGCAATAACTACTATAAATTAAGGGAAAGAAATGACTCTTAAAGGAAAAGTTGTACAAAAAAAAAAAAAAAAAAAAAAAAAAAGGGCGGGGATAAAAATGCTCTGGAATAAATTAAAATGTTAGCAACTCTGCTTTTGTACATAAGAAAAAGTAAACGAAATATGTTTATGAAAATTAAATGTTTTATGCAGATACGCGATTTAATATATTGCCTAAAAATCAAAATAATTGGTAAAGTAAAATATTACAGTTAATGGAAATGTGGAAAAGAAGTGAGAGTTAAAATTAATTACATACAGCATTGTTTTATTCGAAAGTATAAACATTGAAATATAGGTAGTTTCTGTTTGGTGAAAAAGTTCCATGCAAATAACACTACAAAAAATGCCAATTTTCAGGAAATGTAAAAAAAAAAAAAAAAAAAAAAAAAAAGCATAACTGTAAGAAGAAATTTTTCTTTAATTTTTATTCACTTATAATTCACTTGGAAAGATTATCCTAACACAGAATTTCAGAAATTATTGCTGGACTCTCAGGATTGGAAACAACTTTTCTATGTCAGTTTCGATTAATTGTCCAACTTACACTCATTTTAAATAAATACATATTTAAAAAAAAAAAAAAAAAAAAAAAAAAAAAAAAACTTTGTGAATACCTTTGTTTGAAAAAGAAAAAAAATCGACTTTTAAACAAGTATTAAAAAAGATAATTTTTTTTTATTTCCTTTAAAATATTAACTGTAAGAAGAAATTTTTCTTTAATTTTTATTCACTTATAATTCACTTGGAAAGATTATCCTAACACAGAATTTCAGAAATTATTGCTGGACTCTCAGGATTGGAAACAACTTTTCTATGTCAGTTTCGATTAATTGTCCAACTTACACTCATTTTAAATAAATACATATTTAAAAAAAAAAAAAAAAAAAAAAAAAAAAAAACTTTGTGAATACCTTTGTTTGAAAAAGAAAAAAAATCGACTTTTAAACAAGTATTAAAAAAGATAATTTTTTTTTATTTCCTTTAAAATATTATCCATCAAAATTCTTGAGTACATTTTTCATGTAACTTTTTATTTATTTATTTTTTTTTTCTTTCATTCAGAATTTAAAAGAAAAAGTACATTTAGAATTTAAACTGCATTGTACAATCTCTCTCTCTCTCTATATATATATATATACAATACATATATTTCTTTCTTTTTTTTCTTTTTTGAAAGTGATTAAAATCCAACTTTTAAAGCCCTTCAATGCTTTCGTATGATAAGCTCTAATTCATTCTTTTCAAGTTCAGCGCATATCCATAGTAAAGATTAATCCAAGTAAAACTTCTAAATTCTTTAGATAGTATTATCTCTATGTTTCAATCTGCAGAGAAAACTATCTGTTCAACAATAAGAACGGAGATACCAAATTCAATGAACAAACAGATTAACATTTGCTTCTAGAAAATTTCTAATTTAATATCCCCTTTCAAAGTTGTCAGGGAAACTGCTGATGTGTCACTTGATTCTATCCCTCCCATAGAAAAAGTGATCCCTTTTGCGATGACATTTGGCATGCAAAGAAGTGGACAAAAAATTTCCGGGCGTTTTGGTATTTTAAGCACATACTGAAATTCTAGCTACGGTAAAGGAAGGGTTGAGGTTTTCTAAAGCCTTTTTTATGGTTTAATATAGGTTTCCAGGCATTTAAAAGCTTTTATTGAAGTTTGATTAAAAAAATACCTTCCGAAAAGAAACGCCATCTAAGTTTCTTTTAGGTTTTGAAAAAAAAAATCTCTTGAAATTTTACATGTTTTTAGGTTTATAGAAGTTTTCCAAGGTTTCGGTAAAATACATCGCTGATAATAAGTTTTCTTATAGTATTGAGGTAATACCTCCATTACACTTGCAATCAAAAACTTTTTTTTTTTTTCTTTTTTTAAAGTTTAGTTTATTTTTAACTTATTATTACTCATTGACTAAATACTTTAATTAGTAAAATAATATCAATTTTGTGCATTATTATTAATAATTAGCAGTTTCAATTTCTACGGAACAAAACATAATATTTAAAAAAAAAACCTATAAAACAATTATTCTATACTCAAAATTAATCTGAGATTCCTCAATATTCTTCCATTAATTTATCAAAAACATAATAAATATTAATACATTCATCTCATAAATAAGAAAATAACACGCATTTAAAATTAATTTCAGTTTTAACCCATTAACCGCCAAAACTAGAAATAATGATTTTTTTTTTCTGAATAAAAACAATAACGTTCATTGTTTTGATCATATATAACAATAATTTAAAATAAATTATAAAAATTAGTCTTATCTTACGAAAAATGGAGTGTTATATTAGTACAACGTCAGTGGAATAAAAATATAGAATTAAAAATCATAAATGTTTACGGAAATTTCCTTGAGGACGCATAAAACAGAAAAAACTCTAGAAGACTAAAAAAGTAATTATTTTATTTCGACAACATTTTTAGAAGCTTTTTATATGAAATTGACTTCGTCATCGTGTCTTTGTCTCACGCTAATAAACAAAGCGCCTCCATTTTAAATTAAATATGAGTTGTTCAATTTGTCGCTTCTTGGCTTAGTTGGTTAGAGCGTCATGTTAATAACGTGAAGGTCGAGAGTTCGATCCTCGAAGGTCCAACTGGTTAATTTTTGCAGATAATTAGTAAAAAATGTGTCAATTGATAAAAGAAAATTTTTTGTTCACTACACAGTATTTCAAGAAGAGTTTTTAAAAGAAGTTTTTTTTTTCTTTTTTCATATTAGGAAACGCAAAATATTTTTTATATTAAAAAAGCTCAAAATAAAAAGTTTTAAGTAAAAAATACATTAATTTATATTTTTAGAAGCTTTTTAGAAACTTTTTATTGAAATTGGATTTTGTTATCGCGTCTTTCTCTCACGCTAATAAACAAGGCACCTCAACGTTAAAGTAAATGTCAGCGGTTTTCATTGCCGCTGGTTGGCTCAGTTGGTTAGAGTGTCAAGTTCCTAATGCGATGGTTGTGAGTTCCATTCCCGATTCCCGGGGTAGCGATGTGTTAAATTTTGCAGATAATTAATAGAAAATATGTCAGTTGATAAAAGAAAATTTTTCATTGTCTACACAGTATTCAAAGAATTTTTGAAGAGTTTTTTTAAGCAGCTTTTTTTTTTCTTTTTTTAAATACTAAATATCACACACACACAATATATATATATATATATATATATATATATATATATATATATATATATATATATATATATTAGAAGCTTTTTATTGAAATTGGATTTTTGTCACCGTGTCTTTGTGTCACTCTGAAAAATAAGTCACCTCAATTTTAGTGCAAATTTAAACAACCCTTTTCGTCTCTCGTTAATGCTTTTGATTAGAGAATCATGGTGATAACGCGATGCTTGTGGGTTCGTTCCTCGAACGCTGATGTGTTACTTTTTTAGAGAAAATTAATAGAAACTATGTCAATTTATAAAAAGAAAATCTTTCATTTTCTACACAGTATCCTGAGGAATTTCGATAGTTTCTTTTAAGAAGCTTTTTGAGTTACTAAAAGGCATAAAATGAAAATTTATTAAAAATAAAAATAAATAAATAAATATAAAATAAATAAATAAAAATAACGCTAAAAGTATTTCATTGTTGTGAAGCCCTAGAAAGCCTGAAATAATAATTAAAGAAAATATTATTTCAGAGACATGCTGTAAATTCATAAAAATTTCAACAACAAGAAAATTTTAAAGAAATGTATAGATATTTCCCTTTTGCAAAAGATAAAAACTTTAAGTGTTCCAAATATTTCAAAAAGCATTCGAGAAAAATATCATTTTATATAAGTATTTGATAGATTTTTCTAGAATGTTCTATGACTTTTCTTGACTGTTCTTAAACTTTTGGTTAGAGCGTCATGCTGATAACTCGATGGTCCCGGATTCGGTCCTCGAAAGACGATATGGTACTTTTTTGCAGATAATAATATTAATAAAAATAATAAAAATATCAATTGATAAAAGAAAATCTTCCATTGTCTACACAATTTACTCAGTAATTTTGATTAATTTTTTTAAGAAGCTTTTTTTTTTTTTTTAAAACTAAAATGCACAAAATAAAATTTAAGTAACAAAATTATTTTTTAAAGTTAGAAGTTTTTTATTGTGAAGCCCTTAAAAGCATAAAATAAAAATTTATTCTGGCAAAGACGTGCTACAAAGAAATGACAGTTTCAAAACTAAGAAAATTTTAGAGAAAAATATAGGGATTTCCATTTTTTAAGAGATGAAATTTTTTAATGTTCAAAATATTTTTAAAGGCTTTCGAGACATTTGAAATTTATAGCTAATGGTTATACAAAAACTAATAACTAAGAATATTGGTCTGGAAAGCTTTTTAAAATATTTCGAACATTAAAAATTTTCATCTCTTGCAAAAGGGGAAATACCTATATTTTTCTCTAAAATTTTCTTAGTGTTGAAGCTTTCATTTCTTTGTAGCTTTTCTTTGACAGATTAAATTTTTATTTTGTGCTTTTTAGGGCTTCACAATAAAAAGCTTCTAACGGTATATATATATATTTTTTACATAAATTTTATTTTACAATTTATTTTACAATTTATTTAAACTCATTCAGATATGAAGATATTGATTTTTTTTTTTTTTTTTTTTTTTTTTTTTTTTTTGAACAGTGTTTCACGTTTGAAATCCTTTTTAAACTGTGTTGTTTGAAATCCATTTTAAACAATGGGATAATCTCAAAACGCTACTTCAAATAATCAAGAACCATGTAATCGAGGCCCGCCTGTCGAATGGTGAGAGCACGCAACTACAAACCCGAAGTCTGTTAGTTCGATCCTTTCCGGCCGCAAGCGTGAAAGAAAATGATTGAAAGTACAGAAGTT
Organism: Salticus scenicus; assembly: GCA_963930645.1. Taxonomy (NCBI): domain Eukaryota; kingdom Metazoa; phylum Arthropoda; class Arachnida; order Araneae; family Salticidae; genus Salticus; species Salticus scenicus. Next base: position 196,795,204 of record OZ005650.1, read on the forward strand.
CAGTAATGTCTCTCTAGATGTCAGCATCAAACATACAAAATGATACCGAAGCCGTAACTTCATGGTTCTTTATAAAAACCCTTTAGTATTTATAAAAAAACTGAAATAAATTTTATAGAAATGCATTAACCTATAGAGGTATTGATGGAGATTGTTTTATGGCTTTATTTTGCATCATTAAAGCCTTGATAATACCTTATTTTAAATACCTCTAAAACCTGTGAAATACCTGTTAAAAGAAACCTAAGGAAAAACCTTAAAAAAAAAAAAAAAAAAAAAAAAAAAAAAAAAACATTGAGAAGGTATTTAAAAAAAGCTTTGTATGCATATTAAAAATACCTACATGAGTCATGGTATTTTATGAAAAGCTTTTGGTATTTATAAAAAAACCTACAATAACTTTCTGAAAAATACCATAATGTATTCGTGAGAAACCTGTGGAGATATTAATAGAGCTTTTATTATGGCTTTATTTTGCACCATTAAAGCCTTGATAAATACCTCTAAAGCCTTGATAAATATCTCTAAAACGTGTAAAATACCTGTTTAAAGAAACCTAAAAAACACTTAAATAAAACCTTAAAATTTTAGTAAGCGTATATATATAGCCGGTAACAAAAATATCCGAACACTAGCAAAAATTCCTATATTAAAAAAGTAAACTTAAAACTGTTTTGTTAAACAAATCCTTGTCGAATTATGTTCTTAGACTCACTATGAACATGGTTCTTGAAGGATGTATTTAACAAAACAGTACTAACTCTACTTTTTTTTATATAGGAATTTTTGCTAGTGTTCGGATACTTTTGTTACCGACTGTACATATATAAATATATAAAAGGAAAAAAAAAGAACTATTTTAATCATTTATAAAAACATGCAACTAATGTTCCTAAATTGTCTTTTTTTTTTCTTTTTTTTAGTAGACTATAAAAACAATCGCTTTCGACTAATGTAAAACATCAAAAATTCTTTAATTTCGAATGGCTTTTTCAGTTTACAGCGTGATACGTAGAGTTCATTATGCAGAATATTTGACAAATCATCATATCAACAAGCAATCTTACTTTGTGATGTGATAATATGTATATATATTAGGCTGCCCCTAAAATGGAGGAAATTTGTTTTTTCTTTCTTTCTTTCTTTCTTCTTCTTCTTCTTCTTCTTTTTTTTTTTTTTTTTTTAAATCGATATTTTCGAAATGATTTCTATTTGAAACTATACACTTTTTAGCAAAGTATCAGTTCTTTGGGATAGTGTTAAATTATGCCATATTAACGGAAGAATCCTTAAACATATATTAAGATTTTCCTAACATATATATTTAGGATATATACATGTATAAACACACACACACACACACACACACACACACACACACACACACACATGTACATATATAAAATAAACTTAAAAATCTGGAACTATTTAACCATGTATAAAATCATATATATATATATAATAGATAACGTAATAAAATTTAATCTTAAAATTTAGCAATTAATAGAACTAAAACAATAACAGCACACTAAAATATAGAACTGAATTAACATAGAGGAAAGAATGACACAAAATGTTGCGATATAGATAAGGAACCAATGAGTTACCATAGTAACTTAAAATACTTACGCCGACCTGAAGGATAATAAAAAAGGACCATTAAACTTGTGAAAGAGAAAAAAGATAATAAACCTCATAATCAATTGGATATAAATGCTTAAAATTAGAAGCATACTTTCCAAGGGGCGCATACTTCATAAAGCAGAGAAAGCTGCAACGATTTCGTAAAACGATATTGCTAATCATAGCAATTTATATCATCTCTCGCCCCGATCAATGCAGCAAAAAACCATAAAGAATGAGAAAAAAGTGAAAAATTAAATTAAGACTAAGAATAAATAAATATTAATTAAAATCTTAAAGGAAACCAAAGTGATAACATGAAATAATCAGAGTAACCACATGGAAAACAGTTAACACAAACTGGAAAAATGGTTGATGCCAAAACCTAAATTGAAGTTAAAATATATATATATATATATTCTTAAATTATAATTTTTCCCTCGATAGACTACAAAAGTAAAATCTAAAAATCGCATTAAACCAAAGCAAAATATTTAAAATTATTTATTTTTGAATGTGCCAACAATCTTACGCAGAAAAATATTCACGTATTAGTATGTCAAACCGAATGTAAAATAAATAAATAAACTTTTGAGAATAAAATTTTGTTACTGAAATGAGATTTGTTACATCAGAATAATAATCTGTTTCATTTCTATGGACTCAGAATAGTTAAATAAACCTTATTCTCTACAGACTGTACTTGGCTGTCTGTTAAAGTTCATTCGTTTAAAGTCGTGAAATGAATTTTGATAAACTTACAAGTAATTCGTTTTCATTTATTTTGTAGTCTTTAAATTAATTTAATTTAATTGTTTTGAATCGTAAATTTAAATAAATATTATGATATTGATTAAAAAATGAACATATTCAAGTGAATGAAAAAAAAAAAAAAAAAAGATAGAAATATTATTAATTAGTTCGTCAGGGATTTGCGTACCAAATTTAAAACGCACATTTTAAATAAATACAATTTATCATGTTTAAATTAATTTAAGATAACTCGATGCAATCAACTTTATGTATATATATATATATGTAAAATACCCTTTTTTTGTTTATTAAAAATAAATATTTTTTTACTATATAGGAGGTTTTATGCCTAAAATGACAAATTTTAACATTTTACTTGAATTTCCAACATTAAAAAAAAAAAAAAAAGTGTAATGAAGGTTTTTTTTTTTTTTTTTTTTTTAATAATGATTTAAAAGTTACTTCTTGAAATTAATACATCATTTGAAGTCTCTCTTATGTAATTACTACTAATGAGATTCTACGAATCGTAGCATTGTAACAGTGAAACTTCCAAATGACTCCGAGTGATTTATCAAATCCCCTATGATATTGAGTTGAATATTTAAAACAGTATTAGGTACATTATTTTCTTTGAAAGAATTTAGTTGATTTTTTTTTTTTGTCTCATTTAGTTTGTAAGAAATATTAAAAAAAAAAAAGATTTGATATAAAATGCATTTAGAGAACTGCCACAGGCGACATTTTTACATTCTTTTCGTACCACAATTTCAAAATAAATAAATAAATAAAATGAAATTTTTAATACGTTTTCAGAGGTAAATCTGCACTTAGCTTGATAAATTTATCAACAATTTTATTTTATGGAAATAGTGGTATGAAAATAATAATAAAGAAGTGTAAGTCTTGCACATGGTAAAAATAAATAAATAAATAAATAAATAAATAAATAATAATAATAATAATAATAACAATAATAATAAGTCTAAATTATAAAAGTGGATAATAATATAAATTGTTTACATTCCATGTAAAAATATTTTAAAGATTTTGTTTCACTTCATATTCTGCGATTACTATACTGATTTAATAAAAACTCAAAAGAAGCATAATTTTATTTATTATACAAATATCACGTGTCTACATATGCTTTGACGGTGGTATTATTTAAAGAGTTTAAAATATCGTATTGACATTTACCTCCAAATTTAGGTACTCACATTATAAATGCATGTATGCAATTTTAAGCAATGGTTTTCATAATCAAATTCACACACACACACACATAGAGAGAGAGAGAGAAAGAGAAAGTGTAAAAGAGAGAGAAAAAATTCAAAATAATTTTAACGCTTAAATTTAAAAAATAAACACACAAATTAAAAATAAAATAAAATAAAATAAAATTAGTATTTTATCAGATTGTAAAATAAATAAATATCGGGAAATTTAAGATTAAGTGATATAAGTATTATGATTTAATCGAAAAAAAAATAATAATCTGATTGAGAGCTTTTAACAGGTGCTGGCAATTAAGACAAAATTCAGCAATTCTAAGCTGATTCAAGTACGTCTAAATCCAAGGTAAGACAGTCAAATCCTATTTTTCATGAGAACAAACATGATTTCGATGAACCCAAAAGAAATTAATCAAAATTAATCCGTACTTAATTTTAAGCGGATTTACTTGGACTTATTATGCAAGAAAAATTAAGAATTAAAACAAAAGAGAGTTTAAGATATTGAAAATTAAAAGCTTTTTTATTTTTATTTTTTATTTAAATTTTCTATTTGTATTTTTACGATAAGAATTTTAAATACACACGATACAACAATTTCCAATATATCTGCAAATCTTAAGACATTATTTGTTTGTTTAGTTCTGTTGTAATATAAACTATTGAAGATAACAAAGGTTTAATTTATTTATTTCAGTAACATATGATAGAATATGAACAGCTCAAATTAGCAGCTTAGTTAGTTTAAAGAAACACTGACAGAAAAAATAACAATTCACATTTATAAATATATATATATATATATATAGTTCGACTTCCACGAGTTGGCCCCTGTCAATCAAGCGTGACGTAGGCAGCGACGATTCTATTACCTTGAAATCGGTTGAGGGTGAAAAGGGAGGTGGTTTGCTATCTTTACGAGTTTTGCGACATTTTGGCGAAAATACTGTTTATTATCTATTTACTTATTTACAAATTAGGAGATAGAACTTTTGGGCTTTCTAATATGTTATATCATTAAAAAATATTTGTTACATTATAACTAATTAATACGATGAGGAGTGTTATGATTGTCTAAACGATATTTCAGAATTTCGGTTTGCAGTATTTTTTTTTTTCCTTTTTTTTTTTTTTTTTTCCCTTTCTTTCCTTATGTCATAATTTGGAATGAGTACCATAAAAAAAAAAAAAAAAAAAAAAAAAAAAAAAAAACTACCAATCTACCAAACTTTCTTTCTTTTTGCTTTATTTCTCTTAAAAATAAATAAATAAATAAATAAATAAATAAAAGAGAGAAAGAAAAAGATTTAAAATTTAAATAGAGAACTACACTCCTGTAATTAAATTTTTTTCTTTTCTTTCTTTCTCTTTTTTTTTTTCTTTTAGACAAAATACATAGAAATGAAAATCCATTATAAAAATAATGTAAGAAATTATCTTTCATATTCGAATCTGATGTGTATGCAAATATTCTGAGAGCTATTGTACATAATACTGTAAATTATGTGTACTGCTCAATTTATTTTAATAAAATTCCCCATTTATCTATTCAGTATTTTTAAAAATGTTTTTCTTTTCTTAAAAAAAATTATATATATATATATATATATAGCGTAAAAACTTTTTCTCATTTTTATTTTTTAAATGTTTTCAAAGAAAATTATTTTTTTTTCTGAAATACAAAATAAAATGTCTGGACAATAATTTATAATCCATAACAGCAGCACGATTTTCTTGTTTAAATTTATTGCTCAAAACTTCTTTATGCAAATAAGGCATTAGTGCCTTTTGAAATTTCAGACATGATTGAAAAGTGTTTTTTTTTTTTTTTTTTTTTAGTTTATGTGTCATTGATTTCTAAATATTAACACATGCTCCTTTTAATAGGCAAAACGGGTTTCAGCTGGCGAAAAGTAAAAATTATTGGCTTGATGCGTTATTTTCATGGCAACCTTCTTTTGTCCCCACCCATTCATTCTTTTCACTTTGTGCACCCCTTCCTTAAAGTAAACTCTTCGAAAAGAAGGAGGGACGAAGGGCCAACTCGTGAAAGTTGAACTATATATCAAATATAATGTTGTTGAAAGCAAATGTATTTTAAAATAGAGTATTAAAAAAAAAAAAAAAAAAAAAAAAAAAAAACTATGATGCTTTGAAATTGTCTAGATTTATATTGATTTGCAAATAAACACTATCATAAAAAAAAAAAAAAAAATGTGTAAAATTAAATATATTCTAAAAAATTTAGATTTACAATTCTAATATGTATATATATACTCATTTCTAAAACAATATTCCACAAACATATGAGAATAGTTTCAAAATAACACTTTCCTGTTTCACAGCCAGAAAAAGGCGTTGCAAATAATATACAAAATAAATGTTATATGACGGCATAAACTTCATATAAAATAAAACTAAGAATTTTAATCTATAGAAGATAATTATTGAATTTATTTTTCTTGAAAAGTAAAACTTGTAGAAAAAATCTTTCATCATTAGCGATTATATATTAAAGTATTGCTCTGTTTACATTAATTTTACATTGATAAAAAAAAAATAAATAAACAAACAAAATAAAAATAACAATAAATGCAACTTTAGCATATTTCTAAAAAAAGTATGATTTAAACCGAAACACATACAAAAGTGAAACCAAAAAACTTATTAATTTAATTTAATTTAATGAAATGTTTAATTTAAAGGAAGTATATTTTAATTATTTTTAATAAAATTAATATTGTAACTTTAGTCAAATAGAGCGTTTTTGCGGAGAAAAAAAATCGATAATCAATAAAACAGAAAGCGTTTTCTAATAGTAGGCATTTTTGTTTTATAGTTAATTTAAAGGATATGTTCATCTCATTAAATATCGGATATTTTATCAAAAAAATACTGTTGAACTATTTCGTCTAAAATAATATTTTTATAAAAAAATTGGAGCGGTTCCACTCTAGTTTCTTCACATTTATCACCTACTAGATGTTAATACACATTTGAATCATTGAATAATTCAATTAGTAATCAAAAGTTTAAAATAGGGTGTTTGTATAATTCTCTGCGTCTTCAAATATTTACATAATATAAGGTATTGCATCCAAATACTTTTATGCATACCTGTAAAATAGCATAAATTTTCAAAAAACATTTCCAGTAACGGCAATTCTGTAGGAAATGTTCAGAGGTGCGTTTTCTGCACCTTTAATTGTACTATCGAAATCATCATTAGCTAGACTTTCCGAATATCGAGAAGAGAGGCGTTCTAAGAAAGGTTGACAAGAGTTTTCAATTTCTACCGTCGGGACATAGTTTGTATTGACGATATTTTAATTTAGTCCGCTTGTATATATAATATAATGGATAAGTAGAATATATCCATTATATATCCTTGGACCTATAGAATATATCCATACGGATAATATATATATATATATATATATATATATATATATATGACATATAACTAAACTGTACAACCCACAAACACCCACAATCAAATATCTACCCATCTGTACCAGTCACACATATTTTATTGTTATGTTAATATACAATTAATCAAATACTCATACAAAATTGCAAATGCTAAGATACAGATCTCAAAATTTATTTAACAATATATTTAGAATAACCATGTTGTTCAGAAATTAAATTGGAAATTTTCTTAGTGTATTCACTTTTTTTTTTTCCATAAAAGAAAAATATATTTATTAATTTATAATCTTTGAGCATTGTCAAAAAAACAAAAAATGACAATAAATAATTTTAAAACGAATATCTTTCAATTTTTAAGTTCGCCCGTATATTTATTTGAAAAGTTATTCCCATAAAAAAAAAAAGAAAAAAAAGTGAATACAAGAAGAAAAATCATATTTTAATTTAATATTTGGAGGTATGTGTATCTCCGTATATCAGTCATACACTTTTGAGAAATTTTCTCGTTTACTTTTCTTTGCTGTTTAAATTTTCATTTTTCCATTTCTTATTTTTGAGAAAAATCGGCAAGAGGTTGATCATTTTGATTTCTGGTGATGTCCAAGCAGTATTTATTGAATTTTTGTAGGTTTTATAAATCAATTTACTTAATAATTTTAACTTTACTGAAAAATAAATTTATAATATATGTTCAAAAATAAAATTTTGCACAAAATCCCAGAAGTACTCTACTCTCCCCTTTAGAAATTGAGTTTATGAATATATTCATATTTTACCTTGATTAGGCCTTAAGAGGAGATATTTTACTAAATACCAAATTTCTATAGGATACTTATACAATAAATATAAAATATTAAGGCTAAAGAATTTCGGCTTCTCCTTTTATCAACTTAGGTGTTATATTTTCGATTATTCCTATGTTTTGCCCATAAGCTAAAAGGAAACATTTTCTTAAATTTAAACATCTACAAGAAATCTGTGCAAACGTATAAGGAAACTGAAGATTATTGAGGATTTGATTTAAACTGAGCTAAAAGGGAACATTTTGCTAAATTTAAACTTCTACAGGAAATCAGTGTAAACGCATGAGGAAATTGTCGATACCCATTTAATAATCCCTCATTAATGATTAAATTTCAGAAAATTTTCATCTTTAACCTTAATTAGGGTTCTAAGTTTGGATATTCGAATTATTTTGGAAGTGCATGATATCGAAAACTTTAGTTTTTTAAAAAAGAAATAAAACGGAAAGTTTTCTTAAATATATTTTTCATACATTTTATAAAATAAAACTAATATGTTGTAGCCTCCCCAAGATTTTCTTCTATAATTTGCTATACAAATTCACTATGTACACATAATTTACTAAAACATTTATTTATTAAAATTATCTACTATACTGAATGCAGAAGATGTTCATCTTAGAGAAAACTGATTCCAAAAATCCGAAGAAATACAATTTTTCGCTCGATAAGTATCATCTTAAAGAGTCCGTTTTCATAATGTTTATCTAACAAATCTAGTTTGTACAGCTATATGACATAAAATATAAAAATACCTCTAGTGGTATAGCAGCGCAACCTATTGACCAATGTACATCTAGTTGAATCAGCATAATGCCTTCTCGCCTATAAAATTTTCTTTGATTATACGCAATAGAACCTGAGATATAATCATCATTAAATTACAAAAATCGCTATACAGCAGCGCCATATGTTGAAAGGTTGGTACCAAAGAATGATAGGCACTAATATATTTAACGGTGCATCTACATATAAATTTATATACAATTATAGGCAGTAGTTCTTGAAATATAGCCTTTACTGAAACTGTGGAAATCGCTTTAAAGCAGCGCCACTTTCTGAGCGATTGACACTAAAAGTTAAAAGTCTCATATTTTGGTCAAGCTGCATCTTCATTTCAATTTATATACAAATTTGTGCAATAGTTCCAGAGAAATTGTCACACACACAGACAGATAGATTTTTTCTAAAAATTGGCAAATCGGGTTCAGGAAGTCTCAAAACATGTAAATCCGTCTAAAACTAAAAATTTTGCGAATCCAACATTTTCCACCATTGAATATAGAAAGGAGTAATATATATATATATATATATATATAAGTTATTTATTGAATGGATCATCTGAAAATTTATGCACGCGATAAATAAAATTATGAACATACATAAAGTATAATAATAAAAATAATAATAATAAAAGACTTACCTGACATAGCACATTTTTTTTAAGCAAAAATGTTAAATTTGTTTTGAAAACTCATTTACATAATCTCTTGTATATTAAATACAATCGCTTATTTCAAATTCAATAAAGAAAATCAAATTGATATAAAAATATATCCGAATGCAAGCCAGAGTAAAATTACTTTTTCAAATGAAAGCGCTTTAATCTTGTTTGGTTTCTTAACTGAAACATAACTTTATAAAATTATAAATTTCCATTACAATTATGAATTATTTAAATTTTCAATTTTCTGTTTTCAATGGAAGAAGAAATACTTATTCGCACGATAAAAGATATACTACATGATACTTAAAAAAGCGCCATCAACAAAATATTTACATCTCTTATAGGGGAATGATATTTTGTTAATAAAAAAAAAAAAAAAAAAAAAACAGTCAAAGGATTAGTTTATAAATAGATATTGTTACATTTTTAAAGGTTTATTATAATATCCTAGATAGGAAATTTGAAGGATTAATTTGTAAAATAATACTGTTATATATTTAAAGGTATTATATGTATACTGAACAAACGTCCCCATTTTCTGGGGACAAATGGGGACGCACTTTTTTTTTTTTTTTTTTTTTTTTTTTTTTTTTTTAAGCTATTTTTCTATGTTTTAAAAAACTGTAGAAACTAAATTATAAATCAATAACACTTTATTTTTAGTCCTTATTTATTAGGAAGGAAAAAATGCATACATAATTTGATAACTGTAGCAATTTTTTAATGCTTCTCTATTATAAAGGTACTTTGATCTGGTAAGCCTAATTATATGGCACCATAGATATTCTAGCATAGAAATTGTCAGTGTTTCTAAAAATGATAAAAATGAAATTAATATATGATTAATTTACACATTTTAAACTTAAAAGGTAGAATTTCTTTAAAGATTTTGACATCAACATAACATATTTTTATCGATATATTTATAGGGAAGCATGAAATTTGTGCTACACTTTTACCATATTAATTATGGGAGTAGAGGATTGAAAATGGCATCATTTGAAAGGTATGATTAGCCAGATGTGCAAAATGCAAAAATTATTTTCCTACGATGTCAAGAAGTTTTTAAAAAATATTTTTATATTTTATGCATTATCCCATTCCATACAACGAGATAAATAAATTAGAGTGTTGATTAAATTGATGAAGGATTAGCTTTCCGTGGTTCAAGATATTTCGTGTGACATGAACCAATAGGTTACTGTGTTTGGCCCTTTATCACTATTTTGGCCTTTCAATTCGGCAAATCACCATTATTATGAGGTAACATGACAGCCCCATGACCGAAATAAATTGTTTTTAAAATACTTATATTTCACACACACACATATCACATTTTCACATATTTCACATTTTAATAAATAATAAAAAACTTTTTTTTTTCATAAATTTTCCAAAAAAAACTTTAAAAGTTTTTTTAAAAGAATAGTTAAACTTTTAAAAAAGTAAATTTAACAACAAATAATAATTTTTCAACTATTTTTAGGCATTTTTTCGGTTAAATTCCGACTACACGAAATAACTAGTATGTTGTGGCCACCACAAGACATTCTTCTATATTTTCCTATATACATATTCAATCAGTAACAATATTTAAAAAAAAAAAAAAAAAAAAAAAAAAAAAACGATTTTTTTCTATTTTTTTTTTTTTTTTTTTTTTTGTCAAAAGTAATACATATTCAACCAGTAACAATATTTAAAAAAAAAAAAAAATACCATTTTTTTTCTAAGTTTTTTTTTTTTTTTTTTGTTAAAAGTAAAAAAAATCGATAACTTTGTTTTAAATTATCACAGATTTATAGTTGAACCATTCGTTTTAAAGGTATTGACGAGATCTTTCGAAAGTTACCCATCTTGAAAATTTACCCCCCTAGGGGGGTACTTCCCCCCCAGGGGGGGAACCGGTGCCCTCACATGCACAAATTTTTTTTCGTAGTTAACTACTACTATTATCAATAATTCATATTAATTTTACAATCCCAAGTTTAAAATAACGCTCATTATGTACATTTATACGAAATTTTGTCCTATATTGCCATGTTAAAAATTTAGAAAAAATGCGATCACAGCGCCACCTGTTGAGCTATTGATCCCTAAATGTAATCAGTATCAAATTATGTCGGGGACCAACTAAATACCAAGTTTGGCTAAGTTTCGTTAAAAAAAAAAAAAAAAAAAAAAAAAAAAATACGATGCTGTACATAAAGATGCTGTACTAAAAGTTTACATAAAATGCGATCACAGCGCCATCTGCTGGGCGAATGATCCCAAAATCTAATCAGACCCTTTCCATGTCAGGGTGCAACTATACGTAAGTTTGGTTAAATTTCATTCATCGGTTCGTGAGATACGGTGAAACATACGAAATTTTGCGATCACAGCGTCACCTGCTGGACGATTGATCCCCAAATCTAATCAGCACCATGCCCGGTCAGGCTCCAACTATATACCAAGTTTGGTTGAATTTCATTCATTGGTTCGTGAGATACGGTGAAAAATACGAAAATTTTTCCTATACTGCCATGTTAAAAATTTACATAAAATGCGATCACAGCGCCACCTGATGGGCTATTGATCCCCAAATCTAATCAGCACAATGCCTCTCCAGGGTCCAACTATATACCAAGTTTGGTTGAATTTCATTCATTGGTTCGTGAGATACCGTAAAAACACTAAACCACAGACACACAGATACACAGACAGACACACAGACACACAGACACACAGACAGACATTTTTTAAAAACTATCAATTCGCGTTCAGGACATCACAAAACGCGTAGATCCGTCAAAAAACAGAGGTCGAAAATTTTCGCGAATCCAATACTTTCTCTATATTACATATAGAAGAAAGTAAAAAAAAAGTAAAATAAAAATAAAAATGATTTATAACAAAAGAATATAAAAACTACATAAGTAAACAAAAACATTGGCGATTATGACTTTACCCAAGAGCAATATACAAATCGTTGCCATAGAAATTTATTGAAAATAAGCTGTTTCCAACGCATAGAGGGAACCACGCATAGAGGGTTCGTGTCACATGACTCATGTTGGAACATGCTAGGGTTATCATTTATCACTCAACTTTATTTATCTGGTTGATTTCATACACCTATTCCTTGATATTGAAAAATACCTAAAGTGGAAAGTTGTTCAATCTGGCAATTTCTGAAAACTCAAATAAAACCAGATACACAGTAATTTGCATAATGTTGCATCAGTATGCTTTCGACAACAGATTTTTTACGCTTGGAGAAAACAGCAATTAGATGGTAGAAATTTGACTGTATGAATGGTCGATCGAAATTTTATACTTTTGAAAATATACGCAAGCTAAAAATGGATTTGATTTATGATACTTCTATTTTTTTTTTTTTTTTAAGATTTATTTTCATTTTTCATTTTTTTTTCTTTATTTCTTTTCTTTTCTTTTCTCTTCTTTTCTTCTTCTTTTATTTATTTATTTATTTATTGTGATTTACGCCGGATCTAATTTGAAAACATATTTTTAAGCAAAAACATAATGCATTCCAATTAATTGATATGGTCTACTTATTTTAAATAAGTTGTCTATTTCAGTTATAAAAAAAAAAAAAAAAAAAAAAAAAAAAAAGGTTTTATTGCTATACGCAAGCGAAGTACAATAACATCACTAACGGTGTGAGGCTAAGCAAAATATTTCTTATGTTAATCGTCCACTGAATTTTTTTTTTTTTTTTTTTTTTTTTTTTTTTTGTTGTTGTTATTTTGTTTTGTTTTGTTTTTAATTTTAAATCTTAGGGAAAATTATCTCCCGATTTCATTCCCCGTATTAGGTTATAGTTATATAAGTTACTGTCTGCGTTTTTTAGATTGAGCTATTTTTCTGAAAAACTCATAAAATTTTAATTTTAAATTTCAAAACTCTAGAAAAATAAAATGGCAGACTTCCGATTTCCAGTACAAACATAGACATTTAATTTCAATGGAATGAGTTTCATTTAAAAGGAACAGATTTGATATCTGTCGTCCTTAGCAATATATATATATATATATTAATGATAATAATAATAATAAATATTACCAAATTTTCTGGCGAACATATTTAACTCTTTTAAAAAATCATGGCTATTTTAATAATGCGTATTAAGAGAACAATCAATAATATGAAACAATATTTCGTACAATATATATTATGCATTACGAAAATATGCATCTAGCATGTAAGTTGTCGCATTACGTTTTTGATAGCCAAATACACAAAACGCAAAAGGCGAACAAATATCAAATCTCTGTCCATTTTATTTCAAGAGTTTTAAAGTTTAAAATTGAAATTTTGTCAATTTTACAGCAAACGATCTTAATGTAACACATGTGCACGATGATTTTTTTGTAATTATACCCAAATATGAGGAATGAAATCAGAAAACAATTTTCCTCAATTTTTTATATATTTTTATAAAAAATCCAATGGACGATTAACATAAAAATCTTTTATTTGGTGCCAAAACGCCGGTCAGTGACGCGACACTTCGCTTGCGTACGTCTGCTGCATATATAAGAAGAAAGCATAGGATTTGGAAAAAGTTTTGATTTCCGGTTTTCGATGGGGCTGCTGTAGCCCAGTCGGTAGAGCACCGGGATCGTAATTGGAAAATTGCGGGTTCGGTACTCGAGCAGGCCAAACTCCGTCGTGTACACTAATGTGGTGGCTGGTGCACGTAAAATCTGTGGTTGCCTCAATATCCTCCATGTTCATCAAAATTATACCTTTGGGGGTCACCGAAGCAGGAGAGCCCTTGAGGGTTCAAAATTGTAGAGGTTCAAAATTGTGATGGCATGTCTCCGGATCACCTCTACGGGTGAGCTCTAGACCGTCGTCAATTGCCCATTGCGCAGCACTAGTGCGACCCAACCAACCAACGAACCAACCGGTTTTTGATGAATATATATATTTTAGAGAATTCCTTGCGTTTCTGTTAACTGAAATTGACTACTTATTATTTTTTTTTTATAAGTGGATTTATTACTAATTTCTGCATATATAAGATGAAAGTAGAAGATACGAAATTTTTCGATTTCCAGTTTTCGGCGAATTTACACGCTTTAAGATTAACATGCATTTAAATTAACTGAAATTGACTTCTTAGTTAAAAAAAAAAAATGGATTTTTTTTAGCTTCTGCATGTATAAAATTAAAGTAGAAGATACGAAAAAAATTTCGATTTCCGGTGTTCGATGAATTTACACGGTTTGAGATTTCCTTGCACTGTAATAACTGAAACTGACTACTTATTTTAAAAAAAGTGGATTTATTACGATCTTTGCATGTATAAGAAGGAAGTAGAAGATACGCAAAAAATGTCGATTTCCGATTTTTGTTGAATTTACACGTTTTAAGATTTCTTTTTATTGCAGTTAACTGAAATTGACTACTTACTCTTTAAAAAGTGGATTTAGTACTAGCTTTTGCATGCATAAGAAAAAGTAGAAGATACAGAAAAAAAAAAAAAGAAAATAGATTCCCGGTTCTCGATGAATTTACACATTTTGAGATTTCTTTGCATTTCAATCAACTGAAATTGACTATTTATTTTTTAAAAAGCGGATTTATTATTCTATCCTCTCCATATATAAGAAGAAAGTATAAGAATCAGAAACATTTTAAATTTTCGGTTTTCGAGATAGTTACATGTTTTGAGATGCTCTGAACTCAATTCGATCATTTTTAGAAAATAATCTTGTCTAATTGAGTTAGAACACTGTATTTTATGAACCAATGGACTTAATTTAACCGAACTGGATATTTTGTTGGACTTTGTTGAATTGGTGCCAATTAGCTATTTGCTATATGACCGAACAAGGGGCACTTCCACGCTGTGATTTTCTCTCATTTCTGGAAAAGTTCAGAATTTTCAGTGTTCCAAATTTAGAGAAATATATTGAGTAAAACTCTGCTGATTCTCTTTGAATGTATATCGACAAGCAATTGGTGCAGTTATGTTGCAATATAATTCCGTTTACGAGACGGTAATTACTTTGCTTTGCAAAAGAGTGGTCCAGATTCGACAGCTGGACGATTCTAGTTATTATTATTATTATTATTATTCAAGTGAGCATGTTTATTTAATTTTTCTTTTTTTTAGATTTAAAGGCAATATATATATATATATATATATATATATATACACATATAAATGTGTATTTAATGTGCATATTGCCTGAAATTGTTAATTTAATGCTCTCTCTATTTCTATTGTTGAAATTCACTAAATAAACACACGAAAAGAAAAATCGATATTTTTCTTTTCTCGTTAAACTTGCTTAAAAATTTCTAATCAAAACGAATTAAAATAAGGTTTAAGTAGTTTTTTCTTTTATAAATTTAAGTAATTACAATTAATGCTTGTCAGTCTAAATGATTTTTTATATGTAGAACGTGTTTTGTTAAGACAAAGACATTTTTTTTATAAGTAGATCGAACTAATTAGATACTAATACCAATTAATTTAAAAGTCTTCAATTATTGCTTTAAAGGGAGTCAAATTAACATGCATCATTTCTGATTTTTTTTTTTTTTTTTCTTTTTCTTTTTTTTTTTTAAACGTATTAGAATGAATTTCATTTTTATATAAAATAATTCGTAACTGTATTTAATTACGTATATGAGCAATATGAATTAATTGTTTTTGGAAGACAATTAACAATCAATATATAAATAACCAATATAGAATAAACATAAAGTGAATAATCGATCAATTTAAAATAATATTTTTAATAATAAAAATTAGCCATTTATTAAAAGACTGATAATTTTAATATTTTATTAAATAAAAAAATAAATCAAATAAAAAGAATAAGAATCTATGTGAAATATTTAAATTTAAGTGTAATTGCATTTTATCTACAATTAATAAATTAGGCTTCTACTATGTGGGAAAAAAAAAAATATATATATATATATATAAATATGAGAGAAAGATGAGCCATGTGTAATACGCAGGAAAAATGGAATTCCGTTGTACCTCATCTGTACGAAACAGAAACGTATCTAAAGCACGTCAAACGTCTTCATCGGAAATCAAATCGGAAAGGTAGAAGAACAAGCAGAACATATTTTCTTTCATACATCTTGTTTAGTTTATGAAGATTAAGACTTTCGGGAAGTAAGTATGACGAGATTTGTAATCTCATTACAAAGCGGTAAAATGAGTGAAGACCTAGTGCCTATTACGATAGGGAAGTTGGGTTGGTTAGCCTGATTCCCATGAACTTATTTTTACAAACATGTGTTTGAAGTTTATTTCTTCTCTAAAATAGCGATTCGGTTTATTATTTGAAATTTTGTAAAACTCAAATTTTGATATTTTTTCACTACTATTTATTTCAATAATAATTCCAAAATAATTTTTTTATATTGCAATTATTCATTAATTTCTGTAAAAGTACTACCCTATTTCCAATTATCCTTAAGAAAATCCGTGTCCCGTATCTCCTTTCGTATTTATTTTTCATAACCCGCTTGATCCACATTAACAGATTTTTTTTTTTTTTTCTAACTGAAATTTTTGCATGTAAACTTTTCCTTTGTAACATAAAACCATCAGAACACTGTAATAACTCTCAAAACTCTCAACAGACGATTGCACAATGATCCAATAAACTTTAATTTATTATGGTGACTTCAAACACAAATGGCATTCCATATTCACCTAGGTATATAACAGAGAAAATCAATAGCTAAAACGGTATCATTATGTGTTCACTAAACGTACAAGGAGAACCTAGGAAGATCTACAAGAAAAAGCTTTGAAAATTTCTTAAATAAATTCATCATTTTATTATTATTATTATTATTATTATTATTTTAATGGAAAAAGAAAAAGTCAGCTTTCACTCAGACAGTTTAAAGCTTTGTATTTGTCACAAATGTGATCACGATTACTGTAAGTTATGCAACGTAGCAGCATGCGTTTTAGTTATAAGAAAACAAATTTCTTTTTAAATGTGTTTAAGTGAATTTAGGGCATCTTTGAAATAGCCCACGGAAATAAAAATGTGTTTTGCAAACACATTTATGTTTTATAAATAATGATGAAAAAAAAATGTGGAAGAAAAGATTAGATAATTTAATGTTCTTAAAAAAAATGTTAAATTTTCAGAACTATTGACCAATATAAATTTTTAAGAAACGCAATTCTAAGAAAATTTTAAAATCATTACGATTTCTTTTTACTTCCTTATAGATTTCTGTAAAAATAACTTATTATGGAACTTATTAACTTTTTGGACAAGAATATTTCTGATTATTTTCCTCTGTTATGTTACTCAATTTTGCTGTAATATAAATAATTCTTTAGCTATTAACTCACACTATATTAAAATTTAAACCCGGATGATCCGTACGACAAAGAGATTAAGTGAAGATTCTTATACCGAATGTTTTCTATTTCCGTTATTTTAACGTCAATCCAAATAACACGAAATGCCTTTATCACACTTCCGATAAAAATAGTATACTTTATTATTACCATTGCATTGAGGGAGAGGGATGCTGTTAAAGCATTATATCTTCCAACCCAATGTATAAGTTCCAATTTTGAACTAATACATGTTAACTGAAATATGTGGATTAACATATTATTATATATGAATACACATACAAAAACATATATCTGTGCATAAGGGAAAAAAAAATGTTTTGTACATCATACGTAATATTCAAATGCTGAAACGTCCCTTTTAATTCTCTTTTATCTAAATGCAATTAAAATTAACATAATTTCAATTTAATCTAATGCATGTTAACTAAAAGATGCTGATTAATATCTTATTTTCTGACATACACACACATGAGTGTTTGTAAGAGAAGAATATATTTGTTTATTTCTCATGCATAACAAAAAAATGTGTAAACGACCATTTAAATTTCCTTTGATCTCAATAGAAAGCCTAAATATCGATTATCCGTTCTTCCGAAATATTAGTTCCATTTCTTTTTTTGTGTTTTACTTCAGCGGGTTTTAAAGTTATATTCCGAGTGAGCTCTTTAACTGATCTAAGAAAATTCAAATTTTTTTCGATTTATACAAATTTTCGTATTAAATGCAGATTAGTAAATGTAACAAATTAAACATCAAAGAGATTTAACAGTAGAATGCTTATATATTAGGTTGAGTCAAAAGTTTTGTCCGATTTCTAATCATTTATTAAAAGTTAAAAAATTAAAAAAATTATAACTTATTTTCAATAATATATTCACCATTACTTTCAACAACCCTTTTCCAACATTACTGTAACATTAAAATTCCACGGTTGTAAAAAGCCGCTGGTTTTTAAGCGAAGAAATCCACAATGCCTTGTCGGAGGTCGTATTCGTTGCTGAAGCGCTGTCCACGCATACAGTGCTCTAGCGACCTAAACAAATGATAATGTGCAGGGGCAATGTCAAGGTTATATGGCGGGTGAGCGAGAAAATCCCAGCCCAACTCATTTAGCTTCTCACGCGTCTGGTTTGAAACGTGTGGTCTTGCGTTGTCATGTTGGAAGAAAACTCGAGCTGGATTAAAGCCTTTTTTGACGAGTTCATGTTGAACGTGGTTCCGTTGAGTGCAACAGACATATGAGTTCATTGTTTGTCTATGCGGAAGAAGATCCCAATACACAACTCCTTTCAACATCCAAAAAACGCACAAAAGTGCGTTTTTTGAATGCATCCCAGGTGTAGCCGTCATAACTCCAAGCTGATGTGGGCTTAGCCATTGACATCCGGTTTTTTGGTGTCGTATAGTACCCACTTTTCTTTACAGGTAAGAATTCGACGTCATCCATCTCGGCTAAACTCTCGCAGCAGCGACTGACAGACTGATTTTCAATGATTCTTTTGCATTTTGTTGAGCTCATGCAGTACCATTTGACGACGCCTAATCTTCTTGCCAATTTTGTGAAGGTGTCGATTGACAGTTGACTGAGAAGTGCCAAAATCTTACCCTAATTTTCCTGTGGTTTGAATCGGATCTGCTTCAATCACACAAAGTATAGCTCTTTCATCGGTTGTCGATGGTTACCCAGAATGTTTCTCATCGCCGCGGTGCATATCCCTGGAACAGAACTTTGCATACCAACGTCTGCATGTTCTTTCGTTCACAGACTTCCTACCAAATGTTGCAGATATATTACGACTTGCTTCAGTTGCATTTTGGCCTGGTTTGAACTCGTGGAAAATTGGGCTGCAGATTTGTTCACGATTTTTTGACATACTTGATCTTTTTTAAAGAGTAATAAATCTGTAAAAATTAAAATAACATAACAATTAAATACATCATTTCGATCAGCATAAAATGAGCTTTCAAAATATATATGACATTTACATTACAACTTTAATGTAACATATTTATTGATACGCAAATAAAAAACGGACAAAACAATTGACTCAACCTAATAAAAGGAAAGATTAATGCGTGTTTTAGTTTCATTTTGTATCAACGGACTTTGCCCTTCATTTAAATTTACAACAGAGTGTAATTATGCAAAGTTTTTCTGTAGTTATTAGCATATTAAAATCATAACTAAAGTATGTAGTAAAGTAATATAGTAAATGCTTCATAATATTTGAACTTACTTAATCAAATAAAAAAATATAATTAATTGAATTGAAATTTATAACTGAAAATATTCTTAAATGCAAATATTTTTAAGTAATATGAAATAAAATGTATTAATAAAAAGCATAATATTTTTTTAAATATTGCTTAATGGACAATTTATTTATTTATTTATTTATTTATTTATTTTTCAGTGTAAAGAAAGAATATTAAAATTGTATTATAAACTAAATTAAAAATAATCTTATGGTAAAAAAAAAAAAAAAAAAAAAAAAAAAAAGTTTTTTTTTTTTTTTTTTTTTTTCTCGGGTCATATATTAGGTCATTTGCAAAGCGCATATAAAATTATTTAAATGTATATTTATCCGTTGAACAATATTTCACGTTTAATACTAAATAAAATAACACAGGCAATTGCACAACCAGTAATATGTCATATTTAAAATACAAAAATGCATTAAAGGCTTGCTGAAGAGAAAATTATTTAAATCATTACAATGTTTAATAAGGCAACAGAAAACTATCGCTTAACATCAACCATTTGGTCTCCATTCTATTTTCAGAAAACCGTAACGACATGCATACAGATTGCTCTATTAATATTTCAAAGGTTTAAAATAAATAAACCTCTTTTTAAAATTCATTAAGTTATTTTCCAATGTTATTTTCCCCGGTTTACTTACGATTATGAAATTATTTATTCAAGGTAGGTTGAGGACTTTATGTACGAATTTTAAGTTTTTAATTATGTTGTTCAAGATAATGATTTTGGAAAACGTATTTATTAAAGAAGGATGTTTTCTTAGAGGAAAATATGTTTGTATGATTTATAAATTATTCTTATAGAACAATCAGCAAATACTAAACTATATGCTCCTAAACGTAAGAAAGACATATGTTTTGTAAATCATTTCTTTTATTCTAACAATATTACTAATTGCTCATTTTCTTCTTTTTAACTACTGAGAAATTAATGGTTTGTTTTGGGATATATTATATCATCATATTTTGAGACAGGAAAAAGTAATAAATGTATTTTTGGGGTATCCTTTAGTCGTAAAAAAAAAATAAAAAATCCTACAGATATGTGTATTAGATTGACATATGAGAAAGATTTAACGAAAAAATTCTTGTTAAATATAGGTGAGATTATAGACCGAAAAATGATTAAGAATTATGCATAATTCCATATAATTCATAAAAAAGATTGATTGTTTTTGAGTAACCTGAATAAGTACTTATTTGATGATGGTTAATGCATAGTAATATATTCTTCAGTTTTACAGCCGGTGTTAAAAATTTGCTTGTTGTTTCGCCAGAACAGTTAGTGCTTTTGCTAGTCTACATTTCCATAAATGACTGGACACTACTAATTTCAGATGTTTTTACAATTGTCAAAAAATATATTTGAATAATTATCGTGAAAAATTATGCGTATAATGAACATGTTACAACTCACATATTGCTGCAAAAGTAAATAAGAACTAGTGAAAATTGTAGTACAAGTACTAATTTTAGTACTAGTTTTAGTACTTGTACTTTTTTGCTTTCCCCGAAAGCAAAAAAGAACTAGTACAAATTTACAGAATAAATTGTTTGGAAATAATCCGCAAAAATGTAATACAGCACCCGCCGCTTATTAAAATCACATTCATTCTGAGCCAAAATAATTTTATTAAGCCGCTGACGTTTGTATCTGGCGAAAGTCACTGCCCTCAAGAAAAAGTTATTACTTTTCTGATTTTGGAAATAAATTTTAAAAGGTAACGAATAATGGAATTAATAAACATTATAATTACATTTTGGCAGATAATCAATTGATTGTACTTTTGAAATAAATGAATTAAGTATATCAAAATTTCGATTCTCTTTCTTTGAAAATAAATCATTACTTTCCCAAAAGTTCACGCTTTTTTTAGTTTAAATTTTTCTGCCTAAAACTCTTCTTTCTTAGTTATTTAGGAAAAAAAAAGTTGGAAATTATTTTTTAATAATTAAACATTTAGAAAAAGTCACTTGCAAAATAAATCCACTTTGTAACTTATTACCGCATTAAAACGTTCCTTAAATTGTCACTGAGACATGTGATGGGGTAATATATGGATTTAATTTGTAACTTTCCAGGGAGAGTAAAATTTTCGACAAAAGTCCTAACAGAGAAATTGCTTATTTTTATTTTCATTTTTAATTAAAAAATTTGAAAAAAAATCAGTGTAAATAGCAAAGATTGTTTAGTGTGCATAAATTACATTTTCTGCTACTGAAGAGTTTTATTTCTATATTTATTTTTATTTCTGTGTGTGTGTGTTTATTAAACTGATAGTCTGAGTTTATTAAGCGGCGGATTTAAAAGTAGTTTGTATTGATTTTATTACGGACCTAGCAGTTTCATCAGACTAACTGGCTGACTTTATTATCCAGTGAAGTACTTGAAATATGCACTAAGTGATAATTAGGCTTCTCCCAATTATCTATATTCATACAATACTGGTGCATATTTTTCAGAAGATATAAAAATAAATAAACAAGTAAATAAATAAAAATAGTTATAACACGAAGAATATTAAATCCAACACAATGCCATTTCTTGAAAAAATAAAATAAAAAATACATACTACATTAGTCACAACAAATTTCTATCATAACAATATTGTTGCGTACTTGAGGTTTAGGAGTTGTCGCTGAATGAAAAGTGAAACTTAGAGAAGCTCAAAAGTTTTTTTACAGAAATTTCGAGATGATAACAGGTCTATAAACCAAGTCTATAAACCAAGTATCAGCTCAAACAACAGCTGACAAAAATATATTCACAGTAAAACTGTATTACAGCATTAACACACACAGCAATGCAAGAAACTGTATTAGGTAGAGCCGGGTAAGGGACGGAAGTGACGTCATAGGAGGGGGAGGAAAAGAGGGGGGAACAGGAAATGATGTCATGAGTTGAGTTGAGTTGTTTCTCTCCTGCTGGCTGAGTTGAGTTGTTTTGTCGAGTTGAGTTGTTTTAGTTTCGGTTTCTCGTAAAAGATGAGGGGGTATTTTGGATTGGTTGGTTGGTTGGTTGCTTGATCGTCAAAGATGACGAGGGTGTTTTTGATTGGTTGGTTGGGTGGTTGCGTGATCATGCAACATGACGAGGGTATTGTTAATTATTGTTAATTGGTTGGTTGGTTGGTGGCTTGATCATGAAAGATGATGAGAATGTTACTTTGTTTTTTTTTCCGTTGGCAACACTCCATGTTTGTTTCGGAATGGGGACTTGTAAAAAATTTTGTCTCTAACCTACGGCGTCGATTAAATATGACGGGAGGGTTACTTTGTTTTTCTGCGTTGGCAACACTTAATATTTGTTTCGGAATGGGGACTTGTAAAATATTTTATGTCGTTAAGTTGTGACGTCATCATGCTCACGCTTGTTACAGCAAGTTTGTACCTGTATGATTGCCAATTAGATGCTAACGTTTGAGTTTTAATTAAATATTTTTAATTATGGACGTGATGAACAATTAATTTAGACGCAATGAATTCTTTTTTGATCTCACCGCTAGAGAATACATGCATCGCTGTGGCGGCCATATTGTATCGTGACGTCACCATTCATATTTTATCTTGAGACTTCAAATCGCTTAACACGCCATTGTGTTGAGTTGTTTACTTCTGAAAACAGGGTGAAACTGATACCGTTTAAAGAGTTGAGTTGTTTTATTTCGAATATTTAGACGGAATGGCAACACGATTCGCTCAGACAATTAAGTAAACGATTATTGGCAACAGCGGAATATTTCAGTTCCTTGTATTTTCTTGTGGGCGATGCGTGGTGATTTCTGTGCTCTTGATTTCTTTAAAGTGTTTGTGGACTTAGACTTTATTTTTGGATTAAAATGAAAAGATCGTGGCCTAAGTTTGATGAATTAATTGATTCGAAGCGTAATAAAATAGCTTTGGATGTAAAAGGAAACATTTCTTTACCATCGTTTTAATCAGGTGTGCGGATTAATTCAAACGGTGATACAGGATACACATTGGATTGTTTGCCTAATAGTACACTTCATCTGGGAAATGTGAACTTTATATCCGTGCAGGAATTTCTCGGACAGACCCGTGTTCACGTTAGGGAACATGTGTTTAATGTTGATGGATTTATACATCCTACGAAACAAGGATTGTCTTTGTCTCCAGATATGTGGCGAGTTCTGTGCGCTAACATAAACAGTGTGACTGATTCATCAGGTGATAAAACAATCATCGTGGATAATCGTATTTGTGTCGCCAAACAATGCAAAGATGGAGAGAACTTATATTTTTTCAAGAACTGTTTCAACGAAAAGATTTGTCTTTTCAATTTGTGCCTAAAAGTGTAGTGCTTACTGCAGCAGAATTTCAAAAGTTTATGGAATGCAGGTCTGCTGTAATGGATAAGGTAAAAAAAAAAGTCTTTTTTTATATACCTTGTTCAGTTTTATTCAAAAAGAAGTGCAGTTAGTGAATCGAAATTTTCAAATTGTGGATTATAGCATACGATTTCCAGAATTGTTTGAATCTTTGACAAAGTGCCTGACTACTGCTATAACTCAGGAGCTCTTTATCGTAAAGCAGTTAACGAAAACTGGCTGAAAGACCGAAATCCGAATCTTTCAAATAACCTTCTGTAAGTTACAGAATTTTCCACTGACTCGTAGAATAGTCCAGTTAGAGCTTTGATATTTGGTATATCTATAATAAGGATTTCTCGCCAAGGTCGACAAAAACACCTGTATTAATGGAGATTTTTAATGGTTTTAAAGGAAAAATAAGCTATTTTAATGAGAAAACAAACTAGAAATGGAGACGATTAACATTTTATTTCCTGACTAAGCCTCTTTGAATTAATTTATATAAAAATAACTACAATTATTTACAAGTTCGTAACACTGCACCCTGTGAAAGACTGTACGTCCCATGCAGTACATCCCTTGGTCAGGTGGAAAATACTAAGCAAACTATCGAATTTAGAATAAAAAATTAAATTGCCTGTAACAATAAAATAACAATACAGATTGCAAATTTAAGTATTTCAATTATTTACAAGATTTACAAATAAGTACAAGTATTTATATACAAATATTTACATTACACATTTAAATATTCAGCAAACAATTTACATTAGAAATTAAACATTACCGTTAACTGTGGTATGTGGCTAACCGATCATAATGTACGACCTTCGGATTTGATGAAGGTGTTCTAATAATTCTTAGAACGACACCATTCAGTCTGTTTAAGACTGCAAAAGTACCGTTCCAGTTACACTGTAGCTTGGGAGAGAGACCTTTTCGTCGAACGAAGTTCCAAAACCAAACTTTCTCTCCTTCCTCCTTTCTCTCCTTCATGTTGTGTAGCATTTAGAGCATATTATACCTTGTCTTCATTTTCTCCGTTGCCTTGTGAATCCGCTCCCGAGAAATGTTGTGTATGTCTTCAAACTGGTCCTTGTGATTATTGATGTAGTTCTTAGGAGATGAGGCGCATCTGGTGGACAACCAAACAGGTGATTACATGAGAGACGAATTTTGCGTCCAAATAGAATTTGAGCTGGAGTATACTGGTTTCATGGACAGCACTTTGACAATCTAGCAGGAAAAACGGCAACTTCAAGTCACAATCTTGCTGGTTCCTTGATTATAGAAGATAGAGTTTATTCAGAATGGAAAACTCTTAACCATTAAACCACTTAACCATTCCATCCAACAAGGGGTGTTTTCTGAGTTTCGTCTATGTCGAGTAGTTGAAACTGTCCCTTGAAAACAGCAGAGGTATAGTCCGTAGCTTGACTGGTACAAAGCTGCAGGCGTGAGCGTTACCTCCACACCCATTGCTGCATTAGAACCTCTGCGACTGTGCATGTCACTTGATTGGGAATGGGATAGCCTCAGGCCACTTGGTGAAATATTCCATCTCAACAAGGAAATGCTTCTTCCTCGGGTAAACTGTCGCAAAGGACCCAAGATGTCGAGTGTTCCCCCGTTATACAAGTGTAGTCTTCCTCGTCTTAATTTCTTCGGACCTTTACATACAACACAAGCATGGCAATATTTGCAACCTTTTTAGATGTCCTTACTTGTCTTGCGCCAGAAGAAGCGTTCTCGAACTTTCTGTAGAGTCTTCATCAACCCAAAATGGCCTACGGTAGCACTAGTATGCTGTTGCTCTAAAACATCAGAATAATGAGTATTAAAATCAGCCATTTGAGACTTCTTCCACCATTAGACTCCCATTTTTTGTGCAGTACGCCATTTCTATTATAAAGAGAGTCCAGTAATAGTTCGATATAGGGCTAAATGTGTACATATCCTGCTAGGTAGGTCTGTTGCTGGTCGTCTACTTGAATTGAAATATCGGATTTATGTCAGTATCTTCAACGTGGGTTTTTCTAATTTCCTGATCACTCCACTGGTCCAGGCTCGATAGCGTTGAAAGTGTAGCATGGCAAGCGACCGGATTTATCTGCAGGTATTTTTCTTCGACTCTAGTGCAGTATTTGCAGTTTTCCAAGCAGGGCGTCCGTGACAAGCACCTGCTTTTCTATGTAGAGTCCATTTCAGATGTCATACCAATGGATATCCCCCATCGAAGTCATACTACTGGAAGCCTTGTGTCCACCTGACAATTTCCCCTTCCGGTTTCATGAAATTAAGCAACCACGTTAAAGATTTGTGGTCAGTCCGGAGCAGGAATCTTCTGCCCTAGATGGAAGTATTCTATGGCTTTTACGATAACAAGCAGTTCTTTCCTAGCAGTACATTGGCCTTGCCCCGGTTTAGACAAGTATTTACTCCAGTAAGCGACAACACTCTATTGAACATCAACTCCTTGTGACAAAACAGCACCGACGCTTTCATAGTTTGCATAAGTGCCCAATATGAACTATTTGTCGTCAAATAAGGCGACGATGAAAACCTCTTTTAGTCTCTTGAATGGTTTTTTGAATTTTTTCTGTCTACGGGAACATGTGTTTAGCTTCCGTCATCTTGTGGAGTGGTTTGGCATTACTCTTGAAGCCCTTCACGATCTTCCTGTAGTATGTGCGTAGTCTCAGGTAACTTAACAGTTGATGGACGTTTTCAGAGCAACTCCATTACTCTACTGCAGAGATCTTTTTTGGAATAAGTCCTCACACCTTCAGCAGAGATGACATTGCCGAAATAACTGACTTCAAGATGGAACAAATTGCACTTACTAGGATTCAATATGAGTTAGCTATTTCGAGTTTTTCCAGAGCCTTACGCGTGTTTCTTAAATGATTTTCAAAAGTATGCCCCACAATGATAATATAGTCCAGGTACACAACAGAGGTTTCGCGGGAAAGTCCTTTTAACTCTGTCACCATCAGGCGCTCGAATGTTGCAGGTGCATTTAATAATCCAAATGGCATAATTTTAAATTGCGACAGTCCTTCTCCGGTAGTGAATACAGTCTTCTCACGGACGTCAGGGTGTAACTCTACTTGCCAATAACCACTCTACACATCCAAAGTCGAGAACCACTGATTGCCAGAAAGTGAGTCCAAAGTGTCGTCAATTCTTGGGAGAGGATAACTATTTTTCTTGTGATGTCATTAAAACGACGATAATTCCTCCGAATCTTGTCGAACTATCCTTAATTCACATCAGATCTTAACTCAAAGTCTCTAAACTCAAAGAGTAGCTTATTTG
Organism: Salticus scenicus; assembly: GCA_963930645.1. Lineage (NCBI taxonomy): Eukaryota > Metazoa > Arthropoda > Arachnida > Araneae > Salticidae > Salticus > Salticus scenicus. The sequence continues at coordinate 196,822,773 of OZ005650.1, forward strand.
CTGCATGTCTCTGTTCTCTTCCTAACTCTGCTTTCTTGAGAAAATCCGTAGTTAAAAACTCAGAAGACTTGTACTCGGTTGCTTGCGTGTGCAGGTTAATTCATATAACACCATTGCGGGTTGCTAACACCTTATCCTTTTTCACTGCCTTTACTTTATCACTTATGTTGGCAACTTTTACGGGAATAGTGTTCTTCGTAAGGTCAACCAGAGATGAAGCCACCAGAAGTCCTCTCAGGCTATTCTCTGTGTTCGGGTATTCAATCAGTCCACAGCTGAAATATTGTTCTTTAGGAGGTGTTCTGAAAACTATTGTTTCAATGTGTGGATGGATGGAAATTTTGGATTTGGTGTTATCTGGAACACTGGTTGAATGTCTGGATTTTCAGTGTTAGAAACAGCTATGTCTTCTGAATTTGAATGCAGTTCTTTATTCTTAAAATCCAATTTAACCCTAGAATGCTACCTTTTGAAAAACTTACGGGAATGATACCCATTAGTCTCTCAGACAAAGTGAGCGACAGCGTACTTAAAACGTAATTTGAAAGCTATTAAGAATAAAAGTATACTACCTGTAAATGATTTCATGATTATCAAACATCAAAAATGTATGGAAATTTAATTTATTTATTTTCAAAGCAATCTTTACACATATCTGCATGATGCTCTACGCACATAGTTCAAGAACATGATAGACAAAATTTGCGCGTTATTTTGCACAACATATATGGGTAAAACGCTCAAATTTTCCATTTTTTTTTTTTTTTTACTTTCAGGTTGTTTTGGTGATTTTCTAGTTAAAGCTTTTTCAGATTTACGAGCCATATTATGCACGTATTCAACACGTGCATTCAATAATCTAATATTTACCATGACATTCAGCACACAAAGAGACCATCGGCATGTTTTCCTACTACATGACATATTATTACACATGTGATCTAATGTATCTACGTCTCATTTTGCTGAATAATAAAATTCTATCATTTCCGGTTCTCTACTTCCCTGATTTATATTTGGTTTTTCATGGAATGTAGATAGAGGAAAACCACACTTATTTGGTTTTGTTTTACATGGTAAAAGAGTCTTCTCTTTATTAAAACAATACATCGAAGTTCCAACACTTTAAGAATGCAATTGTAAGAGTTCAGAAGGAACTTCTCTTTTGTTTCTTCGAACAGTTCCAACAATTATTAAATTCATTGGATTCATCAGAAGTTTTAAGCTAAGGGTATCGAAGAGAACCAATTATTCATCGGAACATTTCTATTCGTTCCTTGAATGCTCCTTGTTAATTCTTCGACGAAGTACGATGCTAGGGGAATAACTTTCGTCTGTGTATTCGAACCCAAATAAGGTATTGCGTTAATCATATAATTTGCACCTACATCGCTCATCATTACTATTTTTATACCGTATTTAGCAGGCTTATCCGGTATGTACTACATTCTAAAGGGGCATCTTATTCGGAAAGCTAGTAAGTATTCATCAATAGTAACATACGATCCTGGTTTATAAGAATCCGCGCAACTAATAATGAAGTAATCCCAAATATGTCTGATTAGTGCAAATTTATCATTATACTTTCTTTCAACAATAGTTTTTTTTTTTTTTTTTTTTTTTTTTTTTTAATCAAAACGTAACTAATTTAGTAAAAAGCGGAATCTAATTTCCCTCATTCCAGCTATATACCGTCGAGGCCATAATTTTGTATCAAATAATTTATATGTTGCTAAATGATTATTTTTTTAGCTGCTGAGAGAATACGCAAGTAGTAAGTGTTTGAAGACTAATAGGACACTCATCTCAGGTTACACTGTTTCCAGCCAGACTGGTGGTTTCGCTGTTTCCAGCCAGAGTGTGGTTGGAGTGGCTGGAACCACAGTGTGGCTGGAGCTAGTGAATACCTTACAAGTATTGGATGGTTTTCTCTGTTTGCAAGTAGTCGATACATATTTTTGTTTTTTTTTTCTTTTGCCAGCGATTACCGAACAATTTATTCGAGTTATGTAGATACAACAAAAATGATTGTAAATGAGTGTGTTTTTTTTCAATAGGTGTCGCTCTCAAGTTTTACATTATTTACTTTTAAATGAATAAATAGAAAGATGATGCAAAATATTTCTTCTTTTTACATTTTATTTTATATCGGTGCTGTGCGAAAATATGTTTTTTGAAATAAAGCATCCTTCCACGTGTTTAGTTGTAGGGCCAACTCAGGTTGGCAAATCCTTTCTTGTTCGTCAAATGATTCGACAGAATATTTATGGTTCTAAAATAAAACGAGTGAAATGGTGTTATCTGTATTAGGGTGGGCCGAAAAAATTATTTTTTGAAATTGATTTTGGTATAGTGCGGAAAAGTTGTGTAATGGGTCTGTAAGAAACCTCTAAAAATTTTATCAGTTTTGTTTAATATTTAACCGCGCCCCTTTGGCACTGAAAAACTGAAAAAAAGAAAATATTAGTTTTTTTTTCAAAAAATTAAATTTTAAAAATTAATCTTGAATTTAGTTCTGGTATATTGCAGAAATGTTACCTAATGAATCAGTTAGAACCCTCAAAAACTTTCATCAATTTTGCCAAATATATAGCCGCGCCCCTCTGACATAAAATATTGAGAAAAAGATGAAAAGCCGGGTTTTTAGAAAAAAGTATATTTTTAAAAAATTGAAACTAGTTATACTATATAACTAAAATATTACATAATACGTTACTACGAACCAATCCAAATAAAATTCAAATAATTTTACTCTATTTTTATTCGCTTATTTAAAAATAATAAGCATACATATGCACATAAGAAATTGAAGCTTATCTTATACCTTACTTTCGTTTTTGTTTCTTTTCGTTCAGATTTCAAACGATAGATGGCGTTCTACTGCTCCCATTGCTTCCAAGGTCAATTTAACTAATAGATAAGTTAAAATATTGGGTTTCGTTTCATTCTACGTTTGTTTGTCAACTGTGTGTAATTAAAAAAGTGACGCGAGCAAACTCAAGTCGTCCGTTGTTTGGAACAGGGAAAAATATATTCCCTTCTGATGCTGTTTATCTCCCAACTTATGAGGACATAATAAGATGTTATCAGAGTATCAGATTGCAAATAAAGGGAGACAAAAGTCAAGAACCTTCTTCAAGAACTGTGGCCGCAGCGGTAGCAAAAAAAATTATTGATATATGGAAACGTGCTTCGATTCCTGTTGTATCATTAAAGCGAGTTACTGCCATGGTTTTATCTTACAACTGTAAATATAAGAACGTTATAAAACCTGCTAAATCTAGGAATACGCCGTTTTTACAATCGAAATTGTAGAAATTTAAAGCAGATGCCGCAAAACTGTTCGACATTTGTGCTTGTAAATGCCAAGATTTATATTCGGGGAACTGCGAAAAAAAACTAAAAGTTCCTGAGAGAGAAGAAGAATTTTTAATTGATCAAAGGACAGTTATAAAAATGGCTATTGGAAATCTGGATATAGTAACAACCCACCAACTACAAAAACGAGTACGTCGAAAAATGGAAATATCCGATTATCCAAGCAAGAATAAATTGTCAATTCCCAGTAGCAGTGGATTTCAAAATAAAGAATCTCATAACATTTTGAAAGATAATGAATTAGAGGTTTAGTCAGAAATGGATACAAAAAATGCAGATCAAGATTTCAAGTGGTCTTATCCTCTTTTAAGGAAACATAAACAAACTGAAACGCCATCAAGATCGTCAGATCAAATGAGAATTTCTATGCCTCATACAGCATTGGCTGCAGATTTAACTGGTGCCTCAAGTAGAGCAGTGGCCAAAGTTACTACTGCAGTTTTGGCTGATTCCAATTTAGTTTCGCCTGAGCAACAAACATATATAGTTGATAAAAACAAAGTGAGAAGAGAAATAGAGAAGAAAAGAAAAAAATTAAGGGAAAATGATTTAAGGCTATTTGAAGAAAAACCTATTAAGAGTTTGTATTTTGATGGGCGCAAAGATGAAACTATTCAACAAATACATGGTCATCGAAAATTAACATCAGAAGCGCATGTAGCATTAATAGAGGAACCAGATAGCAAATATATGGGTCATATATCGTTAACTGCTGGTGAAAGTGCAAAAGGAATAGCCGAAGGTATTATAGAATTTACAAGAAAGAATAACATACGTTTGCAGAACCTATCAGTTATCGGATGTGACGGAACAAATGTAAATACGGGATGGAAAGGTGGAGTAATACGTTTGCTTGAGACAAACATTGGAAGACCACTACAATGGAATGTATGTTTGCTTCATACCAATGAGTTGCCACACCTTATTCAAGAAATAGACGGTTGCACCAGGGGACCATATTCATATTCTGGACCTATTGGATTGCTTTTAAAAGACTGTGAGAAACATCCAGTGGTCAAATTTGATAAAATGGACTCTACACTTCAGCATTTGGATCCGCAAGATATTAGAAAGCTAAGTACAGATCAAAAATATTTGTATCGCATCTGTCAAGCCATAAAAGATGGTACTAGTTCTCCAATGTTGACAGACAGTAATCCAGGTAAACTTAGTCATGCACGATGGCTGACTACCGCAAACCGTTTGTTACGGTTATACATTAGCACACCAAGCCCATCTGAGAATCTTATAATACTTGTGACATATGTAATGCTGGTTTATGCTCCAATGTGGTTTGAAATAAAAATGAAATCGCATTGCCAGTATGGTTCCCAACATTTTTGGAAAATGATATCCCTTTCAAAGCAGCTTCCAGACAAAGCTAAGAAAATTATTTTGTCAAAAAATGCATATTATGCGCATCCCGAAAATTTATTGGTAGCAATGTTGCATGATTCTAGGAAACACATCCGGGAACTAGCAGTTAGGCGCATTCTAGGCGCTCCACAGTGTTCGGAATTTCAAAAAAGCTGGCCAAAAGTCGAAAAATTAAGCGCGTTTTTAGACGTAAGTACCGCGGAAATACCTTCAGAGGGAGCCACTGAATGAAACTGTGAGGTGGAAAATTTATTCTATCTACATATTTCTAAGTGTAGGCTGGCGGAAAACGTGACAATTTTTTCTTTTAATGCATTTTAATAGTTAAACAAATAGTGTTTCTCGGAAAATTTCGCAACAACAACATTCAACAAAATATGGCCGACAATTGTGGAGGTTAGTAGATAATATTTATGCTGTATTTTTTTTCATCAAGTGATCTCCTGAACGGCTTTTTGAAGTTAACCTCAATTATAACATAACCAAAAGTTTCAAAGTATGGAAACTTTTTTATCTCGCAAGATCCCGCATTGATTCAAAGTGGAGAGTGTTAAGGGATGTCCATTTTATTCAGCCTTTAAAGAATTGGGTGCCCCCGCCTGCCCCTGTATGTGTAAAAGCGTTTTAACTTTTAAATTTAATTTTTTAATTTTTTGGACTTTGGTCTGCCATATTGGATCCGCCATCTTGTTTTTCAGTGCAAGATCACTTTTTTTATAAAAACTGATATCAAATTTGAATTTAGCGCCCTCAAAAACCCTTAAATGTGAAAATTATCCTTCATCTATCAATTTTTTGATTTTTGATCCGCCATATTGGATCCGCCATCTTGTTTTTGAGTGTAATATCACTTTTTTTAAGAAAACTAACGTCAAATTTGAATTCAGTGCCCTCAAAAACCCCTTAATGTAAGAATTATCCATCTTATATTAATTTTTTAATTTTTTGTCTGTCATATTGGATCCGCCATCTTGTTTTTGAGTTTGCCTTTGAAGTTTTCAAGAAACCAATGTCAGATTCGGATTCAGCGACCTCGAAAACATATATATAAGGAAAGGGAATGTTTACAAACAAACGCTCTTTTAATCAATCTTTTCCACTCAATAGTGGCAAAAGGACAATCTCTATTGGTGGAAATACCAATGTTTTGCCCTGAGTAGAGTTTTTTGCCCTGAGCGTGACGTCAGCTGCGCTTTCCTTATACATCACAATTTCACTTGTTTTCTTTAATTTCGACTTTTGGCCAGCTTTTTTGAAATTCCGAACACTGTGCGCTCGACAAATAAAAATGAAGAACTTGAATGGTTTACGAATTTTCAAGCCTCCTCAATTTAATTTCGAAGCAGACGACTACATTGATTTAATTGATTATTCAAACTGTGTTGTAACAGAGCCACATCTTACAATGCATTTAAAGGATAAAGACTTGAAAGAAATGTGCAAAAAAGAAGAGAATCAATTAATGACATTCGAAAAATTACCATGTCATACGCAATCTGTTGAACGATGTGTTAAATTAGTATCTGAAGCTGCAATAAAAGTTTGCGGTGAGATTGCAAGGGATGGCTATATTCGTAGCAAATTTCAAGCAAGAAAAGAACTCCCAACGTTTGACAATAAAGGACAATATTATTCGAGTACCTAATATTCAATAAGCAACAGGTGTTATCAAATCCAACATAAATTTGTATATTTTTGCTTTAATCTTTATTTTGTTACTATGTAAAAGAAAATATGCTTATATACAAGAAAAAATATGTTTATAATAATTAACCAAGTAAAAAAATAATAAAGTAATAGTTATAGAATTTTTATTTATAGTACTAATTAATTAATCAGTTATGTCAATACTAATTTAGAAAAATAATGAATAGTTTTTAACCGACTTCAAAAAAAGAAGGAAGGTTCTCAATTCAAACCGTATGTTTTTTTTATGTTTGTTAGCTCATAACTTCTGAACGGATGCTCCGATTTTGAAACTTTTTGTTTTGTTGAAAAGGTTTTGGTCTACAATAGGTCCCATTGTAATATCTTTACGATCTAAAGACAATACAGGGTGCCCAAAAAAATAAGTCCCACTCTTTTAACTGCTCAACGGCTGCAGCTATAGTGATAAAAATGGTATGTAAGTATACTAAAGTGGCCATGCTGTACAAGGTTAAACCGCTTACAACGCCACCTGGTGGAAAATAGCTGTTAGTGTTCCTATCTCGAAAACCGTTCTAAAGAAAAAGTAAATTACAAAGCTGAAGAGTATCACCGATTTAGTACAAAAAGATAGTTTAGACATTCATGCTAACGTTCCTATCTCGGAAACGGTTCAAGACAGGGGGAAAAGGGAAATTATAAAATTGCAGAGCATTATCGATTTAATACGAAAAGATAGTTTTGACATTGGTGCTAAAAATGCAAGGCTAAAAACGTGCATTTTTTTTGTTCGCAATTTTTTACACTATACATACTTGAGCTACATTGCTCACGTTGTAGTGTAGCTGGTGACATACGCTATATAGTTCAAAATACGGTTACTTGATACTTTTTGTTTTGTTGTAGCGATCTTGATCTGAAGTAGGTCCCATTATCCCCTTAACGCGAGGCGTCCTCGCTGCGAGGACGCAAAATTTAAGATCCAGCTGCAAAAATTCATCCCGGAAATGTTTTAGCAAAAATTTACGTTTAAAACTTATCAGAAAAGGCCAGTTTTTTTTAACCTTAAAATTTAAAATTTCTTTTAGTTTAATTTAGTTCATGAATTCCGGTGGCAGTATAATTTAAATGATCCGAATTGTCTTGCGCCGCAAAGGGTTATAACTTCTTTACAATCTAAAGAAAATAAAGCGCCATCTGGTGAAAAACAGCGGAATTAGCGCTCCTATCTCAAAAACGGTTCAAGATGGGAGAAAAGTTAATTACGAAGTTGTAGAGCATCTTTGATTTACTACGAAAAGACAGTTTTTAGACATTATTGCTAAAAATAGAACGCTTAAAACGTGCAGTTGTTTGTTCGCAATTTCCTACATTGTGCACACTTGAACTACGTTGCACACTTTACAGCGTAGCGGATGACAAGTATACTCTGTGGTTCAAAGTACTGTTACTGTAAGCGGTCACATTGATTAGCGCAAAGTCGTTTTCAACCAACTTCAGAAAGGAGGGTGTTCTTAATTCAAGCTATGTGTTGTTTATGGTGTTTATAAGCATATAACTTCGTAAGATATGCTCTAATTAACCGACTTCAAAAAGGATCAGGTTTTCAATTCAAAGCGTATGTTTTTTGTTTTTGATTTTGTTTGTTAGCTCATAACGTCTGAACAGATGATCCGATTTTGATACTTTTTGTTTTATTGTAAAGGTCTTTGTCGGAAATAAATCCCATTGTAAGATTTTTACGATCAAAAGAAAATACAGGGTGCCCAAAAAAGTCAGTCCCGACTCTTTTAACTGCTGAACAGCTGCAGCTATAGTTATAAAAGTGGTATGTAGGTATAGTTATGTGGACATGTGCTACGCGATTCAACCGCCTAAAGCGCCATCTGGTGGAAAAGAGTGAAGTTAGCGATTCTATCCCGGAAACGTTTCAAGACAGGGGAAAAAAGTGAATTATAAAATTGCAGAGCATCATCGATGTACTACGCAAAGATAGTTTAGACATTAATCCTAAAAACAGAACGCTTAAAACGTGCATTTGTTTGTTCACAATTTTTTATTTTGTGCACACTTGAACGACATTGCATATGTTGTAGCGTAGCGGGTGACATTTATGCTACGTAAAATTCAAAGTATGGTTATTTTAAACGGTCACATCGATTAACGCATAGACGTTTTAAACCGACTTCATAAAGGAAGAGGTTCTCAATGCAAACCATGTTTCTCGTTGTTGTTGTTGAAGTTTGTCAGTTTATAACTTCGTAAGAGACGATTTAATTTTAATACTTTTTTTGTTGTCGTAATGACCTTGGCCTGAAATAGGTTTCATTATGATTTCATTAAAATATAAACAAATTATAGGATACTCACAAAACTCTGTTCTCACTCTAACTGTTGAACGTATGCAGCTGCACTGGTAAAAGCAGTATGTAAGTATCGATGTTGAAACTTCTTTCCGTCAGCTGCAATGCATATTTTGCTCTTTGTTTGAACTTTACGCTGCGCAATTTCTAGCGCAGCAGGTAACACGTATTCACTGTAAAGTTCAATATAAAAGCCTAACAGAATTTTCGGTTACGAATACAGCGTATCCGTCCTTTACATTTCTAAAGACTTTTTAATTTAACGTATGTTCGTTCAATAGATAGTTTTTTACTCATATCCGATAAAAGCAAGAAAAGTAGCACAATTTAAAAATGCAGCATTTGAGAAAAATCAACTTAAAAATAACTTGACTAGAATAAAACTGGCACAACTGTCTCTCGATCGGATAATTTTCTAGATGGAGATTTTTGTTCACATTGGGTGCATTTCATGTATTTTTCAGTGACTTAAACCATTTATTGAGTAATGCTACTTTTCTTGGAACTTGTAATTTTTGAAATTTCCGGCGAACGCCTTCTGATGCTCTGCTATATAAATAAGTTTTCACTGAAAAGAGAAAAATAAAATCTTTTTGTATAAAAATAGAACCGACTCCAAAAAGGAACTACTATTCAAACAACTAAAAATGAAAGAAAATTGGAAGAAAATGGAACTGTAAATTGCGCCTAAAAGTATAAAATAATTTCCTTCGCCAAACAACCTATAACACTACAATTAATCATAACTTTTGAAGTCGGCGCAAAATTAAATAAAAATTGATTCCTTTATTCAATACAAAAATCAAGTCCTATTCAAAATACACATCTCACATTGTTACCTGCAAAACTCAACCGAGAACTAATTTGATTCACGGAAACAAATAAGATTTCCTATGCAGCAAAAGTTGGCGAAGATGCTGGTATCTGACGTCCTTGGTGAAAGGAAAATCGCAAAATTATCTGGCAAACATATTTAATTTTTTTGGGATATCATGATTATTTTGATAAGTTATATCAAGGGAGAAATCAAGAATATGAAACGACACATCGTACAATATATATCATGAAAATATACATCTTGCGTGTATATTTTTGCAATACGTTTTGAACACCAAATCCAGAAGCCACCAAGGATGATAGTTATCAAAGTTATACCAAATTTGCAAAGGAAACTCTAACTTCGTAGAAACATAAATACCGCATTGTGAAGAATGTTCACTGTTCTATGTAGATGTTATTAATGGACCAATTGTATACAGTGATAAAATAATAAAGGAAACATGAAAATGGATCATTCGAGACAACAGCATTTGTTGCTACCGATCAAAAGACAAACCTTTAAAAACAAATTAAATTTTATTTAATTTTGCGCCGACTTCAAAAGTTATGATTAATTGTAGTGTTATAGGTTTTTTGGCGAAGGAAATTATTTTATACTTTTAGGCGCAATTTACAGTTCCATTTTCTTCCAATTTTCTTTCATTTTTAGTTGTTTGAATAGTAGTTCCTTTTTGGAGTCGGTTCTAATTTTTTACAAAAAGATTTTATTCATAGTACAGGTTTTCAGAAAATCCGATATTTCTTTCATTTTTCTCCAAATTTTGATGTCAGAGGGGCACGGTTAAATAATGAAAAAAAATTACACAAATTTTTATGGGTTCTAATTGACATATTATGTAACATTTTTAATGAATGTCTTTAAAAATTTTGGATATTTTTTCAAAATATATTTTTTTCCAAAAAAAGTTTTTCCGTCCTTTTTTTTTTCCGTTTTTCAATGTGAGAGGGGCGCGGCTAAATATTTATTAATTTTGATAAAAAATCTTGTGAGTTCTAATTGGTCCATTACACAACTTTTTCATTCTATACCATAATCACTTTCAAAAAAAAAAAAAAGATTCGGCTTTTTTCCAAAAAAAGCTTTTTTCCGTTCTTTTTTTCCGTTTTTAAATGTCAGGAGCGCGGCTAAATAGTGATTAATTTTGATAATAATTCTTGTGAGTTCTAATTGGTCCATTGCACAACTTTTTCATTCTATACCAAAATAAATTTCGAAAAAAATTTTTTTTCGGCGTTTTTCGGCCCACCCTAATCTGTATCCTCCTAAATGGATGCACGAAGAACCCGATATAGAATTTGTATGTGGTTTGCCTAACACTTTTGAAACTGATGATCTGATAATATTAGATGATCACATGCATCGATTAAATGAAAAAATTGCGGAGATATTTACGGTTGTTTCTCATCAGTGTAATAGTAGTGTCATTTTACTATTGCAAAATTTGTTTCCGCGAGTTTCAGTAATGCGAGATATTAGTTTAAATTCTCATTATAATATTTTATTTAAAAATTCTAGAGATGTGGCACAGTTTAATTACTTTGGACGTCAGTTATGTCCAGAAAATACTAAATATTTTCTCGATGCTTATATAAAGGCAACAAAAAATCAATTTTCATATTTAGTTGTTGATTTGCACCCTCAGACAAAGGAAGAATACCGTTTACGCGGAAGTCTTTTTCCTACACCCGAAGGGATTTATTGGTTATATTTGCCAAAATGAAAAATTTAAAAAAAAAATCATTATTTTCTACATTTGTTGGCGAGAGCACCACCGCTACAAAAGCGAGCTCTTTTACGCACTGCTAGTAATTCTCAAGTATCTGCATTGTGTGAAATTTGTTTAAATATTTTGGCGGGGCATCTACCGGTAAATATAAAAAGGCTGAAAAAATATAAGGATATTATACGAAAACTATCTAAACGATCGATAAGTGTTCGTAAGAAGAAGGCTCTTCTAGTGAATCAATCCGGTGGTTTCTTGCCTGTTCTCGCTCCTGCAATACTATCAGCTTTAGCAGGTTTAGTCGGCCGAGTCATTGGCGATAAAATTATTAAAAAATAGAACCCTATTTTATTATTTTTTATTATTTTTCTATTGAATTATGTCAAGAAGAGTCGCACTTATACCAGAAGAAATGATTTCTTCATATCAATATCAAAATCCCGAACTGAGATTGGAAGACGAAATTATGTCTTTATTGGATCGTAAAAAAATTCCCGATGATATGAAAGTAAAGCTTTTAGGTCAACTAATCATGCGATATCAAAAAATTGTTCACGCTCCTCCAGAACCAATACCTGTGACTGTTCAAAATGATCAAATTCATGAAAAAGAGAAACCGAAACAAATGATTAATAGTTCTGATGATAATGAAAATTTTGTTAGTTCTGATAATTATGATAACATAATGAAGGATATAATAATATTGACTCCTCACAAATTCAAAAAATTTATACCCATGATTGTAGAAAAGTTAAAAACGAGAAATTATTTCTGGAATTCTGAGGGAGAAATGACAATGGGAAATACACCCATAAAAGGTTCAAGTGTAATTGATTTTTTTTCTTATTTGTCTCGAAATGCTAAAACTTTAGTAGAACCCAATTATTTCGATTTTTTTAAAGGCATTGTCAGAAGTAAATATACCAAGAACATGGATTGGTAATAAGTCTGTTTTGTCCAAATTACAAAGGATAAACACCTATGTAAAGTCTGACGAGGATGTTTTTCTCTCAGAAAGTATTTCAACTCCATATAACAAAGACGAAATTTCTTCGACTATTAAACGATCGCCAGAACTCAGAAAAAACAGACGAAAATCCAGAAGTCATTCTTCGTATCCAAAATCCACTGGTTTAAAGGAATGCAAACGATCAAGAAGTCATTCTCCAATGAGGAAGTGGCTAGAGTATTAGAAAAAATTTATTATGACATAAAAAATCCAGCTTCATTCGGAGGAATTTTAAAACTGTCAAAAGCGACTGGTTTACCAACAGAAAAAATTAAAGCATGGTTAATGACTCAAGATGTTTATACTTTACACAAACCAACAAGATATAAGTTTAAACGCCGAAAAGTTTTGTCGTATGGCATAGGTGAACTTATAGAATGTGATTTAGCGGATTTGTCAAAACTGTCGAAATATAACAAAGGAATGAAATATTTGCTTACTGCAATAGATGTTTTTTCTAAATATGCATATGGGATTCCGATTAAGAATAAAACTTCTGATAGCGTTGTTAAAGCCTTAAAAAAACTATTATTTCAATTAAAACACCCTCCACACCTCATTCATTCTGATAGAGGTAAAGAGTTTTACAACAGAAAGGTACAAGCATTATTTAAAAAACACAAAATCAAGCATTATTCTTCTCAGAGTGAACACAAAGCTTCAGTAGTTGAACGTTTTAATCGAACTTTAAAATCAAAATTATATCGGATTTTTACTTACAGAAATTCATATAAAAACATCGATATTTTAGATTCTGTTTTAAAAAGCTATAATTCTACAAAACATAGCAGTACAGGATTGGCTCCCGTTGAAGTCACACCGGAATTGGAATCTTTTGTTTTTCAAAAGTTGTATGGTTATAAGAAAGAAAAAGACTTTAAATTTAACATCAACGATCAAGTTAGAATATCGAAGGTGAAAAAAGTATTCAAAAAAGGTTATCTACCAAACTGGACTGAAGAAATTTTTATCATTCACGAGCGTTATCCTACAAACCCTCCTACATATGTGTTAAAAGACTTAAAGGGAGAAATTTTAAAAGGTAGATTTTATGAGGAAGAAATTCAGAAAGTGATAAAATATTCCAGTGACTATTGGAGAATAGAGAAAATTTTAAAAACGAGAGGAAAGGGAGAAAATAAAGAGTATTTTGTTAAATGGTCCGGACATGACAATCGTTTTAATTCGTGGGTGAAATCATCATGGATCAAATCCTAGACGAATTTTATGTAACTCTTCGAGCAACTCTAGCATGGATTATTTTCCAGAAAATACACAGTCTTCTTATCGCACAAAGTTATTTTCTCCAATTGCATTATCTGGCGAATGGGAAGTAGCACTCGCAGAAGTATTTATGCCTAGAAGTTGGTTCAACGTGGGACATCATAATAATAGTTATTCGGTTACAGGAGTAAAGGAGGAAATTTTGCCTACCGATGTGATGAAATATACCATAGAATTACCCGATAAAGTGGGAGAAAATATAGAAGAATTTTGGACAATCATTAATATAGAAATTCAGAAAAAAAATAAATACCGAATCATCATCTGTAAAGTTTATAGTACAGGATAATGGTTCCGCATTACGCATTGAAATAAACGACGGATATGAATTAATGATTGAAAAAGATTCCGGCTCAAAACTATTATACATGTTACATTTACCGAATGAGAATATTGTTATTAGCACTTCGAACGTTTATAAATTTAGACCATCTCAACAAAGTTTAACTTCGCATAGTTTTACAATAATGATTAAAAATCCCAAGAGTATAACAAATCACTGGTTAACATTTAACCGCATAAAACCGGGAAAACTCAAGAATGAAAATGAAGATGTTTTCAAAATTTTAAATGCTAATATTGAACTTTTTGAATTGCAAGATTACTTAATTATCGATTATCGACCCACTAAAAATGAAGTGGAAATCAAAATATCGGAAAATGCTGTACTACATATTCTAAAAGGAAAATCCGATTCTCTGATGCAAAAGTTACACCTGAAGGAAAATCGTTCATTGAGTGGTTCGCATGAACTCAAAGTGAATCCTTTACTTCCAATAATACCCGGAGAATACGTTGTATTAGAAATTAAAGAGTATTACACAATAAAAAAGCTTGTGAGTTATACAGAAAATCTGACAATAAGTGTGGGAATGTATAAAACAGCAGAAAGATTATTTGAAGCATTTAAATATGTAAAATTGGAACAGCAACCCGATTTAAAAGTTCGATTGGATGTGCCAAAAAATCACGAAATTTTTTTTAGCAAAGGATTAGCAGACCTGTTAGGTTTTATTAGCACCGGACCGTATAAAAATGGAAGCTATACGAGTAATTATGCGTTGGAGATTGATGGTGGTATCTCCGAAATGTTTTTATACTGTGACATCATAGCTTCTCATTATGTAGGAGACATAGTTGCCCCGCTTTTACGTGCAATACCTACTGCTAACGAGAAGCAATATCAAATTGTGAAATCTTATGACACCGCATTATATTTTCCCCTGCGTAAGAATTTCATTGAAACAATAGAAATCGAACTTAAGTCTAGTTCTGGAGATAACATCATCTTTACCGGAGGAAAAACATTAGTAGTGATATCTTTCCGTCGGAAAAAACTATAAAAAGCGTTGAAATAGAGTTGTAATCTTTATTCTTGCAAATATAATAGAAACATGCACCTCAACGTAAAAGACTGCGAAGCATATTATTGTTCCCAAGTGGGAGGAGGGAGCGGTCCATATTTTCATGGTGTTTTACACCAAAGAGGTTATGGTTTTTTTGGAGATTTGCGCAGATACCTTCAACCGATTGCAATAAAAGCAACAAGTTATTTAGGCAAACATCTATTGAATACTGGAAAGAATGTAATAAGTGATGTTGCTTCCGGAATGTCTTTTAGAGATTCAACACGTAATAGATTACGTGAAACATCTTCTAAAGTTAAAAAAGACCTAATTGATAAGTTACAACATGGTAGCGGCAAAACAGGTATAAAAAGAAAACGTAAAAGACAATCTAATCATTCACAAAACAAACGCTGTAAGTTGTCACGAAGGGATATTTTTTCATAATGAGCGATCAAAGCATGGCATTTCTTAAAAGTGAATTAGATTTATTTAATAATGCTGCTGTTCAGTTGGCGATTGATTCCTCTACATTTTTAGAGGTGCATCCAGTAGCTTCGCTCTCAGAAAAAACACCTATAGAATTTTATATTAGTGGAAACGGAGAACATTATTTAGATTTGTCTCCCACAATTTTGCAGATTCGAGTAAAAATTTTAAAGAAGAATGGTAGTGATTTGGGTGCTGCAGACCATGTCGCACCGATTAACTATTTTTTAAACACGTTGTTTTCGGAATGTGCTGTATTTTTAAATGATAAACAGATAGCTTCTCAAGCGAATTATGCATATCGAGCTTTTTTTGAAAGTTTGCTATTTTCATCAAAGACCTCACAAGAAACATTGTATGGAGCTTCGTTATTTTTTAAAGACACGGTAGGCCATCATGACAGTTTGACTTCTACCGCAGGCAATGCGGTTACAACTTCAAATAATACCGGCTACAAATCTAGATATGACGCTTGTAAAAATAGCAAATTGATGGATCTCATAGGTCCTTTACATTTTGATTTGGCAACTCAACCAAAACTTTTAATTAATGGCGTAAATATTCGCATAAAATTAGAGAGAAATAACGACATATTTTCTCTTATGTCCAGTGATGATAATTACAAAATTGTTATACAATCAGCAAACCTTTATGTTAGGAAAGTGTCCGTAGCACCATCTATTATGATTGCTCACGAGAAAGCATTGGGAAAAGGTGTTATTAAAATGCCTATACGAAGAATTGAGGTCAAGACTTTTTCATTATCTTCGGGACTACAGTCGTTAACAATAGCAAATGCCTTTATTGGTCAATTACCAACTCGAATAATATTGGGATTTGTATCAAATCAAGCGTATAACGGAAATTCACAGAAAAATCCGTTTAATTTTGCTCATTATAATTTAAATTATTTGACTGTTTTAAATGATGGAATGATGATACCTTCAAAACCATTTCAACCCAATTTCGATAATGATTTATTCGCGAGGTGTTACTTAAGATTGTTTACAGATTTGAACCGTTATCACCAATTTAAAAATGTTAATATCACATACGATGAATATAAACAGGGTTATACTTTATATGCGATAGACCTCACACCAGATCTTGCAGCTAATGAAAGCCATATTAGCATCACTAAAACTGGAAATATCGCATTAGATATAAAGTTCGCATCGGCGCTGCCCGAGACTGTAACCCTTGTGGCTGACACCGAATACAGATATACGATCGAAATAGATAAAACGCGAACAATTTTCACTGATTATTAACTGTTAAAGATTCAATAAAATAAAAAGGTATATATGGATACCATAAGCCTCTGTCGACTAGCTTGCAGTGACAGGTATTTAAAAAAAGAATTCTGCGGTGTGTTTCCATCTGATACTTTACCGAAGAAAAAAGGACATTTCAACGCATTTATTGTGAATTTAGATTCTAAGTTTTCGGCTGGGAGTCATTGGATATCTATATATTTTTGTGAAAACACCGCCCACTACTTTGACAGCTATGGCATACCACCAAGAAACAGACATATACTACGTTTTATGAAAAAAAAACAGCAAGACAATCAGATTCAATAATAGCTGTTTCCAAGATGATTTTTCGACCACATGTGGATTTTTTTGTCTTTATTTTCTCTTTCAAAGTGTGAGAAAAAAAGGTTAAAATAATTTACACCCTCAAAACAGGAAGTACAATGAACTCTTTATTAAAAAATTCGTGAAAACAAAACTTTATTTGTCAACATGTTGTCACGTGTTTCATCCGAGAAAAAAGCAGACCTGCACTGCTTTAATTAATATGAAATCTAGTTTGACAACTCAATAGACGATTCTCGTCGACTTAATATGGAGCGCTATGGCTTTTTCTTATCTGATTCTGAACAAGAAAATGGATCTTTTACCTATCTTCATGGCACACTTTTCGAACAAGTGCATCAATGCCTTCGGAAAGGTAGAGATTTGAAAACTTCTGATGAAAAAAAAGTTTATTTTAAGATACTGAGCAATTCAGAAATTATAAAATATGTTCACACGAATCAAACTAACAAAAAGTTCGGATATTTATTTTTGTTGTCTAATACTTTAGGCGACATGTTGTTTACGCACTCATACTCATCTAAGTTATATGACGATATATTAGAGTGTATTTTAGAAGGGAGATCTTATCACGAGGAAACTGATGAAATGACCGCTGACCAGTTAAATAATATTAAAATTGGGTATTTTATGGTTTTAGGAGATGATGAAATTGTGGCTGAATTACATGCTTTTTCCTAATGTTTCTTTAAATTTATGTCACACTTTTATTTTAATTAAATAATTGTTATTTATGGAAAAATACTTATTATGTACAACAATAAAAAATAAATAAATGTATTTTTTACTTACATTTTTCCTGTATTTCTTCTATTGTCTGCTGTTTTTTTGTTCCATTTCTGCTATTTTTTTCTAAAAGTTTTTCTTCTTCTTCTTCTTAGCTAAACCTACCAACAGTTTTAATCCGGGATTGGAAATGATTATAAAATATACACATTTTCCTAATCCCAGAAATACTATTGGTCACTTTTGACCTTCTTTATTTACATACATAGAAATAAAAGATTACAATACATAAAGCAAACAAAGCAGATATAAAATGACATTTTTCCATATATATGTAAATATCATAAAACATAATCAAATAATATATTAAATAATCAATAATATATCAAAATAATCAATAATATATCAAGTAGCATTGTATATATATATCATAAAAAAATCATCCGATTAAAGCATTATATTATGATTAATAATTTTACAAAAAAAAAAAAAAAAAAAAAAAAAAAAAACAGTAATACTTACATCAACACTTAAAATACTCAAAAAATATATGTTATAGATAGAGAAAAGAAAATCTACAATAAATTGAGATTGAAATCTCACTCTTTAACTCTACTCAAATAATATATCAAATAATCAATAATATGTAAAAAATAATGAATAATAAATAAAAAATAGCGATAAATCATAAAAACATTCATATGATTAAAGTATTATATTATGATTAATAATTTTTGCACAAAATGCAGCAATAGTAAAAAGACATCAACACTTAAAAAAAAAAAAAAAAAAAAAAAAAAAAAAACTCAAACATATGTTATAGATAGAGAGGGGAAAAAAAGTCTACAATAAATTGGAAATATTAATTATTTCACTCAGCTACTTGAAAAAGTGGTACTTGCTTACAATAATGACACCACATTGATCGAATATTTTCTCTTATTTTTGATACATCAAAAATGTGTTGATGATTATATTCTCTATATATTTGACCTCGAGGCGGATTATAATATTCAGGGTAAACAATTAAGTGCAGTTTAAAACATTTAGTACACAGATGCACAGGTCGTCTCACTTCGCCAGTATCAACTACAAAATTTATTTTAATGAAATGTGTCACGAAATATGTGTAACATTTTACTTCTTCTTCACTCAGTGATTTCACTCAAACAACAAAATCCTTTGAATATGTTTTATCATATTTCAAATGTTCGGGAAATCGTTCAACATTCTTTTGGAGAAAGTCATCTCCAAAATAAAAAGAAGGCATAACGGGCGGATGCCCTAACCACTGAGCTACCCTGGCTGATAACCAGCTCGGCACTTCTCACATAATTTACGTTGGCAAGGTCACCGAGTCTGCATTAAAGCAGCTATATCAAGTGACAAATTTAAACATGGCATAACTCCAAACGGCCACGAAATTTTAATTCAGAAATTTAATTCATCAACCTGGAAATCAATTTAGATAGAATGGAGTAGAAGGCTGATTTTTTTTTACCAACTATGTGAAAAATACCAGAGCTGGGAATCGAACCCGGACCTTCCACATAACGCGCGGATGCTCTAACCACTGAGCTACCCTGGCTGATAACCATCTCGGCACTTCTCACATAATTTACGTTGGCAAGGTCACCGAGTCTGCATTAAAGCAGCTATATCAAGTGACAAATTTAAACATGGCATAACTCCAAACGGCCACGAAATTTTAATTCAGAAATTTAATTCATCAACCTGGAAATCAATTTTGATAGAATGGAGTAGAAGGTTGATTTTTTTACCAACTATGTGAAAAATACCAGAGCTGGGAATCGAACCCGGGCCTTCCACATAACGCGCGGATACTCTAACCACTGAGCTACCCTGGCTGATAACCAGCTCGGCACTTCTCACATAATTTACGTTGGCAAGGCCACCGAGTCTGCATTAAAGCAGCTATATCAAGTGACAAATTTAAACATGGCATAACTCCAAACGGCCACGAAATTTTAATTCAGAAATTTAATTCATCAACCTGGAAATCAATTTAGATAGAATGGAGTAGAAGGTTGATTTTTTTTACCAATTATGTGAGAAGTGCCGAGCTGGATATCAGCCAGGGTAGCTCAGTGGTTAGAGCATCCGCCCGTTATGCGGAAGTCCCGGGTTCGATTCCCAGCTCTGGTATTTTTCACATAGTTGGTAAAAAAAAATCGACCTTCTACTCCATTCTATCTAAATTGATTTCCAGGTTGATGAATTAAATTTCTGTTGTTATTGTGTTGCTTGTTTTAGGAATATATGACCACTTTATCTTTACCAGACAGATGAATTTTGTCGGGATAAACTATAGATATCTCAAATAATTCGAAATATTTCGT
The DNA here is from genome assembly GCA_963930645.1 of Salticus scenicus. Lineage (NCBI taxonomy): Eukaryota > Metazoa > Arthropoda > Arachnida > Araneae > Salticidae > Salticus > Salticus scenicus. The sequence goes on from OZ005650.1 coordinate 196,842,917, forward strand.
TATTATTTTTTTTTTTTAACCCAATCACACTTATCGGATACATTATGATTTTCTGTTCTAAATTCACATTTTAAATTCTCATTGAAAAAAATCTAAGAGGGAATCTCAAATTCAAACGTTACTGCTATCTAGTCACCTCTCAGAGTAACTATGTTCTGGAAACACTGCGCGCGGAAATATTTTCAGAAAAAGTAATATCCTTATTTCTAGTATCCAAGGTCATTTAAAAGTATTGAGTCGTTCATTCCATTTCCTGTTTTGGAGGACGCGGTACAATGTTATTTGTTATCGACACCGTCTCCCAGACTAATGCGTTAAACTTCTAGGGTTAAAGTTGTACTTTCTCAGGAAATCAAGTCCAAGGATTAGAGGATCACTTACATCTGCCACGTACACTATATGATAGTAATTGGTATTTCCAAATGTAATGGTCAAGTTTATTTTCCCATAGATTTTGATTTCGTCATAATCTGGTCACAGTTTTGAGTTTAACACAGGGTTTAACGGCATTTAAATGATCTTATATTTAAGCTCTTGAGCTACATCTGTTCTAAGGATGGTTACGTTGGCTCCAGTATTAAGAATCATACGACAGGAAGTGTTGTTAACTTGACAATAAACATAAAGTCCATTCTCGCCGCCACTTATCGAAGTAGCATAAAACACTGCAAAGTGGAAAGCTCTTTAATTTCTGACAACCTTCACCTCGCGAGATGCCATTTTCTTATTTTCCGTCCAGTGATCGTGAAACTGGGTTATTTTCATTAGGTTGTCGCATGGGGTAATTCCTTTTCACATGTCCATCTCTTCGATAGCCCCAGTACTATATCTTCGCATTCTTTACTTCCTTATCACTTTTAAGACTGCAAAATCTGCTCATGATGTCTGCCAGACTTTTTTTCACTATAGTTATCGGACAGCAGATTTTGTAAACATTCACCCGCTTTTTGGTAACGGGACTTTAACTGGAGACGACTGAATTCTTTAGAATATTATTCTCAAAAACGCAGCTCCAGAGCTCTGGTCAGGGCCTTGAAGTCATATCGTTATTCATTCGAAATGGTTTCTAGTAATTGAGTGGCATCGCCCCTTAATGCTGCTGCAAAAAGTAGAGTAGTAGCCGTCTTCGCAGTAGAGTAGTAGCCGTTAGCTTCAGCTATGATGGAAAACTGCGTCTTATATACTTGCCAAGAAGCCAAGATGATTTCCCATCGCAGATGGATAGCATATTTGATTCTTGATTCTTTTATCTCTCCTTTGACTGTAAAGAAAAATAATAAGAAGAAGTATATTTTAAAAAATAAAAATAATAATTAAAATAAAATAAAACGCAGATCGGCAAAAATAAAATTATTCACAATCGGACCGATGTTCGCATATCTAATTGGACCACGTTCTAGAAAGTGATACAAGTCTAGTGTCACTTGCCAATACTAAACGATTGCCGAATTTTAGCCATAGAGGAACCGGCACACCTTAGAAGAAGGATGTCACCGTTTGTATCGGTTGTCAGCATGACACCGACACCTAACCGAATCCCCTCTTTGGGTGCCAACAGAGAACCGACACTGCCAGTAAAAGGCATTTAAATAATTAAAAAACTGCCTCATCACTCCCCCAGTGTTAAAACAGGCTGGTTGTACGAAACCATATACCATTCGTACAGATGAAAGTCAGTATGCTGTTGGAGCTGTCCTGCTACAAGGCAATGGTTCAGAGGAATATCCTGTAGAATATGCTTGTCATTTGTTTACCCAAACTGAGTGCAAATACTCTACAACGGAAAGAGAAGGCCTTGCTCTTGTTTGGGCCTTGAACTAATCCCGTGTCTAAATAGAGAATTCTGAGATAACTGTGGCATCCGACCACCAACCTTAAAAATGGCTACTCACTCTCAAGTCTCAAACAGGAAGATTAGCCAGATGGGCACTACAGATACAATCTTACAACTTGAAGATGGATTACGCCACAGGAAAATACAATGTTTTAGCAGATTTGCTTTCAAGTCCACTGTGTACAAATGAAGAAACTTGTGCATTGAAAACGATCGTTCTTGATGTCCAAACAAGAACTGCAAGTGAACTCAGGACAGAATAGTTGAAGGATACAGAACTGAAGAAAATTATAGATTTCTTTCATGATGTCAACCAGGGAGCTGACTTTACAAATTGGACTAAAAGAGGGTACGTCAGGAACCAAGGCGTACTCTACTGTTATTCTTCAGTCTCTGAAACGGAGGAAACTGAGTTCGTCGTTCCTTCCCATGAGATAGAGAAAATACTCAAGTTATGTCATGATGCTCCCACAGCTGGTCATTATGGTACTGAAAGATCTCTAAATATGATTGCCAAAAGATACTACTGGACGGGAAAGCGTTCATAAATTTCAGACTATGTGAAAACTGTATTGGATGTTATAGATATTATCCTTCCAATCAGATACCCTCTGGATTATTGCAAACTCCTCATCAGAGGTTTGAGGTTCTCTCCGTTGATCTTTTTGGTCCTTTACCTGTAACCAAAAAAGGCAAAAATGGGATATTAATTGTTGAGGACTATGCAACAACTTGGGTCGAATTGTTCGCCTTAACTTAAGCCGCTGCGAAAGAATGTGCAACGAAATTACTTGAAGAAGTCATCCTGAAATATGGTCTACCAAGACGTCTAATTAGTGATAACGGAACCCAATTTGTCAGTGGAGTAATGCAGCAACTTTGTTATTATTCAGATATAAAAGAAAGCTTGATACCTGTCTAGCATCTCCAAGCTAATCCCGTTGAAGGAAAAATGTGATGTCAAACCAAGGCTAGCTATACTAGTAGGGAATGAACATGGTTTATAGCATGAAAAACTTCCAACGATACGCTTTGCCATGAACACTGTTAAGTGTGACACAACTAGACAAACGGCAGCATTCCTACAGTTTGGATCAGAACCTAGAACATTATATGATGTACAACATGATAAACGTGCAGTCATTTACAATGACAATTTCGTACCAGGAATAACTCCATATTTAAAATGGTTTACTAATATGTTCAAAGAAGTCAGAGAAAGAGTTGAATTAAAACAAGACCAATGAAAGAAATATGCAGATTGCAAGAGACAGCAAGGACCTAAATTTGTTCCTGGAGATAAAGTTTGGGTAAACTTACATCTTGTAAGTAAAGCTTTACATCAAAGAACTGCAAAGTTCATGCCTAAGCGTGACGGACCATATGTCATATTAACCCAGCGGTTAACTAGCACCTTTGAAATTACAAGTCTAGATAACCATAATGAAACACTTGCAACAAATCACTCATCAGCTTTAAAATCTTGTCATGAAGCTAACACTAAACCCCATAAGAAAGTGCGGTATCCTCCTAAAAAGTCTCCTGGCTCCCCTGTGGGTCGTCGTCAGTGCCAGTGAGGGAGTTCGTAACGCTCTAATGCTACAACCGAACTCCCCCTCGTGGTCCTGTTAAGAAGAGCCAAAGAACATTCGAGACAAGTGACTGTGAATGTGAAGCGTGATAGATGTTTCACCGCTATGGGTGACGGCCACAAAGTCACATTGTGTAGGATGCGGGACTTTGGCTTTTAACCTATACAATTAAACTATTACCCTGTACATAATTGTTTGTTTATTTGTCCTGTGTGTAATGTGTTATTGATAAATATTATTACACTAATTTGGCATTATTAATGAGTTCCCGATCCTACAAACCTTTAATGCGCGATGACCTCGCCTCGATGAAGCAATTTTCATGTTCCAACTATGAAAATTCATCCGGAAAAAACTCATATAACACAGCGTATAAAGTCATTTATTTCTTGTAATTTAATTTTATTTGGATGTTTTTGTGTCAGCCTGGTGTAAAATAGGTTAAATATCTTACGTGTGAAAGGGTTATATAAGTGATCGAAGGGTGATTAAACTTTTTTAACTTGCGGAATTTTCGCTGAAAGGACGCAAGTATGCAAGTATTAAGTCACAAATGAAAAACGCATTCTGATTTTTTTTTTTTTTTTTTTTTTTAGAAAAAAAAAATATATAACACAGCGTAAATAGTTATCATGTCTTGTATTTTAATTTCATTCATAAATTACAGTCAGTCTGATTTAAAATGAACGTAATTTCTTTCACGTCAAAGAGTTAAATAGTTGGTGATCGTCTCATAAATAGATCTGTCTAATAAACGCTGACTTTTTAAATTAAAAGTATTATTTTATATGTTAATTACACAAGCATGCATTAGACATCTAGACAAAGATAAAATTTACAAACATTTTAGAAGTTATTTTTTATACTGAATTTGTGTCATACATTGAAAAATCTCTTACTTAAAAATTAGTCGAAATATTTGTAGAATTTGAGTGTTGTAAATTTAATATTCATATGTACACACACACACACATATGTATATATATATATATATATATATATAGATAGATAGATAGACAGACAGGTAGACAGATAGATAGATAGATCGATAGATGTGTAATGAGGTTTTAATAATTTATTTTATAAGTTAAAATAACAATATGTACGCGACGTATAAAAAACAAATAAATAAATAAAATAATAGAAAATGCAAAGAACATAATAATATTATAATAATTAGTAAAACACATAAGACAAAAGCAATTTCAAATTTATATTTTATATTTCATTATCTTTTAAAAGTTTTGATAACTACGATAATGAGTGAATATAATGGCAGAATAAAAATTTAATTTCAGATGCAACATCTAATATCGCTGAATGCGTAAATCCATTTTAAATTTGGAAAACGTCACGTACACACAATACAAACGAACGCGCACATATGTATGCCTATATAATATTTTTTTCATACTAAAATAATATTTAAGTTTAATTTATATACTGAAATATTCCTCATTAATGTCAATATGTACGATTAGAAAATTTTTTAGAAACATTACTTTATGTAATTGCTTATTCGTAGTAAAGCTCAAATTTAATTATTTTATCTTTACCGCAATATTTGTTAATAAATTTCAGTGACAGAAACTGAGATTTTTATCATTGACCTTTTAAATATCATGTTCAGAAACCTTTGATATATATAATAAATTGATGACCAAGCTTCTTATAATCATTTACTTTCGCTAATTGTTAATAAATTTCTTCTTCTCTCCAAGTTGTTCTGTATTTAAAATGTCATTAACAAGATATAAATATATGCATTTTTTTTTTTTTTTGCATTACAATGCGATACTAAATTTAGCATTGTTTTTCAACAAAATATACATGACGTTAGTCGTTACATAATTTTTAAATGTCGCAGTTTGAAGAGTAAAATTGTTTAATTCTTTAAATTGGTGTAGTAAAATTACTATTTTAAAAGTAAGCTTACATATTTAGAAGTTTAGTGAGTCCTATTATTTAGTAATGGAATCTTTTGATAAAAAAAAAAAAATGCAATATTTTTAGTTTTTTTACTTTATTAGTTTAAAACTTTTATTTCTTTGTTTCTTGACACTCACAATAGAAATGTTGTAAAATAATAATAATAATAATAAAATTAAAATAAAATGGAAATACGAAAATTGTTTTATTTCTTATAATCTAAAGGAATGTATGTGACTTATTTCCATACATCCATGGCAGTAAAAACATATTCTTATTTTTCTTTTAACAAGCAAGTCTTCTTTAAAAACTCTTTATGAATCACTTAATCACTTACTGCATGTACATATTATCTGTTTTAGAGCAGCTGTGTTTAACAATAATAATTTGAATAACATTAAACTGATTGCAGTAATTGTTTTAGTGAACTGAAATTGTTTAAAAAATTACAAATTCATAAAATTCTTTACGACAGAATTTCATTTAAGTTTCCAAAACAAAAATGAAATTTAAAAATTCACAAGTAATTTTTTTTCTTTTTTCTGTTGATTATTAGCTGTAACCATCTCATTTAAGATAGTGAAAATGAAAATGGAGAAATACCATTATTTGATTTTTATGAAATGATAAAATAGTAAAAAATTAGAAGCACAGAAAAAAATTATATATATATATATATATATATATAAAAAAAAAAAAATAGATAAACAGAAACGAAATACAGTTGTTTAACCCTTTGCCTGAACCTATATAATATCACTCCACTGGTCATTGTTGCCAAATTTAGGGTCGGTTTTATTCAATGTCCAACACTAAATTTAAATTGTAATGGTTGCCTAATGACCTCGAAAATTATTCGTCCATTAAATATATCAAATATCGCTCCTCCAAATTATTGGTAGTAGTTGAATAAAAAAGTCCATAAATTTTGCAACATTGTTTAGAGCGCTTTAGAGCGCTGGGGATGGCAAAGGATTAAAATTTGCCCTGCAAAATACATTTTTGGATATTACTTTTTTTTTTTTTTTCCACAGATACTTTTTAGTTTAAGAAATTTATTTAGAGAGTGACTATAGCTCAGCTCTCAATAGGTATGAGATCACAAAATTTTATGTGTGAGATATAAATTATTAAACAAACTGAATCAGTTTGTATACATAGTAGCCGTCAGACAGCGCTGTTTAAACTAAATTTATATGATTTACAGATGGATTGGATATATCTGACGCCTAGTCGTTATAATTGCACCATAGGGCTTATTTAAAGTCTTTATTGTTACATTAAATAATTTTTTTGTAAATGTAATACAGTAAACTGTTATATAGGTTTATATAGAGAAAAAATTGCAATAGCCACAAAATAATTTTTTTATTCTTCGTTAAAATAACAACGCAATTAATTCTATTCAATTCTAAGAAATACATAGTTGAAGTACAATTAAAAAAAAAATATCATTATTATTATTTTAATGAAGAAGCTGGGATGGAGATATCTAAAGTAGGAAGCGGCCATGACGTACAGAGAACCAGGTTCAATAAGCTCTATGAAGAATAGGAAAAGATCTCTTTTCTTAAGAAAATCCATTATTTGTTATTTCAAGCAACCGCATTAAGATATGCATAGTTCATTGTCTTATAAATACTTATTACGAAGGCAACAAAGATAAACATCTTTTGGCAAAGTTTATTTTATTAAACCACTTGAGGATACCAAATCTGAAGGAAGCCATTTCGATTTATTAGTAACTTTTTAATCTTTTTTAAAACCACATGTTGTTGACAGCATGAAGAACAAGTGCTAATTAAATTATTTCGCCAAATCTCCCTGGCATCAAAAATCAAGTTGGCTGAACTTATTTAAATTTTATATCTGGCAAACCTAAATAATAGTTAAAGGATTGGCTAAAAATTAAATTACGTCATAGGATGTGATTAAATTATGTCAGGCATCCAGAATTTGGCTAAAAGTGCGAAATCAATTGATAAAAAATATTAGAAATTATTTTCAGCTATAATGATTCAACGGAATCTTTAAACGTTTGATTGGAGACAGGAAACTACAATAAAAAAAAAATCGTCTGCGGTTTTAAAGCATAAAATGAATGGGTTTCTCTTTCTTTGATATTTTATTTAATTATTACTTGATGAGATTTAGAGCAGGAAAAAGAACAATAAATTATATGAAATTACAGATTAGTGAAATAGAAATAAAAATAAAATAGCATACGCGAAATAAACAAAATTGTATTAAATTCTTTTAGAATAAGAAATATAATGTTTGCTTGTATTATAAATAAATAAATAAAATGTAATTTATATTATTATTATTATTTTATTTTTAAAAAAGGATATGTGATGTTTTTCAACATCACATATTTCTCCCCGTCGACCGAAAAAAAAATGAGTTCAGCCATTACATCGTCTATGATATGACAGCTCAGCAAAAATTAAAAATTAAATCAAATTATCTCCAATCTTGTAAAATAGATTGATTACAAAAAAAAAAAAAAAACGAATGGCTTCCAATACAAATAAAATACGTACATTGTCATATTATCAATAGAAATTCTAGTATGCATTCTTAAAAAAAATAATATTCTTATACAATAATAAAATACAAATACAGAAAATAAGGATATTATACGTGATGTGATATAATGTGGTATGGCCATAGATTTGTGTACACAAAAGTCTTTAGAATATATATCCACAAACAAAATGAGCTCTAGTCCTTTGATTTAAAATCATAATATTTCAGTCATCATATATTTTATTAGTTCGTGGTGAGGTGCTGAAATCAGTAAATTTTTATGTTGCCATGCATGGCGAGAAATTTTGACGAGTCCATTTCAGTTCATACAGGACAAGCGTTGTAATACATAGTTCAAATGTATAAGCAATCTGAATATGAAAGTTTGACAAAATAAAAATCAAGTATATTTATATGTTATCAAATATAATTAGTGAGCCTTTTATATTCATTAAAAGATTTAAACAAGTGATACATGTTGAAAGAAAGTAATAATAACACATGTTTTTATTTATTCATTTTTTTTTTATAGATAATTGGAATTGGAATATATGAGACATATGCATGTATGTATGATAAAAATATTACCTGCACCAAAAGTCTACGTAAACATTTTTTTTTTTTTTTTTTAATTCCATTAGCACTTTTTTTGAAATAAACAATATTATTCTAGTATGTTAACTATTATTAATATGCAATTATAAATAACATGTAAGTTAAAGAGATAGTGATAAAGGTGATATACACTGCTGTTGTACGACAATGCAGCTTAGAATATAATTTCCTGGACCAGCCATTGATTATCCAAGCTGCGAAATTTCACAACAAATAAAAATCACAACAGGTTGATCAGGTCTGTTGCGATGTAAGTATACATCAAATTTATTTAATTTATCTTTAATCATTATAAATATTTAAAAATTTATACTGCTTAACTTTTAACCAAAGGAAAAATATTGATGAAAAATTACTTTCTGTTTCGTATATTATATTGATGTGTATCATTGGAAATAATGAGATTCTTATTAAAATTAGAATTATTATAAATGTCAAATAAGTGATTGTTACGTGGAGGTGCCAATAAAATTCTATCTATATGTACACGAAATGCTTTATCATCACTAGCATTTAACCGTTTAATTGAAAATGAAACAGGGGAATGTTTAACTGTGACAATGAAAGGACCTGTATGTTTAGGTTTAAATTTATCCATAGACTTCAGATACACAATATCTTTTGTGCAGATGCTTCTTAGTTTAGCTTTTCTTTGAAAATATTTATTTCTTTTTGATTGGGAATCTTGAATGTTATTGTACGCTTTTTTATAAATTTCCTGAAGGTCTTGCATTAATTTATAGATGTTTACATTAGAGTCCAGGTAAGTGTAATTATAATTTGAATTATAAGTGTCAAAAATTAGTGCCAGTTCTCTACCAAAATGTAGAAGATTAGGCGAGAATTGAGTGGAAGAATGCGTAGATCCATTGTAGAGAGATTTGTGTATATATAGTGCATTTTGAAATGAATGACCTTCTTCTAATAGGATATTAATTGAATACTTAATTGATGTGTTTACACGTTCGCTAATAGAGTTCGACTGGGGATGAAAAGCAGACGAATGTAATATTTTTATGCCTAGAGTGCCATTAAATGTATTGTAAACTTGAGATCTATATTGTGGACCTAAATCTGATAGAATACATGCAGGGCGACCAAAAGTTGTAATGTATGAAAACAAACATTGAACTATTTTTGGAGAAGTAATATTAGATAACGGGTAAAGTTCTAAGTGTCTACTGAAATGATCAATTATTGTCAAGACGTATTTACCATTACTAAAAGGACCCACCAAGTCTGTGGAGATTGTATGATTTGGATGAGTGGGTGTGTATGTTTTTTGTAATGGAGCAGGAGGTGTTTTGTGATGTTTCGCTTGTCAGCATTTAGTGCATGAAGAGACGAAATTGAGGGTATCAGTATAAATGCCCCTCCAAAAGTATCTTCTAGAAAGAAATTCATAGGTTTTAGCCAAACCGAAGTGAGATAAATGCGCGATGGACAATGCTTTCGCTTTTAAAGAATTTGGAACAATAATTAAATAACTGAATGAATTGTTATGAATATTCTCTTTCTTGAGCATTAATACTTTAGAATCAGGATTTATAAAGTAATTGGGAAATTTTTCTGACTTTCCGTTTTTTAAGATTTCTTCGTAAATTGTTTTTAATTCAGAATCCTTAATTTGTTCGGACACAAATGTTTGGTCTGAAATTTCTAGTAAGGGGTCTTTAGAGTTCGAATTTCCTGAAATCATATAATTAACATATTCTGAGCATTTGTTTTGATTATCATTACTAATTTTATCATGACTGTTAATTCGAGTCTGCTTTCATTTTTATCAACATCAACTATTGGTAGTGGTTGTATGTCATGAATTAAGTTTGGATTATCTTTGAGATCCTCTTGATTGTTTTCAAAATTGCAACGTGATAAATAATCCGCTAAGATGTTCAAATTTCCAGGAATAGGTTTGAAAACGTAAGTATATTCAGATAAGTCCATTAACCAGCGGGTGGTAACGTCAGCGGGATTGGTAGTTTTCTTATATTTTTCAAGGGGAGCACTATCTGATAGAATTACAAACTCACGATTATATAAATAGTACTTGAAGGCGGTGACAGTTTTATGAATTGCCATAAGTTCCAATTTTAATGCAGGATATTTCTTTTCAGAAGGTTTTAAAGATTTGGAAAAGTATGCTATAGGAAGTAATTTACCATTAAATTTTTGCATAAGTGCTCCTGAAATGGCTGTTTTGATGCATCCGTGTTGACATAGAATGCTTTCTCCCAATCTGGAAGTCGAACCATTGGGGGAAGAAATAATAATTTTTGAATTTTTTGAAAAATACTCTGATGTTTTTCTGTCCATTTGAATGTTGTTTTGGGTTTTGTGAGTTCCACAAGGGGTTGCGCAAGTTCTGAGAAAGATGGTAAAATCCATTTGTAAAAATTAGCAAGTCCAAGAATTTTTTTTAATTGTCGTTTTGTCGTTGGTGGTGGAAAAGAATTGATCTTTACGATGTCAGCGGTGATGGGCTAAACAGTATGGTTTTCAATATGGAAACCTAAATAGTTGACTGCTGATTTATGGAATTCACACTTAGATGGGGATAATGTTAAATTATATTTGATAAGAATTTCTAAAACTTTATTTATTTTTTCACAAGTCTCTTCAAATTAATTTGATCCAATAAGAAGATCGTCCTGATAAGCATATATGCCATTAATGTTTATTTCATCGAGTATTGTGTCCATTATAGACTGAAATATAGAACTGGCGTTCTTTAAACCAAAACAAACACGTTTGTATCGATAACTGCCGAAAATAGATGTAAATGTTAACATATCTTGATATTTTATAGGAAGGTCAATTTGGTGGTACGCTTGCATGAAATCTAACGAAGTAAAGTATTTGAATGACGAAAGATTTGAAATAATATTTTGAATTTTAGGGAGAGGATATGAGGAACCTTGTATGACTGTATTGACCATTCTAAGGTCTAAAGCAAGTCTGTAACGTTCTTTTTTTGAACCATCAGATTTTTTCTTTACCAGCAATATGGGACAAGCCCACTCGGAGCAATTACGCCGGCGTTTACTAATTCATTGATCTGTTCCTGGGCTTCTTTTTGTAAAGCTTGTGGAATTGGGAATGGAAGCGTTTTAATAGGGAAATCATTAATTAACTTAAGATTAGGAATTATTTTATCAGTATGTCCTAGAGTACTAAGAGATTTGGAAAAAGCAGCAAATTTGCTTAAAAATAAATTTTCTAGTGTGTTACGTTGATCAAGGGTTAAACGATTCAAACAAAAATCTTTACTTGATAAATCATTTTTACGTTTTAGTAATATATCCTCTGAAGCTTGAATTAAATGGATATGGTCCTCAATATTTTGTATATTATTATTACTAGAACAAGAGTCTTCAATTTTATCTAAATGTGGTTCTTTAATTTCATCAATTAAAAATAATTTACCAATATGCATATTTTTATTGAGATAGATTGAATTTTTACCCTTATTTGAGATAAGTAACGTAAAAAGAGAATTATTATTTTCAGAATTAATTTCATTTTTGTAATTCGGTGATACAAAAGAATCTAAAATTTCTATATCAGGATCTTTTAAATCAGTACAAAATATGTAATTCGTTTCTTGTAACTTATTATTTGTTTTTGCAGTAATGTAGATATTTTCACCAGTTTGTATTATAACTTTCTTTAGAAGATAAACATTCATATTATTATCGTCAGAGTTAACATTATATACATCTAATTTTTCATTTCCCGAATCAAATAAGGAACAAGTAAAGTCTAATTTTCCAATTCTCATGGAATTTTTCGAAAAGTCAATAGTGACATGATTTTCTTTAATGAAATCCATGCCAAGTATTCCATGAAAATTAGAACTATGTGGTATGTCAATAATATAGAAATTGTGTTGGAAAAACTTTTTTTCAATTTTGAAAGTTGCACGAATACATGAAGAAAATGCAACATAAGAATTGACCGTTTTAAGAGTAATAGACGAACCTAGTCTTTTATATTTTAAATTTGCTTTTAAATTATCAAATGTTTATTGGGCTAAAAGTGAACAACTACTTCCGGTATCAATAAGAAACTTTATATCATTATTGGCTAATTTAGCTTTTATTATAGGAAGTGTATGAGAATTTTTGTTTACATTAAATAAAATATGATCTTCAATATTATTTGCGCAACTCTCATTGTTGTGACTTGGAATATACCCTGTATTATCAATATTAAGATTACACTTTTGAAATGTTTGGGTAGCTTTATTATCTGCTACAGTAACATTAGCAACAGTTTGAGATCCAACTGAATTTACAAGTCTAGTATGTGAAATTTTCGGAAGAGAATCTGAAGATGACACATTCGGGAATTTATGTTCATTTGCTGATGAGATCCTTAGTTTTCGAGATATGGCAGCATCAGCATCTCCATACCTCTTTTCTAGTTTAAATTACGGTTTTCATAGTTACGTGTTTTATAAGTTAAATTATCTCTATTTCTCCATTTGTAACAGTTTAAAGCAACGTGACCATGTTTGGAACAAAGTTGACAAATCAAATTATTTCTAGAAAAGTTTCTTCTAGGGGAAGAACGAAAATTGGTCTGTCTAGTTTTGTAATTATTTCTATAATTTCTTTGATCAAATTTGGGTCTGCTTGACTGAACTACGTGCAAGGATTCATTATGGGAGGGTGGATTGTTGTTTGTAAGTGAAATGCTATTAATTTTCTCAGATAAATCTTTCAATGTATTTAATATTACAGAGTCATTTTTATTATCACAAGAAAGAACAGTCTTAGTATTAGTAGTGTTGTTGAAAGAATCATATATTTCGGATAATGTTTGAGCACGTTCAACTGCCTTATTATAGTCTCTTATGTTTTCCTCCATTAACTTAATTTTAATATCTGATGGTACACACTCTAAAAATTTCGGAAGTTTAATGTTATCAAGGGATTGTTTGTCTTTAAGATCAGGGAAAGTCTTAGGTACAGCAACATTTACACGATGGGCAAAGTTTTTAATTGATTCTCCCGGCAAAATTTTTAAATTATGAAATTCTGATATTCCAGTGTTATATGACGATTCCCTGAAAAACTTACAGAAATTTTCCTCGATGAATTTAAGATCTGTCGAGTTATATAGTATTTCGTTTTCAATAAAGTATGCCAACGCAGCATCACAAAGTTTTTCTTTCATTACATGTAATGTCGCGTCATTAGTTAATTTATTTAATATGGCAAAGTATCTCAATTGATCAAAGAAAAATTTGACAAATCTCGCGTCCCCATCGAAATTAGGAACGGAGCAAAACGCGTTTCGATTCTGTGCCATTTCTTTCCAAAATAAAAATGTCAACTAAGTTAAATAAAAATAATATGCATAAGAATTGAATCAATTATCATATAATAAATAAAATTACCAAGACACTTAAAAATGAAAAAAAAAATTGTTAAATATATTTGTTTTAATTAAGCATGATAAAGTTTCAAAATTAATAAAAATATGTAGAAATTATTTGTAATATTTTCCTGTATAACATTATACCTTGGAACCATGAAATTGGCTTATATACGTCTTGTTGTATATATATATTATAGATATATTTAAACATATAATGAATAATACTAAAAATGGATATATATGCAAATTAAAATAATTGTCAAGATATATTAAATTGTAAACACAAAAATCAAAATATGAAAAAATTAAAAAAAATTTATGCAGTTTGATGAAAAGAAAAAAAAAATATCACTATGATCTGGTATTTAATTTCACAAATGAAATAAATCTTTACTTGAATAACCAAAAACTAGATATTTCAAAAATAATATAAGCAAATTTTGATCATTTATATAACTTTTTAACTGTTCTTAAAAATTGAAATGAAAAGTTAAAGTAGAATATAATACTCATATGAAGAATAAAAGATGTTACCTATGAGTAAAAATTTATATATAAAGTTTAAATAAATGTCAATATTTAAGAAAAATGTACGAAAAGTTCTTATTGTCAATATTTAAGAAAAATATGTGAGAAATGTTTCTTTTTATTGGCACAATAAAATGATTCCAAAGGAAACTTACCCCTTTTCCGAATCTTCTTTTAGCTAAAACAAAAATATATATAGATATATTTAATTTATTTATTTACGGTATTTTATTTATTCTTTTATTTAAAACTGTAAGGCTCTTCTCCTGTACGAGTGCGCGAGAAAAAAATGAACACAGTAATTTAACTGCACAGATTCTAGAAAGACGACCTATATTTGTCATCTCTCCTTGCAGTGATGAATCAACGATGAATTATACTGAACGGAGTGCATAAGAAAATCACACAATGCAAATTTTGCAGACTGTAGAGAGGATATTGTTCAATGAAACCGTAGAAAGTCCACCGGTATGGCATCACACAATATCGGCGATAAGAATCGGTACTGTAGACACAAAGTAATTTCTGTTTTTTTTTTTTTTTTTTTTTTTTTTTTTTTTTTTTTTTTTAATCACAGATGACATCCTGCAGCATATTAGCCTTTAGTAAAGATGAACAACAAATCGGTAAACTCGGTGCTGTTCACCGTAATGTAGTTAATTTCTTTTTGGACCATCATTGGGGCAGCTGTTTTAAAAACATAACAGTCTTCAACAACGTAAAACTTCGCATTCATGAATTAATCAGGATGTGTAGAATGATTAACGTAGTCGATATCACGTCGATATTAGGTGACTAACCAGAGATCCGTTAAACAGAAATTCGAGCTTATATTCGTTAATAATAGTAATGAATAATTTTTCAAGACAAAAAACAATTTGGATATCCGGATATATTATCCGGCCTGAGTCTGGCACCACATATATTTAATGAAGAAGCTGGGATGGAGATATCTAAAGTAGGAAGCGGCCATGACGTACAGGGAACCAGGTTCAATAAGCTCTATGAAGAATAGGAAAAGATCTCTTTTCTTAAGAAAATCCATTATTTGTTATTTCAAGCAACCGCATTAAGATATGCATAGTTCATTGTCTTATAAATACTTATTACGAAGGCAACAAAGATAAACATCTTTTCGCAAAGTTTATTTTATTAAACCACTTGAGGATACCAAATCTGAAGGAAGCCATTTCGATTTATTAGTAACTTTTTAATCTTTTTTAAAACCACATGTTGTTGACAGCATGAAGAACAAGTGCTAATTAAAATATTTCGCCAAATCTCGTTGGCATCAAAAATCAAGTTGGCTGAACACATTTTAAATTTTATATCTGGTAAACCTAAATAATAGTTAAATGATTGGCTAAAAATTAAATTACGTCATAGGATGTGATTAAATTTTGTCAGGCATCCAGAATTTGGCTAAAAGTGCGAAATCAATTGATAAAAAATATTAAAATTATTTTCATCTATAATGATTCAACGGAATCTTTAAACGTTTGATTGGAGACAGGAAACTACAATAAAAAAAAATCGTCTGCGGTTTTAAAGCATAAAGGGCGTGTTCAGTAGAGCGCCCGATCCACGACCGGTCGAAAGATTCCGAGCCAAAAGCGTTCAGTGGTGTCGACCGATCCAGAGTTACATCGTTCAGTGGAATGGACCGATCTCGACTGGTCGTGGATCAGAAAGCCCAGAAAAATTTCTTGATCCATTGGGTCACGTGATGGATCAAATGCGCAATAGGTTGAAAATAAGGCTCTGATTGACATTACGCAGTGAAAACCTGAACAATAAACATCTGTTTTTGACAATGATTGTTTATTTGTTTGATTAGCTGAGGATTAATACAGATGTACCTATTTATATGCATTGTTTGTGCTGTAGAAAATAAGGTAAGTAATTCCATAAAATGCTAAACTATATTATGTTTATTTATTTATTGTGTAAAAAAGATTTTTTACGTAATAACGATTTTCGATACGTAATTTTTTTTATTGATGAACGTAACATTCAAACATAAAATTAAAACAAAAATTTACACAATTTTAATTGAAACAAAAAAAATATATTTTTTTTAATTCGGAGGCTATCATATTTTGTTAATTTAATATATAAAAATAAGCTGGGAAAAATTATATATATTTTTTTTCAGACAAAGCTTTTCATTCATGCGATTGTTTTTTGTTTACAAATAGAAAAGTTTGTAAACGATTGTATTTTTTACCTTTAAAACAATAAGTTAACTATAAGTAAATAAATTAAAATCCTTCCACATATTTTTAATTCAGGTAAAAATAAGTTTAAGATGTCAATTATTAAATTTAATAAACAAAACAGACTGTAAAAAAAGTAGCTATAAAATTATGCAGTGTTGTTTACATTGCTAGTTTATTTTAATATTCAGTCGGTAATAAGAGAAAAAGCTCTTTATATTGATTCATAAATCGAAGAAGAAAATAAGATTATTTTTTATATAAATCCATTATATTAACTGAACAGCATATTTCATATTTTATATAATTTATTTATTTATTTTTTTCAAAAACGTTTTTGTTGTACATTTCTGTTCATAATAAAATTCGAAGAGAAAGAAAGGTGTTTTAAGTGCTCATTTAAGATAAATCTACTCTGCTCCTTTAAAAATAAATGTAATGTAACATTCTCAACATTTTCATGATTAAAATTTATACGTGATTTTAGAAAAATCATAACCAAAGTAATGTATATTAGTAATTTGTCAGTACAATCAATTAATAGCTTCTTATTTTTTGTTAGCAGAGTACAGAATTCTACATTAATAAGAAAGAAGTAAAACTGTTATTACATAAAAGATCTTTCTTTCTTTTCTTTTTTCTTTTTTTTTTTTTTTTTTTTTTTTTTTAAGAAAAAACGTAATATAGTTTAGCATTTTATGGAATTACGTATTAAAAGTCCAGACAAAATAAACAACAGATATACAATAATACAGGTCAAATTAGATAGATGGCGCTGCTCCTATCACGTCAAAATTGTTCGAAAGCGTTCAGTAGATTCCTGGCCCGATCCAAGACCGGTCCAGGATCAGTGACGTCATCGCCCGGTCGAATTGATCCATCTCGGGCGCTCTACTGAACACGCTCAAAATGAATGGGTTTCTCTTTCTTTGATATTTTATTTAATTATTACTTGATGAGATTTAGAGCAGGAAAAAGAACAATAAATTATATGAAATTACAGATTAATGAAATAGAAATAAAAATAAAATAGCATACGCGAAATAAACAAAATTGTATTAAATTCTTTTAGAATAAGAAATATAATGTTTGCTTGTATTATAAATAAATAAATAAAATGTAATTTATATTATTATTATTATTTTATTTTAAAAAAAGGATATGTGATGTTTTTCAACATCACAATTATTATTATTATTAATATTTTGTAATTCAAGATGATTTATCGATACTAAAATTTCGATATTATCTATAACAAATCTGAATTTCTCGATTTTTAAACTACAGAATTAATTTTACAATTTGAAAATAATCTCATTTAAAGTCTTTAAATTGTAGATAAAACATATGGAAGAATATATATAATACATATGTGTGACAACCTCTTTGTTTTTCGATTGCTCTTAACACATATACATACTTGATGAAGCATGTAATTTTTTTCTGAGATCCATTTTTATTTTTAATTTTTGTTTCGTTGGTTTTGTGTTACTTTTTAAAATGGAAAAATAAGTCACATGGAAGTAATATTCTTGGAAAAAACTAGTAATATTTTCTAAAGTCTGTTTTCCATTCAATTTACGATTTAGTAGCGGTTTTTCGATAACACATTTTAATGATAACTACATGGATACTACACTCTTGCTCAAAAGTTTAGCAAAAATTTGAAAAGATCAGTTTTGTCAATTTAAAAACTCATCTCTTGTTGAAATGCTTCAAACATTGGGTATTTAAAGAACTGGGTCTTCTTCATGTTTCTCAGAGAGGACTGGTTTAAGACAACATTTTGGAGGCTGGTAACAAATTGAGCAAAATAACAAAATGTTTCTGATCGCCTTGTATCGTTAAGTGAACCACATGAACTGTAAATTTAGGACATGTTAATACAAACCCAGTTTAATTTTCGGATGAATTTTAATCTATAGAAGATAATTATTGAATTTATTTTTCTGAAGTATTTTAACAACAATTGCAAAAAGTATAAATTGTAAAAAGAAAAAAAAAATCTTTAATTATTAGTGATTAAATTTTAAATTATTACTTTGTCTACATTAATTTTACACTGAGGTAAATATATATATATATATATATGCAACTTTAATATATATCTATTAAGAAAAAGTATGATTCAAAGTGAAATACTTGCAAAACTGAAACAAAAAAAATTAAAGGATTATTTAATGTAAAGAAAGTATATTTTTAGTAAATCTGAATAAAATCTCTGATATTAATTTTATAAGTATTATAAATTTAGTTGAAAAGAGCATTTTTGTAAAAAAAAAAAAAAAAAAAAAAAAAAAAAAAAAAATCATAATATTAATAATTTTAAAAAAACGAAAAAGAAAAAAAAAACGATAAACAATAAAACAGAAAGAGTTTTCTAATAGTAGGCATTTTTGTTTTATAGCTAATTTAATGAAAATGTTCAACTCGTTAAATGTCGGATATTTTATTATAAAATACTGTTCAGCAATTTCGTCTAAAACATTTTTGTAATAAAATTCAGGAATAATTCCACTAGAGCTTCCTAAATTTATCACCTGCTAGATGTTAAAACAAATTTAAATCATTGAATAATTCAGTTAGTAATCAAAATTATACAATAAGGTGTTTGGGTATTTCTCTGTATCTTAAAGTATTTACATTATAAAAGGTACTGTATCCAAATATTTTTATGCGGCCCTGTAAAACAGCATAAAATTTGAAAAACAATTTTCAGTAACGACTATTCTGTAGGAAATGATAAGAGATGCGTTATCTTCACCTTTAATTGAATTATCGAAAACATTATTAGCCAGACTTCCCGAATGTCGAGTGGATAGGCGTTCTAAGCAAGTCTGATAGGGTTTTCAATTTCTACCGACTTGACATAATATCTATTGACGCTATTTTAATTTAGTCCGTTTATATATGTATATATATTATAAAGGATATATACGGATAAGAAATATGACATATAAGTAAATCGTACAACACCCGAGCACCCACAATCAAATATCTACCCATCTGTACCAGTCATACATGTTTTATTGTTATGTTAATATACAATTATTCAAATACTCATATAAAATTGCAAATGCTAAGAATACAGATCTAAAAAATATATATATAACAATATATTTAGAATAAAAATGTTGTGCACAAATTAAAACGGAAATTTTCTCTGTGTATTCACTTTTCTTATTTTCCATAAAGTAAAAATATATTTATAAATTTATAATCTTCGAGTATTGCCAAAAAAATTCAAATGTCAAACGAGTATCGTTCAATATTTATGTTCCGCCGTATACTTATTTATAAAGTTATTCATACACACACACACAAAAAAAAAAAAAAAAAAAAAAAAAAAAAAAAAAAATGAATAGTGAACACAGTGGAAAAAAAATAATAATCCTATTTTAATTTATTATTTTTGAAGGCATGTGTCTGCCCATATCTGTCCTGCACTTTTGAGACATTTTCTCGTTTAGTTTTCTTTGCTAAAATTGCTTAAATAATTTTTCCAATGCTTATGTTTGATAACCATTTTCAAGTGTTTCGTTATTTTGATTTCTGGTGATGTCCAAACAATATTTATTGAATTTTTATATGCATTATTTATAAATTTACTTAATAATTTAAGTTTTTAAGGGAAAAAAATTATAATATCTGTTGAAAAATAAAGTTTTTTACAAAATTCCAGAATTTCTCTACTCTCCCCTTTAGAATTTGTGTTTCTGAATATATCCATATTTTATCTTAATTAGGACTTAAGAGAAGATATTTTGCTAAATCCTAAATTTATATAGGAAACTACAGTAAATAATATAATAAGGCTAAAAAACCGGTTTCTCTTTCGATAAACGTAAATGTTAAATTTCCGATTATTCTTATATTTTATCTTAAACTGAGCTAAAAGAAAGCATTTTTCTAAATTTTAACTTCTACAGGAAATCAGTGCAAACTTATAAGGAAATTTACGATACCCCTCTAATAATCCCTCATTAAAAATTACGTTTCAGAAAATTTTCTTCTTTCACCTTAATTAGTGTTCTAAACTTGGACATTCGAACTACTTTTTGAAGTGCATGATATCGAATTTTTCAATTTAAAAAAAAAAAATAAAACGAAGTCCTTTCTTAAATATATTTTAAAATGAAACTAGTGTTGTGGCCTCCCCAATATTTTCTTCTATAATTTGCTATAGAAATTTACTGAGTGCACATAATTTATTAAATCTATTATTTATTAAAATTATCTACCAAATTGAATGTAGACGATTTTCACCTTCTAAATATCCGAAGATATTCAGTTTATCGCTCTATAAGAATCATCTTAAAGATTGCGCTTTCATAATGTTTATTTCATATATCAAGTTTGTGCAGTTATATGCCATAAAAGACAAGAATAGCTCTCGGGAAAATTTGCAGTAAAGCAGAGCAACCTATTGGCCAATATACATCTAGTTGAATCAGCAAAATATCTTCCCGTATAACAAGTTCTCTTTGATTATATGCAATAGAACCTGAGATATATTCATTACTTAAAATACCGAAATCTCTAATAGCAGTTCGAGCGAATAGTACAAAAGGATAATAGACACTAATATATTTAACGGTGCATCTACATATAAATTTATATGCTATTCTGTGAAGTAGTTCAAGATATATAGTCTTCTCTTAAACTGTGGAAATCGCTTTAAAGCAGCGCCACCTTCTGAGATCTTAACATTAAAAGTTAAAAAGCTGGATGTTTTGTCAAGGTGCATCAACGTTTCAAATTATATGCAATTTTGTGCAACAGTTTCGAAAAATAACCGTCACAGTATCATAGTCACATACACAGACAGACAGAGAGAGGGTTTTCTAAAAATTGCTAAAACGTGTGCAGGACCTATCAAAACGTGCAAATAAATCTAAAACTGGAAGTCCAAAAATTTCACGAATCCAATATTTTCACGAATCCAATAGATAGATATACCTGTATATAAAAGTTACTTATATGGATATACATCAGGGATAAAATAAACCACTGTTACATGACATAGCACATTTTATCCTTAAGTTAAATTATTAAATTTGTTTTGGAATCTCATTTACATAATCCCTTGTACAGTAAATACAATCGCTTATTTCAAATTGAAAAGAAAATCAAATTCATATACAAATATATCAGAATTCATGTCAGAGTAAAATTACTTTTTGAAATGAACGCGCTCCAATCATTTTTGGTATCTTAAGTGAAACACAACTTTATAAGATTATAAATTTCCATTAAAATTATGATTATCCTTTAAATTTTCAATTTTCAGTTTTCAATAGAAAAATAAATATTTATTCGAACGATAAAACATATACTACATGGTACTTAAAAAACGCCATTAAAAAAAAAAAAAAAAAAAAAAGAAAAGAAAAAAAAAAAAAAAATACATATCTTTTGTTAATTTTTATTGAAAAAAAAAAAAAAAATAGAAAAGTTAAAGGATTAGTTTACAAATCGATATTGTTATAATTTTAAAGTTTTCATATAATGTACTAGATAGAAAATTTGAAAGATCGAATTTGTAAAATAATTCTGCTGTATGTTTAAAGGTATTATATGACACCTTGGATATTCTGCCATAGAAACTGTCAGAGTTCCAAAAGTGATAAAGATGAATTTAATTTATTATTAATTTACACATTTAAATTTTAAAGTTAGAATTAAAAATTTTGATACTAATATATTATTATTATTATTATTATAATTGAGGTGAGTTTTTTATGTAATTTATTACTTTCTCATACCTATAAGTTAGAGAAAGTTTTGTTTTGGGGTCAAATTTTCGAAATTGTGTTTTGGTTATATTTACACTTTTTGAGATCCCCTGAATCAAAAAATCATGCTTTTAACGGTTGGTCTGTGTGTCTGTATGTGTGTCTGCCATCTGCATATCTCAAACACAAATTATAGCAGAAAGCTCAAATTTGGTATTTTAAATGTTTATCGTATAGGAAGGCTAAAATTTTCGTTCAGATGAAGCAAATTGTTCGTGTACAGGGACACCCAAAATGATTCAAATACATTACTCTTATGGGGGAATTTGTAGGTAAGCTGAGTTTAACTTCTACAGACTGCACTAAACCAAATGAAACAAACATAATTTTCCATATGCGTAAAAAAATTGTTTCATGTAGAATATGCCATAGAAATCATGAACTGTTCGTTAACAGTGCTACACAAAATAACTAGATTATAATGCGACAATATTTGATAGAAGTTAGCTTTATGTTGCGCTATGTGTTATTTATATAGGATTATATTTATGTGCACCATGTGATGTGTATATAACTTTCAGAATAAATAGAGTGGTACCAATATTTAAGCCATAACATTCTTTTTTGTTTGTCAGTGGAAGTGCTTTACTATAATATTTTATCCAGTAAAGCTGCTCAGGAATTGAAATTAAGTCCTTGATAGTCATATGATAAATAATGTATTTTTTTACGATAAATATTCATCGATTGATTTCTTGTATAATTACACCGTTTTGAGGCTTCCTGAATAGCGAAGTCAAGTTTTATAGTTTGATCTTTGACTGCGTCTGTTTGAGTAAATTGAAAACAAATAATTTCAAGAGATCCATATGATGTATTTCGAAGTCAATGCTTTTGTTACGAAAAAAGTTTGTTCAAGATTGATAAGTTTCAAGGAATGACGCGTGTGCAGTGTTGCCAGACTTGGGGACTTTTTTATTGAACTACCACCAATAATTTTGAGAAGTAAAATTTGACATTCATAATAGACGATCAATCTTCGATGTGATTTGGCAACTGTTGCTATAAAAATTTAATGGTGGACGTTGAATAAAAAATTCCGCAAATCTGGCGACACTCTGCGTGTGCAAGTAGTCTGAAAAATATAAAATAAACTTTTGAACTTAATAAAAGATTTGATTTTTTTATAAATGTAGATACAATAATGAAACGTGAGGTTGAATTTTTTGGCAAAAAAATCTGAACCGAAGCCTAATTTGAATTGTTTTAACATAGGTTTACATAACAATACTGGTTATCTGAACCCTTAATATCCATTCTGTACGTTTAGTGTTAAACTTCAGGGTAAGAGAAAGTCGTGTGAGTGACACACCAAATTATTTTTATTTAGATTTAAAAACAATAATTAATTAAATAATATTATATATATATATATACGTATATATTTGAAGTGCATACTGCCTGAACTTTTTAATTTTAATACTCTCTCTATTTCTGTAGTTTAAATTCGTTACATGAAAAACGATAATTTTCTTTTTCGTTACACTTGTTTGAAACTTTCTAATGAAATATAATGAAAAAAAGGTTTAATTAGTTTTTTCTTTTCAAATTTAAGTAATTACAGTTAATGATATCAGTCTGAATGACTTTTTATCTGTAGAATATATTTCGTTAAGACAAATATTTCTTTCTTCTTCTTTTTCTTTTTTTTTAAATTATTACTATTATTATTTTAATATAAATAGGTCGAACTAATTTGAAACTAATACCAATTAATTTAAAAGTCTTCAATTATTGCTTTATAGGGAGTCAAGTTAACATGCGTCGTTTCTGATCAAATGCTTTTAATTTCTAACATATTTGAATAAATTTTATTTTTATATAAAAGATGTATTAACAATATTTGATTACGTATGAGCAATATAAATTAATTGTCTTTGGAAGACAACTAACAATCACTATACAACTAACCATCATAGAATAAATATAAAGTGAAAAAATAAATAAATAAAAGAAGAAGAAGAAACTAAGTGAAATGTTTAGATTTAAGTGTAATTGCATTTTATCTACAAATTCTATGAAAAATTCTGCTCTGTGAATGAATATATATATATATATATATATATATATATATATAGGAGAACGATGAGGCATATATAATAAGGAAGAAAAATCGAATACCGTTGTATCTAACCTGTACGATGCAGAAACCTATCGAAAGCACGTCAGATGTCTACACCGGAAATCATATAGGAAAATTAGTTACATTTCTGTTAGTGAGAAGAGCGGATTTTGTGTCATACAGCTAGTTTGGTTTCTCAAGATTAAGACTTTTTGGTAATTAAGAGTGGCGAGATTTGTAATCTCTTTACAAAGAGGTAAAATGAGTGAAAACGTAGTGTCATTTCCGATAGGGAAGTTCGGTTGATTAGTCTAATTCTCATGAACATATTTTTACCAACACGTGTTTGAAGTTGATTTATTTTCTAAAATAGCGAATCGGATATTAATTGAAATTTTTGTAAAACTTGAACGTTGATAACCTTTTGAACGATATTTATTTCAATAATAATTCCAAAATAAAATTTTTATATTGCAATTATTACATATTTTCTGTAAAAAATATTTTCTGTCTGTTTCAAATTATCCTTAAGAAAATCAGTATTCTATACTTCCTTTCATAATTATTTTTTATAAATAGCTTGGTACACGTTACACGATTTTTTTCTTTTCTTCTTAACTAACATTTTTCCATGTATACTTTTCCTTTGTGACATATAAGCATCAGAACACATTAACAACACTCAAAGGCTCGCAACAGTCGATTACACAATGGTCTAATACATTTCAATTTATTATGGCGTCTTCAAGCAGAAATGGTATTCAATATTCACCTACTTTCCCCTATATTTATTTTTTTTATTTAGAGTTGCATATCTGTTTATTGATTAATAGTTAAGGTGTGTAACAGAGAAAAACAAAAAGGCAAACTGTATCATCATATGTTTCACTAATGTTAGAAGGAGAACGTAGAGCTCTACAAGAAAAAGCTTTGGGAATTCCTTAAACAAATCCCTCGTTTTATTATTATTATTATTTATAGAAAATCAAAAGTCTACTTTCGCTCAGACCGTTTAAAGCTTTGTCTTTGGCATAAATGTGATCATGACTACTATAACCCATGCAACATAGCAGCGTGTGTTTTGGTTATACGCAAACACAGTTTTTACTTTATCTTACCCTTACGGTAGAGAAAGTATTGTTTTAGGGTCAAATTTTCGAAAGTGAGTTTTTGTTACATTTACAGGTTTTGAGGTAATGGTATGTGCGTTTGTCTGTCTTTGTGTCTCTCTGTCTGTGTGTGTGTGTGTGTGTGTGTTATCAGCATAAGAACAAATAGTAGCAGAAAATCCAAACTTGGTATTCTAAATGACTATGATATAGGGATGCTACACTAAGCATTTCGTTGAGGTGAAGCAAATGGTTCGTGTACAGGGACACCCAAGGGAATTCAAATACATTCTATACATACGTCTATGGGGGTAAATGAAGGTAAGTAGAGCTTAACATATATATACTACCCAAAACCAAAAGAGACGAATATATATTTTTACTTTCTTCTATATGTAATATAGAGAAAGCATTGGATTCGCGAAAATTTTCGACCTCCGTTTTTTGACGGATCTACACGTTTTGGGGTGTCCTGAACACGAATTGATAGTTTTTAGAAAATGTCTGTCTGTCTGTCTGTGTGTCTGTCTGTCTGTATCATTTTTTTGTGGACACTGTATCTCACGAACCAATGAATGAAATTTAACCAAACTTGGTATTTAGTTGCACCCTGACGTGAACTGGTGCTGATTAGATTTGAGGATCAATAGCTCAAAAAAAATAGCTCAATATATTAAAAAAAATCGTATTATTATTATTATTATTATTATTATTATTTAACGAAATTTTACCAAACTTGGTATTTAGTTGGTCCCCGACATAAACGTGTGCTGATTATGTTTGGGGATCAATAGCTCAACAGGTGGCGCTGTGATAGCATTTTATTTAAATTTTTAATATGGCAGCATAGGACAAAAATTCGTATAAATGAGCATAATAAGAGTTGTTTTAAACTTGTAATTGTAAAATTAATATGAATTATTGATAATAGTAGTATGTAACTAGGAAAAAAAATTGCTGCATGGGGGGGCATGAAATACCCCCCAGGGGGGGGTAAATTTTCACAATGGGTATCTTTCGAAAGATCAGGTTGATAAATGTAGTAGTTAACTAGGAAAAAATTTTTGTGCATGTGGGGGCAAAGTTTCAAGATGGGTATCTTTCGAAAGCTCTCGTCAATACCTTTAAAACGAATGGTTGAAATATAAATCTGTGACAATTTAAAACAAAGTTATCGATTTTTTTTACTTTTAACGAAAAAAAAAAACTTAGAAAAAAAAATCGCATTTTTTTTTTTTTTTTTTTACGAAATTTAACCAAACTTGGTATTTAGTTGGTCCCCGACATAAAGCGGTGCTGATTACATTTGGGGTTCAATAGCTCAACAGGTGGCGCTGTAATCGTATTTTTTTAAATTTTTAACATGGCAGTATAGGACAAAATTTCGTATAAATGTACATAATGAGAGCTATTTTTAACTTGTGATTGTAAAATTAATATGAGTTATTGATAATAGTAATAGTTAACTAGGAAAAAAATTCTGTGCATGTGGGGGCATCGCTTCCCCCCCAGGGGGTAAATTTTCAAGATGGGTGTCTTTCGAAAGATCTCGTCAATAGCTTTAAAATGAATGATTGAACTATAAATCTGTGATAATTTAAAACAAAGTTATCGATATTTTTTTTTTTTTTTTTTTTTTTTACTTTTAACAAAAAAAAAACTTAGAAAAAAAAATCGTACTTTTTTTTTTTTTTTTTTTTTTTTTTTAATATTGTTACTGATTGAATATGTTTAGGAAAATATAGAAGAAAGTCTTGTAGTGGCCACAACATACTAGTTTTGTAATAGAGATAGTCAACTGGGGAAAAATGTGTATGAAGGAGCTTCGCCTCCCCAGTGAGGGGTGGGTGGGGTGGATCAAGGGGGAAAATCAACCCTCGAGGGGAGTAAATATTCATGATGGATATCTTTCAAAAGAGCTCGCCAGTACCTTTAAAAAGAATGGTTGAACGATCGATCTGCGATAATTTAAAATAAAATCTTTTTTTTTTTTTTTTTTTTTAAATAATAATAATAATAATAATAATAATAATAACAATGTAATATTGAGAATGAATTCAAAATTTTTCGGATATTTAGTGATATACTATTTCTCTAATGTTGAAATCGTCTACATTATCATGGAATATAATTTTTTTTAAATAATTATTTTAATAAATTATTTTTACTGTGTGAATTTGTATAGGAAAATTTAGAAGAAAGTTATATGGTGGCTGGCCACAGCACACTAGTTATTTTATGTTAGTGGATGTGCTTTACTAATAATATTTTACCATTTCCAGGATAGTTGTTGGGAAATTGAAATAAATTTCTCATAGAGATATAGTAAATAATGTATGTATTTAGCTAAGTATTCGTCGCTTGCTTATTGTATATTTACATGTTTTGAGGCTTCCGGATTACCGTAGTCGAGTTTTTTAACATTTGATCTTTGCCTGTGTCTCTTAGAGTAACTAAAAAATGAATAATTTTAGGAGATCCAAATATTGTATTTTGAAGTTAATATAAGTTTTTTGCTGAAAACATTTGATCAAGATTGAGTAGTTTCAATGAATGTTGCGTGTGAAAATTGCCTGCATAATTTTAAGTAAACTTTTAATTTTAATAACAGAATTAAATTCTATATGAATGTAGGTGAAATAATAAAACTTAGGGTTGAGGGGGGCGGCAGCCCCTCTCACACAGAACTAAATATCATATAAAACTCTCAGCCATTGGTGGCTGACGCTGAACTTTCCGTTTAGGCCGTGACAACCAAGGCGGCCTGACGGGGTTTTATTTAAGAATTCGCGTGGTGCTCAACGGTTTAAATGATTTTATGGTATCTTTGAAATAGCCTATCAAAATAAAATGTCTTTCGGAAATTTATGTTTTATATATAGTGATAAAAAAAAATCTAAAAAACAAATGTGGAAGGAAATGGTAAATAATTTACTGTTCTTAAAAAAATATTAAAGTTTCAGATTTATTGACCAATATAAACGTTTAAGAAACGAGATCCAAAGAAAATTTTAAAATCATAACGATTTCCTTTACTTTTTTATAGATTTCTGTAAAAGTAACTTACTATAAAGCATATGAACTTTTTGGAAAAGATTATTTCTGAATATCTTCCTGTATTATGTTAATTATTTTTGCTGTAATATAAATATTTCTTTAGTTATTAATTCGTAGTATATTAAAATTTAAATCAGGATGATCCATGTGACAAAGTGGTTAAGTAAAGATTCTTATATTAAATATTTCCTATTTCCGTTATTTTAACATCAAACCAAATAATACGAAATGCCTTAATGGAACTTCTGATACAACTAGTATATTTTTCTATTACCATTATTGTATTGGGGATGAGGTTAAAGCATTCTTTCCCACAATGTAATAGTTTCATTTTTAAACTAATACATGTTAACTGAGATATGTGGATGAATATATTATTATCTAATACACACACATACACAAACGTATTTTTGTTTGTCTAAGAGGGAAATAAATGTTTCATTCCACATACATAACATGCAACTGCTGAAACATCCATTTAAATTCACTTTTATCTAAATGCAATTAAAATTAACATAGTTTCAATTTAATCTAATGCACTTTAACTAAAGATGCTCAATAATATCTTATTTTCTGACACACACACACATATATGTGTGTTTGTACCAGAAAAATTTATATATCTTTATTTTCTATGTATAATATGGAAATGCCGAATCGATCATTTAAATTTCCTTTGATCTCAATTAAAAACATAAATATCGATTATCCGTTCTTTCGAACTATTAGTTCCACTTCTTTTTTGTGATACACTTCAGCAGGTTTTAAAGTTGTATTTCTAGAGATCACTTTAATTGATCTAAGAAAATTCAGAAATTTTTCGATTTGTAAAAATTTTCTTGTTACATTTAGAAGGTTAAGTGTAATATGTAGAATAGTAAATGTAACAGATTAAACATCAAAGAGATTTAACAGCAGTATGATTATATAAAATTATAAATTAATGCGTGATCTAGATTCATTTGATACCGAAGAGCTTTGCCTTTCATTGAACTTAAATGTACAACACAGTGTAAATATATAAAGTTCTTAAGTAGTTATTATAATTTAGCACATTAAAACCATAAGTAAAGTATATAAATATAGTAAATGCTTCACAGTATTTGAACATATTTTGTCAATGCGAAAAAAAAAGAAAATAAATTTTAATTATTACAGAAAACATTTTTAAATCCAAAGCCTTTTTCGTAATATGAAATAAATTGTATAATTAAAAACAAAATATTTTAAAAGTATAGCTTTTTAAATTTTTTATTTGTTTTTCACTGTGAAGAAAGAAAATATAAAAATTGTAGTATGCTAAATTTAAAAAAAGCTTATAGTTAAAAGGTTTTTTTTTTTTTTTTTTTTTTTTTTTTTCACTTAAAAAAACTCTATAAAATATTTTTTTCAGAAATCGTGTATCAGGGCATTTGTAAAGCGTATATAAAATTATTTAAAAATATATTGATTCATTGAACAATATTTCATGTTTAATACTGGTTTAATAAAATAGTACCGGCAATTGAACAATGACTAATGTGTTATTTAAAACACAAAACTGCATTAAATATTTGCCAAAGAGAAAATTATTTAAATCATTACAGTGTTTAATGGGGCAACGGAAAACTATCGCTTAACGTCTTCCATTTAATATCAATTCCGTATACAGAAAACCGTAACGACATGCATACAGATTGCTCCCTTAATATCCCAGAGGATTAAAATAAATAAACCTCTTCTAAAAATTCATTAAGTTATTTTTCTCCGTTTCCTTTCGAATATGAAATTATTCAGTCGACTTAGGTTAAGGGCTTTATTTAAGAAAATTAAGCTTTTAATTATATTGTCAACTGTAATAATTTTAGGAAATGTATTTATTAATGAACGATGTTTTCTTAGTGGAAAATATGTTTATATGGCTTATAATTTATTCTTAAAGAACAGTCAACGAATAATAAACTTTATGCTTACAGACGTAAGGAAGACATATGCTTTATAAATTATTTCTTTATATTTTAATAATAGTACTAATTGCTCATTTTCTTCTTTTTAACTACTGAAGCATTATTGGTTTGTTCTGGGATATACTATACCCCATACAGCACAAAATGCTTCAGTTATGTTGCAAAAAACTTACAATCTTTCAAAAATGTAACGCATTTAAGTATGCTCTCTGATGCCTTTCTGAAACATTCGGCTCTTTCCATGTTAAGTAAAGGAAACGTTTCTGTTATGTATCTGATTTTTTTTTACGATCGCGGTCATTTCTTCGTTTTTGAAACTAATCAGAAAGCAAACTGAACGTTTCGAAACGTTATTAAAAAACTTACAATATTTCAATGTTATGTGATTCTGCAGCATTTGTGCTGTTAGGTATATGATCATATTTTTAGACAGGGAAAAATAATAAATGCATTTCTTGGGTATTTCTTAAGTCATGCAAAAAATCATTTAAGATTTACGTATTGGATTGCCATATGAGAAAGATTTAACGAAAAAAATCTGATTGAATAAAGGTGTAAAAATGACCAAAATAATAAAAAAAGATTAATAAATGCATATAATTTCATTTAATTAGTATAAAAGGTTGGTTGTTTTGAGAAAGCTGAAAAAATGCTAATATAATTATGGGTAACGCATAGTATAATTTTCTTCAGCTATACAGTATTTGCTAAATAATTTACTTGTATTTCTTCATGGCAGTTTGTGCATATACTACTCTACCTAATCATGAATGTCTAGACATATTCAATTTTAAATGGTTTGTAAAATGTCATAAAACAATTTTGCTAATTTATCCTGGAATTTATTCGCATAAATAACATTTTACACCTCTCGTATTACTTAAAAATCTTTATTTCCGAAAGCATAAAGGAACTAGAAATAATTGATAGAATAAAATACTTGAAATTACCCTGCAAAAAAGTAATGCTTGAAATACATTCTGGGTGCACTATGTGAATATGAGGCTTCTTCGAATTATCGGTATTCCAATGATACAAGTGCATGTATTCAAATAAATATAAAAGTAAATTAAAAAAAAGGGTTATTAATATGAAACTTATTAAATCAAATGCAATGTCAATTTTTGGAAAATTCACATACTATATTAGAAACAACATACTACAGCCATAATATAAAAAAAAATAAAATAAATATATACTTAATGAAGCACGAGCAATTTAGCTAAACAAATTTTTACTGCGCATGAGCAAGTTTTTATTATTTATTCATTGCTTAATTTATTAGGCAATTTTTTTTAAATTACTTCTAGGAAAATCCTACTCAAGTATTGTGATAATTCAAACTGCTATGAATGTTAGAAGGAACTGAATTTCTGTTCTTCGGATTAAATGAGAATATTATAGGGGTTTATCCGTATTTATTTATAAAATACTGTAATACCATTTATCGAATTAAGAAAAAATGCTTAAACCCCTTTATAAATTTGCTTTTTTAGATGAATTAGACTTTACGTCATTCTATCAACGAGAACTTTATGAATTTTCACGATATTTTATAGGTGTTTTACCGTCTTATTTTTAAAAATAATAATTAAAAAAAAAAAAAAAAAAAAAAAAAAAGGTTCTTTATAAGCGAAATGTTGTATGTATATAACGAACTTTACTTTATATATATATATAACTTCTTTTTCTATATAAATTTTTAACTTTATTTAACTTTTATTTAACTTTTTTTCTATATAACTCCTTCTTCTAAATAATCTACAGTATCACTCTGTATAAAAGAGTCAGTTACTAGATAACATGCACAACAATTTAATTAGGGGAAGCCGGGGTAATAAGAGACAAAAGGGGTAATAAGAGACAAAAAATATTAATAAAATCTATACCATTAATCTAAATAACTTGAAATAAATGCCTCGTATTAATTGCATTAAATGGACTCCTCTTGATTTTTTAGGTGATTTTTGAACTTAAATTTTTTGTTAATTTTGTTTTTTAAATTTTCATTAAATCCTTGTCCCTAATAACCCCATGTGGGGTAATAAGAGACCAGACTTGTAACTGTCCATATATAACAATGTAAAATCATGTGGGATAATAAAAGACATTTAGAAACAATTCTAAATCAGCCAATAGTTTTTAATTTTTATTATTTACATCCATCCAAAAAATATGTTTTCTCGAAAATTAACTGTCATAAATGTGTTTGTGAAATTCATTTATTTTAATATTAGGTCCTAAATAATATAATATTGTACTTAATGATAGTTCTACATAATCAACATAACCTAGGGATTAACTAAAAACATCAATATAATTTTTTAAATGGGCAGAAAATATTTTACCCATTTTCTAAAGTGTAGGCAAAAATGACGTATCTTTGAAGTGTATACAAGCGAACAAATTGTTATAAAAAATTTTTCTAGTAATTATAAATGAACTTATTTATTATGTAATGAAGTATTAATGACTAAATACTAACTTATACACATTCTAATCATAAATTTACATAATCATAACAACTAAATATGGTCTAGCCAAATCAGCCTTTTTGATTTAAAGTGAAAAAAAAAAAATATCTTGGTAAACTTAGACTGGGCCTAACACTTGGTAAACTCTTCGTAAACTAGTCAGGCAGAATTAACAGAAACTACAATGGGGGGTGGGGTGGGGGGGACAGTAATTAACAGTGGGGGTAATAAGAGACTCATGTCTCTTATTACCCCCACAAAAAATAAAAATGGGGTAATAAGAAACATGCCTAGAACATGTAAATAAAGAATGCTTTCAAGGTTTTAAAAAAATGTACATCAAAGTCATAGTCTTGGTCAAAAGGTTACGCATTAATAAATCCCAAACATCTTACTACAAAAAAAAAAAAATAAAGAAAAATTTAGAAAAATTCACGAATTTTCAGGGTAAGTTCAAAGTGAAGGTTTATTTTCGTCGTATAAAAAGAATTCAAAATGTGTTATAAACTTCTCAATAAGTGTATTGTAGTAAAGAATACACATGATACTTAATATTACATATTTATAAAGTTGTCTAAGTATATTTTTTGGTGGTTTTTTTTGACTGCGTCTCTTATAACCCCTGTCTCTTATTACCCCGGCTTCCCCTAACATAAACTCTCATAAAAATAGGTATGCTGATTGGTACAAGTTTATCAAATGAATGCTGAAATAAAGTGTAGTAAAGAATACACATGATACTTAATATTACATATTTATAAAGTTGTCTAAGTATATATTTGGTGGTTTTTTTGACTGCGTCTCTTATAACCCCTGTCTCTTATTACCCCGGCTTCCCCTAACATAAACTCTCATAAAAATAGGTATGCTGATTGGTACAAGTTTATCAAATGAATGCTGAAATAAAGACATCTGAAACATAACATACAGCAGTACTGTCTGTCGCCAGAGAAATCTAATAAGCTGAAATTTTCATAATACATATCCACCTAATTTTCTTTCATTTATATATAAGAGAATAGATATCAGAGATATAGCTTTCTCTTAAATAGAAGAAAAGCAGTCTCAAGAATGCACCTGTAGGCCAATAATCGCCAAAATTAATAAAAAAATGTTTTGCATTATAACATTCTTACATGTATCGAATTTGGTGCACTTATGCTACAGTATATGATAAATAGATTTCTGATACAAGTAGTAAGTTGTTACATAAATGTACTACACCTGTCCACATGTGTATCTTAAATTTGTTTGAACAAAAATTTTCATAATGCCATACACACCTCTCAGGTTATGTGCACGTATACTATATAGAAGCTAAGATATAGCTTTCTCGTAAATGGAAGAACTTTTTTTACACCCTCTCCGCATGGTAAGTGTTAGGTGACAAAATTCGATTAGTACCAAGTCCAAAAAATATAAATATTCTATGCGTTATATAACTTTTCATAGAATCCCATCCATTATTAGTTGTGATATACCTCGTACACAATTTTGGTTTAACACATACACGTAGGTTTCTGGCATTTACTTAAGATGGTCCTATCATGTTTAGGACCTCTACTGAAAATTTAATTGGAGATTAAATATGAAAACTATATATATATATATATATATATATATATATATATATATTAATATAAAATAATTTCTACTTATCCATAGTTGCCAATACTTGAATGTATTCCGGGGCATTTTTAGCCCTGCCTTTATTCCGCATTACTATTTTTATAGAATAATTTTCTGCAATAAATAACTACTATAAATTAAGAAAAGAAAGTGACTCTTAAAGGAAAAGTTGTACAAAAAAAAAAAAAAAAAAAGGCGGGGATAAAAATGCTCTGGAATAAATAAAAATGTTGGCAAATCTGCTTTTGTATATAAGAAAAAGTAAACGAAATATGTTTATGAAATTTAAATGTTTTATGCAGATACGCGATTTAATATATTGCCTAAAAATCAAAATAATTGGTAAATTAAAATATTACAGTTAATGGAAATGTGGAAAAGAAGTGATAGTTAAAATTAATTACATAAAGCATTGTTTTATTCGAAAGTATAAACATTGAAATATAGGTAGTTTCAGTTTGGTGAAAAAGTTCCATGCAAATAACACTACAAAAAATGCCAGTTTTCAGGAAATAATAATAATAATAATAATAATAATAAGGCATAACTGTAAGAAGAAATTTTTCTTTAATTTTTATTCACTTATAATTCACTTGGAAAGATTATCTTAACACAGAATTTCAGAAATTATTGCTGGACTCTCAGGATTGGAAACAGCTATTTCTATGTCAGTTTCGATTAATTGTCCAACTTACACTAATTTTAAATAAATGCAAATTAAAAAAAAAAAAAAAAAAAAAAAAAAAAAACTTTGTGAATACCTTTGTTTAAGAAAGAAAAAAAATCGACTTTTAAACAAGAATTTGTTTTACATATACATGTATATTTAATTGGTATTTTTAGTAGAATTAAAAAAAATAATAAAAAAATGATACTTATCAATAACGAAAAATATGGATTATATTTAATGTTATTAAATTCTTAGAAGAAGATGTTTGCAAAATGAAATTCCATTTTGTCTTTCGTAAAAATGGTATTTGATATTTCAATACTAGTGTACAAATTTTATACATACAAATTTGAAAAAAAAAAAAAAAAAATAAATAAAAAATAATAATAATAATAATAATAATAATAATCCGGACACGAAATTCTAATGAATTAGGTCCAATACTCGTTAAGGGTCACCATTGTTTTCCAGAGCTTTTTCTCTCCTTTTTATATGTGTTTCCCGAATTCTCAATGCCAGCGGCAGTGTTTTATCCAAGTTGGCTGCTGCGTGCTGAAAAAAGCAAATTTCGACACGAGCCGCTGCTAGCGTCCCCACTAACTTCGCCAAAGTCTTCTCCTCTTATAGAGTACTGGATACATTTGTAAAATAAATCAATTAATTAATAAATAAATTAATTAAAATAAATTAAAATAAAATAAAATCGTAGTTAAAGGAAGCTTTACTATACTAAACGAGCAGAACAAATTTTGAAAAAAATCTCTAAGCGATAGATTGAGTAGAAAAAAAAAGGTTAGACATACATTTCGGTTTAAAAGGTTTTATTATTGTGATATAGTGGGAAAAGGAAACCCTTTGACATAATTTCAAAGTGATGCACGTAGTGCGATGAGAGATAAGCATAATAAATGTAAGAAAGAGTAGGTTTTAGAAAAACATTTAAGCCCCTAAATTTCTTCTTCGCATATGAATAGAGGATTTTAATAGTTTTAAACCCTTCCAAAATGTACTATATTATTGAAATAAATAATAAGCCTAATAAATTAGTTTTGACGAGATTGCAGAGATGAAACATTGGCGCAGAACTCATACTGGCGTTTGTTTAAGAAATTTTTCTATAATATTGATCATTTACGAAGTAGAAAATTTTGCTTTATTATTAGTGGTATGTGTTCTGCGCTAGTGTTCCATACCTGAGATTATTTCCTTTCTAATTAATTGTTTTTTTCGGTGTTAGCGTAAGTAGATGGAAGGTTAAGAAATAGAATGACTAAATACTATTGGAAGTGTTTCCAATCTAGGTGAAATGCGTGATTTTTCATCTTTGTTTAGTCTATACGGAACACACATAAAAATATTGCGTTTATTATATAATAGAACTTTTTAGCCCGAGAAATTTTAAGGTAAAGATTTTATTGAATTTTATTCCAGTTTTATTGCATGTGTAATTACATATTTTTCGTATGTTAAGGAATAAATAATTAAATGGTCGTTTATTTATATATATATATATATTTCACTGTATAATATGTATTTAATAATTCGAAATGTTCTGTAAGACTTTTCGTTAATATCTTTCTAAAAAATTGGAATAATTTAATTGAAATGGTAAATTCGTTTTCCTTGGAATTTTTTCCATCTTTTGGTATAATAAATGATATTTATATACCAATATTTACGAATCTGGAACATTAAGAGTAGTATGAATACCAATAGTTTATGCGTTGTTGAAATGTAAATGGCACTGTGAACCATTTCAGAAAACATCTATCTTTAGTTCTTTTTGCCAAATAGACAGTTTAAAACTTCAACAGCTTAAAACTTTCCCAGAAATATGCATTATTGAAAAAAAAAAAAAAAAAAAAAAAAAAAGGTCGAAAATCGGTGTAATTGCTTTTGATTTTAATGAGCATAAACAAATGAAGACCGAATTTTTGAATAGAAAGACTTTAGTGGTACAGTGGCAATGTTATGGGAATCATATTCATAAGTGCGTGTGCCACCCAGTAGTATAGGATTCTAATGTATGTTTAATAATATTTAAATGATTTAAATATTATTCGTTGATTGTAAATCTATTCTCATGACGTAATCATTTAGTTTGTAAAATCTCATATTATTACTGAAGTTTTGTGCAGATTAACACATACTTGTCTCATTTTTCGTGTGTATACTCTTCAAAAATTCAATTTGATTTTTTTTTTTTTTATGTGTGTGTGTGTTTATTAGAGTTAATAGTTTTCGACACACACTTTGTTAAAGTCTTACACAACCAATATTAACCAGCTTCACTTTGTTTCACATGTAAAATCAGTTTTTAAATTTGATTGAGTACATTAAAAATTTTATTGAATTGTAAAAAACCGCACTATGAGCGCCACTTTATTGAAATAGCACCTTCATGAAGCTACTGGCAAAAGAGTTTCGATACAAATTGTTTGAAATAAACTCTAGTATGTGGGTTTTTATACTCGCAGAAAGATGAGCACACAAGTATCACAGATGGGGAGAGAAACGGGCTCTTCACCGGCGAGTTCTCCTTTAGTGTTCAACCTGACTGTAGACAGATTCTCATCTGAAGAGAACCTGGCACTCGCAACAAACCTGCCTTTGTGCATTAAAATGTTTGATTTGGTGGAGGAGGGATGACAGTCTCGGCTGATATTTATATGAGTGGATGCAGCTATCAGTATATTATCAAAAATGAAGTACTAACGCCTCAGTAGTATAGGAATAGCATCTTCAGACATACTGTGGTCATTTACGCGGCATGAACCGGAGATGGATTCGTTCTTATTGAGAATAATGTCAGATCATATTATTCTTATCTTACGGTAAATTTTCATTTCGAAGTAAGTTTTATTCTCCAAAATAGCGATTCGGATATTATTTGATTTTTTTTTTTTTTTTAACTTGAACGTTGATAATATTTTCAATAATGCTTATTTCAATAATAATTCCAAAATAAAATTTTTGTATTCCGATTATTCATTATTTTCTGTAAAAATACTACCCTATTTCAAATTATCCTAAAGAAAATCAGTATTCTATACTTCATTTCATAACTATTTTTTATAACCAGCTTGGTCCACGTTACTCGAAAAATGTTTTTTTTTTTTTTCCTTAACTAAATTTTTGCCTGTGTACTTTTATTTTATGACATAAAACCACTAGAACACATTAATACCACTCAAAAGCTCTCAACAGTTGATGCCACAATGTTCTAATATATTTCAGTTTATTATGGTGTCTTCAAACAGAAACGGTATTCCATATTTATCTACTTTCCCACCTTTTTTTTTTCTAGGAAAGAGTTGTTTATCTGTTTAATGATTAATCGCTAATGCATGTGGCAGAAAAAATCAAAAGCGCAAACGATATCATCATATTTTTAATTAATCTTACAAGGAGAGCTTAGGAAGCTCTACAAGAAAAATATTTAGGAATTCCTTAAATAAATCCCTCGTTTATTATTATTATTATTATTTATGGAAAATTAAAAGTCTGCTTTCGCTCAGACCGTTTACAGCATTGTCTTTGGCATAAATGTGATCATGTTTACTGTAAGCTATGCAACATAGCAGCGTGTGTTTTGGTTATACACAAACATAGTTTTATAAAATGTGCCTAACACGTTGAGTGTCATGTTAATCATCGCTGGCTGACCCTGAACTTTCCGTTTTTGCCGTGACAACCACCGGTGGCTGACAGTGTACAGTATGATAAAAAGCCGCGTGAACCAATGGTGGCTGACAGCGGGAAACATGATATAAAACTTAAAAAAAAATGTTTTAAGTAATTACTGAAAAATTATTTAAAATTTACTGAAATTTTATTTATTACAAGATTTTATCATTAGGGCATTTTAATAGTTTTTATTGAAACACGGTAAACATAACGCGCTTCTAAGCAACGCGCGTGGCCTGACGGGGATTTAATTAAAAAATTGCGTGCCTCTCTACGGGTTTATGAATTTACGGTATCTTTGAAATAGCCCATGAAAATAAAATATCTTTCGCAAATACATTTATGTTTTTTAAATAATGATGAAAAAAAAAATGTGTAAGAAAAGGTTAGCTAATTTAATGTTCTTAAAAAATATATTAAAGTTTCAGAACTAACCAATATAAATGTTTAAGAAACGAGATTCTAAGAAAATTTTAAAAACATAACGATTTCCTTTTACTTTCTTATAGATTTCTGTAAAGGTAACTTTTTATGGAACATATTATCTTTTTATACAAGAATATTTCTGAATATTTTTCTCTATTATGGTTATTAATTTTGCTGTAATATAAAAAATTCTCTAGCTATAAACTCGCAATATATTAAAATTTAAATCCAGATGATTCATATGACAAAGAGGTTAAGTATAGATTCTTATAATAAATATTTTCTATTTCCG
Source organism: Salticus scenicus (assembly GCA_963930645.1). Classification (NCBI taxonomy): domain Eukaryota; kingdom Metazoa; phylum Arthropoda; class Arachnida; order Araneae; family Salticidae; genus Salticus; species Salticus scenicus. The sequence continues at coordinate 196,882,692 of OZ005650.1, forward strand.
TTATTTTAACGTCCATCCAAATAATACGAAATGCCTTAATCAAACTTCTGATGCTACTAGTAAATTTTCTTATTACCATTGTATTGGGGATGCTGTAAAAGCATTCTTGTCCACAATGTAATAGTTCCAATTTTAAACTAATACATGTTAACTGAAATATGTGTATTAATATATAATTATCTAATACACACACATACACAAACGTATTTGTGTTTGTCTAGGAGACAAAAAAAATGTTTCATTCCACATACATAATATGCAAATGAAGAAACGTCCATTTAAATTCGCTTTTATCTAAATGCAAAATTAATATAGTTTCAGTTTTAAACTAATTCATGTTATCTAAAAGATGTTGATTAATATCTTATTTTCTGATGCACTCACATATATGTGTGTTTGTAACAGAAAAATATACTTGTATATGTTTCCTGCATAATATCGAAATGCCGAAACGACTATTTAAATATCCTTTGATCTCAATTGAAAACATAAATATCGATTATCCGTTCTTCCGAGTTATTAGTTCCACTTCTTTTTTGTGATTTACTTCAGCAGGTTTTAAAGTTGTAATCCTAGAGAGCATTTTAATTTATTTAAGAAAATTCAGAAATTTTTCGATTTGTAAAAATTTTCTTGTTACATTTAGAACGGTAAGCGTAACAGATTAGACATCAAAGAGATTTAACAGCAGTAGGTTTATATAAAATAATAAATTAATGCGTGATCTAGATTCGTTTGATATCGAAGAGCTTTGCCTTTCATTGAACTTAAATGTACAACAAAGTGTAGTTATATAAATTTCTTAAGTAATTATTAGAAATTAGCACATTAAATCCACAACTAAAGTATATAAATATAGTAAATGCTTCACAGAACTTATTTTGTCAAAGCGAAAAATAATTAATTGAATTTAAATTTATAACTGAAACTATTTTAAAATCCAAAGACTTTTTCGTAATATGAAATAAATTGTATAATTAAAAAACATAATATTTTAAAAGTATTGCTTGTTAGACTATTCATTTCTTTTTCACAGTAAATAAAGAAAATTTAAAATGTATAGTATACTAAATTAAAAAAAATCTTATAGTTGAAAGTTTTTATATATATATATATATATATATATATATATATATATATATATATATATATATATCACTTTAAAAACTCTAATTTTTTTTTTTTTTTTGGAAATTATGTATGAGGACATATTTGTAAAGCTTATATAAAATTACTTACATATATATATATTGAATCATTGAACAATATTTCATTTTAATATCGGATAAAATAGTACAGGCAATTGCACAATGACTAATATGTCATTTAAAATACAAAAATGCATTAAATGTTTGTCGAAGAGAAAATTATTTAAATCATTACAGTTTTTAATGGGGCAACGGAAAACTATCGCTTAACATCTTCCATTTAGTCTCAATGCTATTTACAGAAAACCGCAACGGCATGCATACAGATTGCTCCTTTAATATCTCAGAGGATTAAAATAAATAAACCTCTTCTAAAAATTCATTAAGTTGTTTTCCTCGGTTTCCTTATGATTATGAAATTATTCAGTCGATATAGGTTAAGGGTTTTATTTAAGAAATTTAAGCTTTTAATTATGTTGTCCACTATAAAGATTTTAGGAAATGTATTTGTTAAAGAACGTTGTTTTCTTAGTGGAAAATATGTTCATATGATTTATAAATTATTCTTAAAGTACAGCCAACGAATACTAAACTTTATGCTCATAGACGGAAGGAAGACATATCCTTTATAAATTATTTCTTTATATTTTAATAATAGTACTTATTGCTCATTTTCTTCTTTTTAACTACTGAAAAATTATTGGTTTGTTCTGGGATATATTATCCCATGCAGCACAAAATGTTTCAGTTATGTTGCAAAAAGCTTACAATCTTTGAAAAACGTAACGCATGTAAGTATGCTCTCTGATGCCTTTGTGAAACATTCGCCCTTTTCCATGTTCTATCTGTTAAGTAAAGCAAACGTTTCTGTTACGTATCTGATTTTTTGTTACGATTGCTGTCATTTCTACATTTTTGAAACTAATCAGAAAGCAAACTGGACGTTTCGAAACGTTACTAAAATATTTACAATGTTTCAATGTTGTATGATTGTTACGTTTCTGCAGCATTTAGTGCTGTTAGGGATATGATCATATTTTAAGACAGGAGAAAGTAATAAATGCATTTTTGGGGTATTTCTTAAGTCATCCAAAAAATCCTTACATATTTTTGTATAACATTGTCATATGAGAACGATTTAATGAAAAAAATGTGATTGAATACAAGAGTAAAATAATAATAATAATAATAATAATAAATGCATATAATTTCATTTAATTAAGATAAAATGTTGGTTGTTGTTGAGAAAGCTGAAAAAATGCTAGTATAATGATGATTAATGCACAGTACAACTTTCTTCAGATATACAGTATTTGCTAAATATTTTCCTTGTATTTCGTCATGACAGTTTGTGCTTATACTACTCTACCTTTTCAGAAATGTAGGGACATATTCAATTTTAAATGTTTGTGAAATGTCATAAAATATTTTTTTGTTAAATTATTCTGAAATTTTATTCGCATGAAGAACATTTTACACGACACGTATTACTGAAAAATCTTTATTCCCGAAAGCATAAAGGAACTAGAAATAATTGATATAATAAAAAATTTGAAATTACCCTGAAAGAATGGTAATGCTTGAAATACATTATGGGTGCACTATGTGAATATGAGACTTCTTCGAGTTATCTATATTCCTATGATACAGGTGCATGTATTCAAAAATATATATTAGATTGTGAGGTATAGAAAAGTTAGCTTCAATTAAAATTCGCACTTTACGAGTTAAACATGAATGTGAAGAATTTAGGATTCAGTTGAGTAATAGAGTTAGTTCTCATTCTAAACTAAAATTGTAATTGACATTATGCTAATAAGTTTGAAAAGTAACTTGTATAAAAGGAGAAGGAAGATTGCTTTTGGGAGTTAGTTGGAAGGAGAGTAAGAGAGTTGGAGTAGGGATATAGTAGAGAGGTGGATGGTGAATTAGAAGTAGTAGGGGGTTGAAGGAGTTAGTTGTTAGCTGCTTAGAGTAGAATATAGTAAGTCGAGTAGATAGCGGTGTAAGGGAATCCTCCCGCTGTCGAAAGATTACTGAGCAGTGAGGGCTAATAAATTTAAATAAAGTAGTTGAAATTATTGGTGATTAATTATTTAAAGTTAGAATAGTTAGTATGGCTGCCCATCTTAAGTTATAAGTTATTAAATGTCATTATAGTCCAACGCCCTTCTTTTCTTTAAGCTCAAAATAAAAGCTCATTTATTTTATAAATCTGATTTTGTTGTTATTTCATAAATTCAATTAAGTAATTAAGTTTCAGCTTCAAGCAAAAGTTAAATGAGCATGGCGACGACGAATCGTTCGTCACAGTGGCGCCCAAATCCGCTCGAATCTCGCCCCGAGACAGTGTTTTTTGATGGCACGACCAGTGTGCTCCAATTTTTTGATGAACTTGAATATTTTTTTAACTTTTATAAAATTGATGTATCCGAAAATATGGGTGGTTAGCATATTCCTTAAAAGGAGAACCGAGACAGTGGCATAAGTTAATCGCCTGCCATTCACTTGGCTCAAATCCAAACTACGAGGACTTAAAAAGTCGGGTCATCAACCTCTTTACGACTCGGTATGATAGATTGAGATTAGAACATGACCGTTCTCTCCCCCCCCCCCCACGAGCGTCAGTGGGAAGCAGTAATAAAACCAGTGGAAAAACCACAAGAAGTTATTAAGTCACAGAAAGCAAGCTCTATTCATTTAAACCAACCTAAAACTGGGGATGAAAACTGTATTTCCAGTGACAAAAGTCAAATACAAGTTGAAGCAAACGAGCAAACTTCGCCTTTAACCAGCACTACAGACAAATGAAAGTCTGTTATTCAGCCTTTGGATACGGATAAAAAATCTGAGAATTTATCTAATATTGCGACGTAGGTTGTAAAAGAAAATCCAATTAAAATAAATGTGGCGGCTGAAACCGTTAAACTAAGTGAAAGTGTCAAATCATTAAACGTTGCGGTTAATCCTTCCGCCAATACCTCGAATTTCTGTTCTGAAACTGTTAAGCCACAAAACTTCTCTATTGGTTTAAATTCATCTCCTGATAATTCACATTTAAAAACAGTCAAGTCGGCCGATTCTGTTATTTTCACAGAAACTGTGGTAAAAGAAAGTGAAAAATTTAACCACTGTGCTTCTAAAGCTCTCGTAACTGCTTTTAAAGAAAACCTTGTAGTTAATGTAAATAAAAGTAATACATTTCAAAATGCAGTCTTAACTAACTTTAGTTCTGCACGTCCAGTACATAAATTCAAAGATAAAGTCATAAATCGAACGAAAAAGTCGAATAACTGGGTCACTAGTTTAAATGATACGCCGACTAAACTAAAAGAAAATGATGTTATTTTAACGAATAATATTTCGAAAGTGCAACTAACCTCCTCTGAGGTTTCTAGACAGTCTAGCAGCAGTGCATTCGAAAGTACGGAGCGACAGTCTTCGGCTGCTGTGACTGTGAACAGTGACAAGGTGCCGCATTCGAAACCCCCTCAACATAGCAACCAGATTCCGAGTTTACAACCTCCTCAGGACACCGACCCTGCAACGTCTGACCTGGATCTGCGAGCCACCAGCACTGAAATTGCTACAACAACTCCGCAGGCCAGTCTGACCCGTATCTCTGATTTAACTGATATCAAGGAATCAATCTGTCAGTTGCTATGGTTCTATATTTTTTTCATTGTAAAGTGTATTTCTATCAGAGCAGTTATGAAATCTACGACATGTAGTAAACCCATTTGGACTTTCAACTATGAGCTAAAAGCCATGAACTTTCTAAAATATCAAAAGTCAAAATTTAAACTTTTAGCATGAACTTTCAAACTCCCGAAATTTCATGTATTGTTTACATGTCATAATTTTTTTCCTGTTATATAATATATGCATGTAGGTACTTTAATGTTCTATTATTTTATAGCCATCGCCTGCAGAGCGGGTGATATAACATGTTTTTTTTAGCCTTTGTAAACATTTCCCCCTCTTTAGTTTTGTAAATGATCTATATGTATGTACGTTAATTTTTTTTATCCTCAGGCAGCAACGGCAGTTTTTGGTAAAAAGCTTTTTCAACATTTGTATATATATATATTCCTTATCTATATTTCTCTCAATGTCTTATAAATTGTATAAAATGAAATTTGATAAATTGTATAAAATGAATATTTCTTGTTGTAAACTTTTGTATGCTAAACTAAATGTTTAATGTATGTATATATTACTATGGGGTTAAAATGATTTTTTTTTAAGCTACTTTGCATGTAAATTCGCGTTTAACAACTATCCTTACTAAACTAACAATTTAGTTTTTCCGTATGCAAATAGCTAGCTGAAAATATTGCTTATCTATACAATTATTATGCCTCTTATCTATATAAAGTTGTAGTTCACGTCTATTTTTGATTTATACAGAAAAAAAAAGTTTTAATTTTAGAAATTCTGATGTCCAGTCCTTCATCTGAAAGTACAAGCTGTTTCCTTCACCTGTTACTTTTGAAATGAAAACCGATAATTTTTTAAAGGAGGTATTTTTGGAACTGTGCCAGCGTTTTTCTTTTCTGGAGTAAAAGGTGCTTTCTTGGATGAATGCCAACAGCAGATCTCTTTCAAGATTCATCTAATAGCGGACAACTGGAATTTTTTTCTGTTTATAAACTTTCAAGTTTTTTCTAGCCAAGGATTCTGGACCTAGATTGGTCTTTAGTGGCTACCAACATTTAAAGTTTTTAATAAAATCATTATGTTACAAGGTGCTCAAGTCAAGATCTTAATCTTACAAGTTAAATTAAATAATGATCGCATTTTTGTGTTTAAGCGATCCCTTTTGTACTAATTTTTTTTTTTTAAATTAATGAAATATTTTCCTTTCCATTTTGTAAGGAAAGACGATTCTTGTAATTCCCCGTTGTATCGTTGGACTATATTTAACTAATTATGAGTACAAAGGGTTTTCCGGTGTAAACCTACTTAGACTGAGCTAAAAAAAAAATTTATTATGCTAAGTGTCCGGTTTTTTTAGCCCTGTACTCTTAATTTTTTTTCCTTATTAGATTTTAAAAGCAAATAGTTATTGTTGGGCAGTTTAATTTAAGTTTCCCCCCTCTTATTCTAAAGTATTTTGGAGTTTAATTTTAAGCAGTAAGTCACTGCAGCTAATTTTTTTATTTGCATAGCATAACAATACTTTTAAAATTTTCACGGGTAAAAACCCGTTGTGGATTTTTACGTAATTTTTTTTTCTTTTGGGGAGGAACTGTGAGGTATAGCAAAGTTAGCTACAATTAAAATTTGCACTTTACGAGTAAAACATGAATGTGAAGAATTTAGGATTCAGTTGAGTAATAGGGTTAGTTCTCATCCAAAACTAAAATTGTAATTGACATTATGCTAATAAGTTTGGAAAGTAACTTGTATAAAAGGAGAAGGAAGATTTCTTTTGGGAGTTAGTTGGAAGAAAAGTAAGAGAGTTGGAGTAGGGATATAGTAGAGAGGTAGATGGTGAATTAGAAGTAGTAGAGGGTTGAAGGAGTTAGTTGTTAGCTGCTTAGAGTAGAAGATAGTAAGTCGAGTAGATAGCGGTGTAAGGGAATCCTCCCGCTGTCGAAAGATTACTGAGCAGTGAGGGTTAATAAATTTAAATAAAGTAGTTGAAATTATTGGTGATTAATTATTTAAAGTTAGAATAGTTAGTATGGCTGCCCATCTTAAGTTATAAGTTATTAAATGCCATTATAGTCCAACGCCCTTCTTTTCTTTAAGCTCAAAATAAAAGCTCATTTATTTTATAAATCTGACTTTGTTGTTATTTCATAAATTCAATTAAGTAATTTAGTTTCAGCTTCAAGCAAAAGTTAAATGAGCATGGTGACGACGAATCATTCGTCAGAAGATTTAAAAAAAAAAAAAAAAAAAAAAAAAAAGGTTATAAACTGAAATTTATTAATATCAATGTAATCAAAAATTCACATACTATATTACAAACAACATACTAAAAACGTAATATAGAAATAATGAATACTTAATGAAGCATGGGCAGTTTAGCTAAACAAATTTTAACTGCGCATGAGCAAGTTTTATTTATTTATTTATTGCTTAATTTATTAGGCAATATTATTAAATTACTTCCATGAAAATGCTAATCAAGCATCGCGAAAATTCAAACTGTTATAACTGTTAAAATGAACTTGGGTTCTGTTCTTCGGATTAAATGAAAATATTATAGGGGTTTATCCGTATTTATTTATAATCAACAAACACTGTAATACCATTTATCGAATTAAGAAAAAACGCTTAAAGCCCTTTATAAATTTGCTTCTTTTAGATGAATTAGACTTTAGTTCATTCTATCAACGATAACTTTATCAATTTTCAGAATATTTTATAGGTGTTTTACCGTCTTCCTTTTAAAAATAATACAATTTAAGAAAAAGTGAAATGTTGTATGTGTATAAAGAACTTTTCTTATATATATATATATATATATATAACTTCTTCTTCTTCTTATTTTTTTTCTATATAACTTCTTCTTCTATATAATCTACAGTATCACTCTATATAAAAGAGTCAGTTACTAGATAACATGCACAAATATTTAACTAACATTAACTCTCATAAAAATAAGTATGCTGTTTGGTACAAATTTATCAAATGGATGCTGAAATACAGACATCTGAAACATTACCGACAGAAGTATTGTCTGTCGCAAGAGACATTTTAACATGTTAAATTTTCATAATACATATCCACATAATTTTCATTCATTTATATATCATGGATCCGGTATCAGAGATATAGCTTTCTCTTAAATAGAACAAAAGCAGTCTCAAGAATGCACCTGTAGGCCAATATTCACCAAAATAAATCTAAATATGTTTTACATTATAACCTGCTTACATGTATCAGATTTGGTGAGCTTATGCTACAGAAGCTGATAAATAGATTTCTGATACAAGTAGTAAATTGTTACATACATATACTACCTGTCCACATGGGTATCTCAGATTTGTATGAACAATAATTTTCATAATGGCGCACACACCTCTCAAGTTATCTGCACGTATACTATATAGAAGCTGAGATATAGCTTTCTCGTAAATAAAGAATTTTTTTCACACTCTCTTCGCATGGTAAGTGTCAGGGGATTGAATTCAATTAGTACCAAGTCCAAAAAATATGCTTTATGTAACTTTTCATAGAATACCGTCCATTATAAGATGTGACATACCTCGTATACAATATTGGTTAAACATATACACAAAGAATTCTGACATTTACTTAAAAAGGTCCTATCATGTTCAGGACATCTAATGAAAGTTTAAATGAAACGTAAATAGGAAATCTAAAGTTTTTTAAATTCCAATAATTTCTAGTTACGCATAGTTGCCAACAACTGAATGTATTCCTGGGCACTTTTAGCCATACCTTTATTTCGCATAACTTTGTTTATAGAATAATTTAATGGAATACATAACTACTATAAATTAAGAAAAAAATCACTCTTGATGGAAAAGTTGTATGGAAAAGAGGCGGGCCAAAAGTGCTCTGGAATAAATTAAAATGTTGGCAAAACTGCTTATGTATATAAAAAAAAAAAAAAAAGTAAACGAACTATATTTAGGATAATTAGACATTTCATGCAGATACGGGACTTGATATATTGTCTAAAAATCGAAATAATTAGTAAATTAAAATATTACAGTTAATGGAAATGTGGAAAAGAATTGATAATTAAAATTAATTACATTACGCATTTTTTTATTCGAGAGTATAAACATTGGAACATAGGTAGTATGAGTTTGATGAAAAAGTTCCATGCAAATAATATCACTAAAATTGCCAGTTTTCAGGAAATGTTCAACAAAAGGCATAACTGTATGAAGAAATTTTTCTTAAATTTGAATTCACTTTGAAAGAATAACTCAGAAATTATTGCTGGACTCTCTGGATTGGAAACAGCTATTTTTATGTCAGTTTCGATTAATTGTCCAACTTATTCCCGTTTTAAATAAATGCATATTTTGAAAAACAAAACTTCGTGAATACATTTGTTTAAGAAAGAAAAAAAAATCGACTTTTAAACAAGTATTTGTTTTACATATACATATATATTTAATTGTAAATTTTAGTAGAAAAACAAATATATTTATTAATAACGAAAAATATGGATTATAATTAATTTTACTAAATTCTTAGAAGAAGATGTTGGCAAAGTGAAATTCCCTTTTGTCTTTCGTAGTAATGGTATTAATTTCAATACTAGTGTACATTTTTACACATACAAATTTTGAAAAATAATAATAATAATAATAATAATAATCCTGAAGCGAAAATTTTATTGAATTAGGTCCAATCCTTATTAAGGGTCACCATTGTTTTCGACAGCTTTTTCTCTCCATTTTATATGTGTTTCCCGAATTCTCAATGCCAACGGCAGTGTTTTACCCAAGCTGGCTACCGCGTGCAGAAAAAAGCAAATTCCGACATGAGCCGCTGCTAGGGTCCCCACTAACTTTGCTAATGTCTTCCTCTCTTATAGTATACTGAATACATTTGTAAAATAAAATAAAATAAAATCGTAATTAAAGGAAGCTTTACCATGATAAACGAACAGTACACATTTTGGGAAAAATCACAAAGTGATCGGTTCAGCAGAAAAACAATAGTTAGACATACATTTCGGCTTAAAAGTGTTTATTATTGTGATATGGTGGGAAAAGGAAACCCTTTGACAAAATTTCAGAGTGATGCACGTAGTGCGATGAGAGATAAGCAATGGAAATGTAAGAAAGAGTACGTATTACAAAAACATTTAGGCCCGTAATTTTCTTTCTGGCATTTTAATAGAGTATTTTAATAGCTTTAAACCCTCCGCAAACCTACTATAGTATTGAAATATAATAAGCCTAATAAATTAATTTTGTCGAGATTACAGAGAAGAAACACTTTTGCAGAACTCATACTGGCATTTGTTTAAGAGATTTTTTTACCGATAATATTGCTGATTTACGAAGTAGAAAAATTTACTTTATTGATAGCGGTATGAGTTCTGTAAACCTAAACACTGAACATTTTATTTTCGAAAAAAAAAAAAAAAAATTCAATATATTTACAATGTATAAAATTTTATTATATATATTTCAGCAGACTGCAGTATTTTAAATGTGATTGATAAAAGTTAAACGGAAGGCTTTTGCATTTATTTTTTCTGTTGTCCCTGTACACAAACTAGTTGTACAGGACATAGTAATGACAATTTATTTCGGGGATATTCTATATTGAAAGTCAATGACAAGTACCATTTTTAAAAAATTCTGAAATTATTTACGGACGCTTGAAACGGACAAACGGACAGACAGACAGACGGATAATCAGTCAGAGAGATACACTATTTTAAATTATATTCAACTTTAAAAATTGTTAGAAAGTTCTATAAAATACTTAATGCAAATGGAAATGCAATTCCAGTCTATTTCCAATAATAACCCTTAAAGTAAGACACATCTTCGTTTGGGCCTTAATACTGTTATAACAATTAGTAAAACAAAAAACGCTGAAGCAATTTAAAATTTCTATTTTATATTTCATTATCCTTTAAAAGCTTTGAAAACTACAATAATGAATGAATGTAATAGCATAGTAAATGTCAAATTTCAGATGCAATATCTAATATTGCTCAATGCTTAAATACATGAAATATTTAGAACACTGTACATACAAACAACAGACACACCATATATATATATATATATATAATTTCTTTGACAGTAAAATAATATTTAAGTTTCATTTATGTAAATAAATATTCTTTATTAATACCACTATGTACGTTTAGAAACTTTTAAGGAGCACTAGCTTTTATAATTACGTATTCGTATTAAATGACAAATTTAATCATTTTACCTTTAGTGCAAAATTTCCTAATAATTTACAGTAACAGAAACTGAGATTTTGTCATTGACCTTTTAAATATTGTGTTCAGAAACCTTTGATATTTATAATAAATTGATGAACAAGCTTGTTATAATCATTTACTTTTGCTGATTGTTAATAGTTTTTTTTTCTTTCGTACAAGTTCTTCTACATTTTAAATGCCATTAATATAAATATAATATATAATATATTTTTTTAACTATTTAATTTCATTAGTTATTTAAACTTTTATTTTATTTCATTAATTTGTCTCTGAAGGTAATTCTTTGTAATGATACACTCCTTTGTAAAATAATAATAACAATATATATATATATATATGTATATATGTGTGTGTGTGTGTGTGTGTGTGTGTGTGTAAAGAAAATCTTAAAAATTATTTTATTTCTTATATTCTAAGGAAATGTTTGTCTCATTTCCATACATTCGTCTTAAGAGCTCGTTATAAATCGCTTAAAAAGTTTTAGTCCTTTATTGCATATCATCTGTTTTAGAGAGGCTGCGCTTAAAAATAATAATTTGAATAACATTTAAATAATTGCAGTAATTGATTTAGCTATTTGGAAGTGTTTATAAATTTAAAAATTCATTTTTTCTTCTTTCGATCGCATATTATTGGTATTTTCAAGGCAAAGATGAAGAAATATTAAAAAATACTTGAGATGTGTTTAATACCGATTTTAAGCAGTAACCATTTCGTTGCAGATAGTGAAAATGAAAATGGTGAAATATAATTCTTTGATATTTATGAAATAATAAAATATTAAAATGCAGGAAACACTGTTAAAATTACATTAAAAGAAATTAAATAAATAAAAACGAAATATAGTTGTTTAAAATTTTGCCGGTCCTATTTAATTTCATTCCTTTTGCCAGTGTTGCCAAATTTAGTAAATATTTTATTCAATATCCGCCACTAAATTTTAACAGTAGTTATTTTCTAATCACTTGAAAGTTTATTCGTCCATTAGGTATAACAAATATTATTTCCAAAAGTTATTTGTAGTAGTTGAATAAAGGAGTCCCTAAATTTATCAACACAGTTTAGAGCGCTAGGGCTGACAAAGGATTAAAGTTTGCCCTGCACAATGCATGTTTGAAGGTTTCATTTTTATTTCACAGATATTTTTCAATATAACAACTTCATTTAAATAGAGACTATATCTCAGCTCTTTTTATGCATTAGTGCTCATAACTTTATGTATGAGATATAAATTATAAAAGAAACTGAATCAGCTTGGATGCATAAAAGCTATCAGATAGCGCTGCTTGTTCTAAATTTATGTGAATTACAGATGGATATATTTGACGTTTATTCGTTATAATTGCACTTAAGTGCTCATTTAAAATCTTTGTTGTTACATTAAATTTTTTTTTGTAAATGCTATAGAGTAGACTAGTATATAGGTTTATATAGGTTTATAGTGCTAGTATATAGGTTTATATAGGAAAAAGGTTTTGCAACAGCCAAAACATATTTTTTTTTTTTTTTTTTTTTTTTTTTGTTACAATAGCAATGCAAATAATGCAAATAATAATAATAATAAAATTAATAATAATAAATTCTGAGAAAAACATGATTAAAATACAATAAAGAATTTTGAAAATATTAATTATGTAATGAGAATGTTTAGTCGATACTGAAATTTTGATATTATCTGTACATATCTTAATTCGACGACTTTTAAACTTCAAATTTAAATTTGCAATTTGATAATATTCTCACTTATTTTTTTCTTTAAATTTGAGATAAAAATCAAAGACGGACGCTTGGGGTGGAAGACAAAAAGGTAAACAATTTAAAATCATATTCACACTTAAAAATTGTTACAAAGTGTTAAAAAAAGCTAAATGTAAACGAAAGTGAAACTCCAGCAAATTTTTACTGATAGCACTTAATGTAACTGAATATTTTAATATGGCCATGTAAATCTAATATCAGTCATACTATATTCTATAGAAAGCAATATTTTGTGCATACGCATAACAAATATCAGTTTCCTTAAACTTTTCGAAGTAAAGTTATAAAATTTTGTCTTGTAGAAATACCTTTCATAGAACGCAATGCTTTCGAATACTTTGAAGTATCCCTGTACACAAACCTGTGAGAATATTTACTCCATTTTACATAAGAATCATCTTTTAGTGACCTTGAATAACATATTTCAATATCATTAAGATTTGTGTACAGTAAAGACATTAAAATATGATTTATAGAAATACCTCTAATAGAACATAATGCTTTGAATACTTTCGGGTGTCGCGTTTACAAATCAGTAGAGATATGAACCCCGTTTTCAATAGGGAGCATCCGATAGTGGCCATGGAAAACAAATATCAGTTTCAAGAAATTCCATAAATATTTACGGTAGTCAGAACGCGACAGACGGAAAGGCAGGCAGACGTATAGATGGACAGACTGATAGACAAACCGAAGTCATTAATACTTTTCAGTTGGAAAGTGTTAAAAATGAAACTCACAAAAGAAGTGATCCAGCTGAAGAAAAGAAAAATCAGTGATCTGAACTCTGGGATGTAAGTACAATGAGCAGTAGTTATTTTCTTCTTTGAAATATAATTTGTCTAAACTCGGAAATAATAATAATAATAATAATAATAATAAAATCACGGTGCTTAGTCGGTGTCGGGAACGTTTCACGCGCGATCCCCAAAAATCTGTAAATTTGGCGAAATCATTAGTTTAAAGCAAAATCATTTATTGCTGATTGGGGCGTATTTACATAAGAAGAGATTTAAGAGGCTCAGATTTAATAGATTTATCTCAGAAGTCTTCATAACTAAGCACTTTAGTCTTCGAACCCTTAATGATCAAACTCCGTATACCATCAGATGACCATCCATGCTTAAAGCTCCCGTAAACTCAACAAGTGGGTATCATCTTTTTCAATGTTGCCATCTCAGGAAGGTAAACATTTTATTTTCTCGTGCCAGTCAGTAGTAATTGGTGATTTGCTCCAATGGAGATGTGACGTTATTCATTATATCTGTCAGTCTAAGCATGGAAGTAATCTCTTCGGGATGTTTGCATAGAGAAGATATCCTATTTGTTTTTCGATAGCACGCAATACATATACATATTCCATGAACCATGCAAGGGTTTTCTGATATCCATTTTTATTTTTAATTTTAGTATTGCTACGTTTGTATTACTTTTTAAAATGAAAAAATAAATTGCATGGAAGTAATATTCTTGAAACAAATTAGTAATATTATCTAAACTCAATTTTCCATTCAGTTTGCGAGTTAGTATGGATTTTTCGGCAATATACTTTAATTATAACTAAATGATTACTAGTTTGTATTTTTTTTTCGTTAGATATTTAACATTTCTGTGTGTAAATGTGCACACAATTCGAAAAAACTGAAAAAAATACACACACACACACGCACACGCACATCACAATCTAAGACAGTGTAGATAATTGTGAAAGTATATTTTTTAAAACTATATAATATATTAGCAATATTTTAATTTATTTCTGGTCAGTTGGATGAGAGTTACCTTTAAACATAATTATTAGATTTTAATCGCATCTATTTATTCACTTTGAAACTTTTATATTTATGAAATTATTTATACTGAATGAAATATTTAAGAAGATTCATCTAGTCATATTTTGTGAATTTTTAATTATGCGCCGTTAATATATATATATATATATATATATATATATATATATATATATATATAATAAAAATTAATTCCAGGTTTATATAAAGTTCAGGTAATTTACACTATCAAAATATTTTTAATTTAAAACTCTTGGAATTCGTTACAAATTTCCTTACGTGTTATAGATTTTTGTTTCAAGCAAAAATTAATTATTGAAATAATATATATGCATAAATTTATTCACGCTTTAAAACAGTTCACTTCTAAAATTCTGATTCATTAGCAGAAGCAGGGGTGCAGAAAATGTTCAAACCTCGGAAATTTCCCCCAAACACAGTATAAATTTCCCTCAATAATGCAAAAATCTACTTTGCTATACAAAGTCATTTGTGCTATGTAATAAATCTTTAAGAGAATAAGTATACAGTGTAACATAAAAATATCGCTGTTAGTGTATAAGCACTTCAAAGTAGCAAATTGTTATTTTTGATTTACATTTTTATTTTCTCTTAAAAAAAATATTCAAAATTTCCCCAGTCAGTTTAAATTTCCCCCGAACCTTGTTCGGGCGTTCGGACATATTCTGCACCCCTGAGCAGAAGTACGTTAAATCTCTTTTAATTGAAACGAATACCGTGTAAACACGAGAGAAATACATTTTACACTGATACTCTAAATATAACTTATTGAACATAATAATAATTATTGTTATTTACCAAAAAAAAAATCGGAATAACAGAATTTGTCAGAATAACAAAAATGTTTGTTTAAAATGTACTAATTTCTTTAAATTATAAACCTGGCTTTTTTAAGGTATTTATTTACTCTAGTATAAAATATTATTTCTTATATTTTGCAGCATAACTGCTAGGTATTAAAACAAAAATACTATTTTCACATCCCACTTTCATGCGTTTATACTTATATGCGTTACAAATGTATAAGCATTATACGTTGTATAACATTTCGAAGCAGATGTTTTGGTTTCGTTCATGTATATTTTGTAAACTGCAAAAATATGTTTCTAAAATGCGTGTATGATATTTATTTTAAAATATGGATACCTGATATTATTCTAGAACAAATATATTGTGTGTAACAGCCACACGGTATCCATTACACAATACACACTTTTAGCAAATAATGTGGTCAGAGGACATAAAATTGACCTTACAAATCAGATACTTAACAATTTTACTGAAAGAAAAATCTGATAAAGTGGTAAAGATATATAAAAATAAGTTTATATAGCAAGTAAAAAAAAATACATACGTAAAAAAATGAAAAATGAGAAAAAAAGCAGTAGATCCGTTTTTTCCTACGTAATTACATGCGAAAGAATATCTGAAAAATGGTTTACACAGACATTTTCAAGAAAATCATTAGAAGCATTTTTGAGCTGCTGACTTTCACCAAAACTTGGCAAACTCAATTGCTGACCAAAAGCCAACAATGTGAAAGTATATGTAAAAGTAGTTTTTACAGCGAGTTTGAAAAAAACTCCGAAGAGCCGTTTTTAAAGGAACGCACTTGCGAGACCTCAAAATAACCTACTTATTTATTGCGCCTATTGTTATTTTCCTGAGCTGACAGACTGATACATGGAAAAGACATTAAATAGGGTGTTTATGTAGTAACTTTAAAGAAAATCGTTAGAGTCATTTTTGATATACGGTCTTAAGGTCAAACTCCCGGTTTCCAAGATCCCACTTTCGTTTTTCTAATTTTCACCAAAAGTTGGAAAAATCATCTGTACAGCAGGACTGTTTCAATTCTGAAGTTCTGTCGTTCTGTGTTTATTAGTTTGGAGATATGATAGTAAAAATATTCCCCACTCACATACTCATACACATATGTACTGGCCGGGTATCACATTTTTGTACTCAGTAGACCTTAAACCATGTAGATTAGGTGAAAACTCGATATCAGTTTTTTTTACTGAATACAATATTCCCATTACCTACCGTAGTTGGGTAATGGAAGTAAAAATTATTAGATCAAAGGTTACAGTTAGTAATAAATCGAGGAATTTAGATTTAACCATTTGCTTTCTTTCATTTCTTCCACGTTTGTCTAAGCTGAAATACAAGAACTCGGTATAATTCATAGTTTTTGTTTCTTTAAATGGAACATATATTTCAGTTTGAGGAAGTAGAATTTAAAAAATAATTAATAAAGAATATATATATATATATATATATATATATATATTATATGCCATTTTCCTCGTCGTTTACTATCGTTCAAACACAGTGTTTCGGTGTTTCGAGTAAAAAAAAAAAAGACATATCCACAAGCGTTTAAAAAATAATATAATTTAAAGCGTTCCAAAAATATGTGCATTGTTTCGTTTATAAAACGTAAAATTTGAGTTTTGTGAAAAACGTTTAATGTTACACATTCAGAGTTCATTCAGTTTCCGTGTCCTCATCACGAATATGACAAAGTGCCCCATTTTCAGTTTTCATTTTAATGACATGTCTACGTCGGCATATAAATAAATCAGCAAGTAAAAAATTAGCACATATTTATGAAATATTACAAACGTACCAAGTTTGATGCATTTAAATAATGTAGAGCCGGAGATATGGCCTTCTCGTAATGAGATTGAGTCGCAGCATACACTAACCCCCTGGCGGATGATAAGTACGAAAACTGAATATTCATAGTGTTAAATAATATCTGTCCCACATTCCAAGTTTGGTGCATTTCTATAATATAGACAGAAATATAGTCTACTCTTAAGTATGTGTCACGGGGGGGGGGCTGTGTAGCTGTGCCACATCTTGGGTTATATATTCCAGAAGGTAATCATAACCAAATTAAATAACGATCCATCTAATTATAAATTTAATTTAAATTTCGTCCATTGGATCGTGAGATACAGAGTTCACCTTTTTTTTTTTTTTTTTTTTAACATTAAGACAATTTCTAACGAGCATATTATAACGGCTGAAAATCTCTCTTGTTATTTTTTCCCTATATAAATTCACAAAGTACAAACTATTTATTAAAAATAATATTGGTTAAAGTTATTTTATTTATTTATTTATTTATTTTTTGTTTTATGAATGCAGACTATCATCTCGGAGAAATATAACACTAAATTCTGAAAGAAAGTTAATTTTTCGCCTTATTATCTTTTTTTTCTTTTTAATCATTGCTATTAAAAATAATAATAATTAAAAAAAAAAAAAAACGATAACTTTGCCTTAAATTCCAAATTTTAACTTTAAACATTCGTTTTAAATTGACGACGAGTTCATTCGAAAGATATCCATATTGAAATTTTACACCCCCAGAGTATTAAAAAAAAAATGCGCATAGAAGAAAATTACAATAATGTTGATACCTAATTAAAGTAATTATTTCAGTACTGAAATGGTAATATTTTAGTTACTTTTACCATTACCATTCCAAAATATAAAAACAACATGGAATTAAGAAATCTAAATCAACCGTATATACATATTTATTCTATAACATACCTAAAAAGAGTGATGAAACGTAAACATAATGAGATCATAAAAATATCTTCGAATGATACACATATTATTCGCGAAGGTGGTTAAAAATTTTCTTAAATATGAAATTCAAAAATAATTTTAAAAATATCCCATTATGAACTGTAATGCAAAAAAAAACATTATATTCTAATACAAATTCCTGATTCTTACTGTATAACGAGGAAGAAATATCGGAATTGTGAAAGAGTTTGACTTTCGGTTTTCAGTAAATTTATACTTTTGAAGAAGTGCTGGGGAAGATTTGACCTTTTTTAAAAAAATGTCTATGTGTCTGCCTTACGTGTAAGATTATCTATCTTACCAAATATTTCCTACGCTCTACCTCATAATATAAAAGTAAAATAAAATAAAATAATAAATAATAAATAATAAAAATTAAAACCTTACATAATGCTAATATATATATATATATATATATATATATATGTGTGTGTGTATATAATTGGACCATTTTTAATAAGTACAAAACTTTGAATAAACACCATAAAGCGCAAGAACTTGCAGCACTCATGTTTATTTTCTTCGTCTACCAGCAGTCCAATAGTTCTGCTCTAAAAGCTAGTAAACTTGAGGTGCCGGGTTCGATTTCAGGTCGCTATAGTTAGTATAGTCGTTCGGAGTTATCCGTAGTTTTCTCCGAATCTTGCGTAAATACTGAATTGGACACCTTTGAAAGAACTCCACAGAAGGCACTTCATCTCAGGCCTAGGACCCTAGAGCAGTGAATCAGCCTTAAAATCAAACACGCCTATTTTGTTCTTCTTCTGACCCTAAACAAGTTTTGCAAGTTCATGCATTTCATAGTGCTTATTGATTTTTTTTTCTCTTTCTTATGACTTTTAAACACCAATTCTGTGGTTCTTTTATATATATATATATATATTTTCAGACCCTTATTGTTTTTTTAAATGTAAAAATACTTTAATTGCGGATATATTATATTAAAGTTTCAATATTACTACTCCATAGTCAATTACTTATAGATCTCCCTATAAGAAGTTTTTATATTCTGCATAAACATTTACCATTCTGTATTATTAAAAGTAAACGAATTTTTTAATTAATAATATTAATTATTTATTTATTCTTAAAAATGAAAAGTTAGCATTATATATATATATATATATATAATGAATTACATTTTCGTATCCAAATCATTTTCAAGGAGGCTATATTAAAATAAAGAAAAAAAAATGAGGGTATTACAATGCTGTGTTCGTGGTTAAATTATGATCTTGATATTCAAAATAGGAGATGCATTTTTTATTTTTTATCACATTCACCGAATACATATAATTAATTAAATGTAAATATTTAAATTCAATTCTAGAGTTTGGACATTCTCTTTGTATATATACGTATATGTGTGTGTGTGTGTGTGTAAAATTAATATTCACCCGATGAGTATTTTGTGTTAATTGCAATGTATCATGTATTATTTTCTTTGTCACAAATATAAAATATAAAAATCTGGTGTGTCACTCACACGACATTCTCTTACCCTGAAAATTTATACTATAAATACAGGTTGCAGATTAATAGGTAAGATAACGAGTCCTGGTAATTAAACCTGTGTTAAACGATTAAAATTAGGCTACGTAAGAGTTTTATATGATAAATAGTTCTGTGTGAGTGGAGCTACTGCCCCCCTCAACACCCCGTTTCATTAATGCACCTACGTTTATATAGAATTTAATTCGGCTATTAAAAAATAATTCTGTTTTTAAAAAATTATTTATTAAAATTATTATTTAAAAAAAATTACCTTTTTATGATAATGCAGACGATTTCCATATTAGAGAAGTAGTATAACACTAAATATCCAAATAAAAAGTCCATTTTATTCTCAATATAAAAAAAAAAAATAAATAAATAAAAAACACCCCCCCCCCCTCAGGGGAGGTAGGCGAGGCTCCAACATAGACAATTTTTTCTCTGTTGATTATATCTATTACAAAAAATATCTATTCATTTTATTTGGTTTAGTGCAGTCTATAGATGGTAAACTGAAAGAGAGCCCTGCCTTTGAAGTATTAAGACGTGTGTTTTGATGCTCCAGATGATCGGCTAATCTACTAGGGTCAGGGGTGAGTACCGGTTGCGTACTATGCTGTTTTGGATGCGTGAGTGTCCTAGCTCTTTGTAGATATCCTATTTTTAATTCTAGCCCCACTGGTTCGTATTTTATGTTTATCTTTTTAATGTTATGTTTTTCAGTGTGTTTTTCCCTCTACGGAACTTCTGTAGGGGCTTTTTCTTATTATATAATATATTTAATTAATGATAATCAAGTTAATGATGTCTACTATACTTATTCAAAACCTCTTTTGCAACTGTAATCAAATTTGTAAATATTCTATGTGTGTAAATAACAATTATATAACTTTTATATTACGTTTTTCATTCTTAATCTTCCCTCTATTTTTCCCTTAAATGTTTTCAATATTGTATTTCGTATTATCGTTTTTTCCTTTCTCTTTTGTATCGGGAGATTTTTTTTTTTTTTTCCTCCAATATCAAACCAAAACTTTTATGCGGTTGCCACTGAAAAAAAACGAAAAAAAAAGAATGTTTTTCGAGTATTTTATGATTGGTTAATCCCTAACGATTTCGCGGGCATGGCTTTTTACGGTAAACTTGTTGCCATACTTTGTTTCTAAATTTCACTCGTTTTTTCGCTATATTAAGGTGGCCAACCATTTTCAAAATTACTTGTTTTAATAATTATGTTTTCCTTTTAATTCTGGAAGATTAAGTAATTTCTTTTTGAATCAGTGGGGCCCTAATGCTTCCCTAAATTGTATTAACCTTGCTGTACCCTGGGTCGTTTACGTTTTGCATCATTTTCTAATCAATAGCGTTAGTTACTATGTCAGTTATTAACCGTTTCTAAAACTACCTGTTTTAATTAAATACGTTTTCCTTAATTATGGGAGATTAAGTAATTTCCTTTGTATATGTGGGGCTCTATTGCCTCACAAAACTGTCCTAACCATGCTGCGCCCTGGGTCGGGCACGTTTAGCATTGTTTTTCAAACAATTGAGTTAGTTCCTATGTTAGCTATATCCTAAGGACACAGGTTCTTTACATTTTTCTCAGTTCTGAGTGAAACGGTTGTCGGTTTTTCAATTATCTTATACCGTTGGATAGGTCTTGACTTGCCCCACCCTCTTAGCTCACCCTCCCCCCTCCCCGCTAGAGGGCGCTTTTCCTATCCCTCTTTTTCTACATCTTTTTAATTTTTCATAGAATTTTCGCGTTTTTCGTTACCCCTTTTTTATTTTACTTAAATATTTGTAGCCAAATCGCGCTTTTTTATCCTCGGCTTTTTTGGCGACCAGGGAGCCAATTTTTAATAACTGCCAGTTTGTAATTTTTAACTTACCACCTCCCCATTCATAATTTTAACTTGTTCTATTATATGGGACTTTAACTTAACTAACTACTCAAGTGCTATCGACATTTTTGGTTAACCAAATAATTGGCGCCTTTCTATTTGACTTTTTCAGTTTTTATGGTTTTTAATTGATTTCTCGGCCTCTAATAGTGCGATTTCAAATTGCTTTTTACCGTTGAATAGGTCTTTGCATGCCCCACCCTCTGAGCTAACTTCTTTTTTCCCCGCCAGAGGGCGCATTCCCTATTCTTCAAATTCAATATCTTTTAATCCAACGTTTGGATTTTTGCGTTTCCGGTTGTATTTAGACCAAATTTACTAAACTTTAATTTTCATATCGCCCTTTCACACATTTGGCCTTTTGGTGACCTGGAACCAGAAAATTTTAATACTTGTAGGATTGTTTTTTTTTTTTTATTCGCCACCCTTTCCAATTTTGTGGCCTTTTATTTTATTTATTTATATTTCCATAACATTTTTTTTTCTTTCTTTTCTTTTCTGGCTTTTTGGCAACCTGGGCGCCAATTTTCTAACACCCCCATTTTATTTATTTTTATTTATTTATTTATTTATTTATTTATTTTACCTGGTTTTCTTTTATAATTAAGTGCTTCTAATCTTCACATTGGACCTTTGGTGCCGTTTCTGTTGGCATTTGCAGAATTTAGGTTTTCCGCTATTTCTCGGCCCCAAATTATCCGATTTTAATTTTCTTCACTTCGCTGAATAGATCTTGGCTTGCCCCTTCCTTTCAGCACTGTCCCCTGCCCCTACTTTTTTTTTTTTTATGACAGCTGGTTCACCTTTCTTCTTTTCCCCCCACCTTCACAGGGTACTTTTTACTTAAATTTCATTTTAATTTTATTTAAATTTTTATTTTTATGCTCTTTTTTTTTATTTATTTATTTATTTATTTATTTTTTTTTTTTTTTTGAGCTTGGACGTTCTGCGTCTGGTGTGCGTGTGCGTGACTGGGAAAGCCCTCCCACGTTTTTATTTTATCTGGAACACCTTACTAGTTATTTAGAGATTTTCTTTTTTCAAATTTAAACATCAAAAGCTTTTATTAAAGCTATAAAATTATCTCTGTTCCTATATGGTACAAAGTGTTACTACTATCACTAATTTTGATCAATCTCCAATTGTTCCCCAAACAATCAAAGCAACCAGCTCTGCAAGCTTGCAAGATGTCGGAATCAGAGGAGGAAACCGAACCAACGCTAGAAATCAACGAAGATCAGAATGACGACTATGACTCCTCGTCATAGTCAGACACATCAACCCATTCCATCAAATCTGGGACCTTAACAAGGTCTCAGACACGAAGAAATCGAAAGAAAAAAACTAAAATACCACAGATGACACAACAACAATTTTTGAAAACAAGCAGCACCCCCTCAAAGGACTCATTCAAACCACACGAGGACTTTAAGGAATACAAATCCTTAGTCGCCGTCACAAAGGCGGCCATGGAAATAATTGCCACAGTCCGAGCAAAGGGAGGCAGAGACCCTCTGGCCCTACTCAATAGAGCCTTCATAAGAATACGATCTATCAACAAAAAGGCCAGACTCAAAACTTTTACCAACAACGATACACAAACTGTAGAAGAAGCACCAGCCACCAGCCATCACTCAGAAGCAGCAAACAGCCCCTCCACATCAACTCAAGATTTAAATTCCCAACAACAACACACACAAAAAATACAGGACCTCCAGAAGGATCACCAACTATCTATCCATGAGAAACTAGACCACATTGCAGCACAGCAAGAAAAGATTCTGAGGAATTTCACAAGGCACATCCACCTGCGAAACATCGAAGCTCCATCAACAACAACACAGCAACAGCATGCCAATGAAAACACTGTCACAGCACAGTTGGCAACCAATGAACGGCCCATCGAAGTCTCTGACCCCGCCTTCCCATCCCTGGAAGAAGCTCATCATTTGGCGCACCACAACTCCATTTCAACCAGCCGACCTCTCCAACAAACGTCTCATAGCAACAGCAACAACTCCAAAGCCCTCAACGCCTATAACAGAATGCTAAGCACAGTATATGTAACATCCAAGGACTCCAAACTAAGTGGTTTCGAAATCCTTAAGCTTATGCGCAATTCAAGAATTGCAACGACTGCAAAAATTATCAAGTACAATACCTACAGACGCTCCCTAGACATCATATGCCACACCAAGGAGGAAGCACAAACACTTATCCAAGACTACGCATGTAACCAAGCCCTCACGGAGAGTCTCACCTTCAGGACGAAGCCAAGCCCACAACTTAGGTTTATCGTCCTGGGAGTCCCAGAGGAGCAGTCAGAAGCAACAATAAAATCAGAGCTTCAAGATTCGGGTTTCCTCACCCAATCCACCACGTCAGTACTCAAGCTAGTCAGAGAGTCTCCTTCAAAGGTGCAGGGACTCAAAAACAGCATATTTCAAGCGCCGCTCCCCATAGCTGAGGCCATTATAAAGTGCAAATTTCTTCAGCTAGGCCTAATGCGGTGCACGATTAAACCGCAAACTCAAGTGTCCAGATGCTCAAATTGTCAAAGCTTCAAGCATACACCATCACACTGTGACCAGGAACTCTATTGTTCACACTGTGCTCAAAAGCATCGAAACGATAACTGCCAAGAACAGCCAAACTGCATAAACTGTGATAGGTTAAATTTAAAAAATGCAAACAAAGGCATCCGCCCAATCAACTCGAACCACCCTGCATATTCCCCCTCCTGCCCAGTTCATTTGGAAGAATACAGGAAATGCAGGGAAGCATTGGACAAAAAGTTTAACGAGATAGAAGCTAAAAACACTCAACCACCACCCCGTATGCAACAGTCAACGAATGCAAGAACTAACGGTCCACCTAACTCAAACTCCAGACCGAAACGCAGCAAGCAGCCATCCAACTTTCAAGCTCCACCAAGTCCCTTCCCATGGCTATTTAACCCCTTCACACAATTCATGCCTCAACAGAATGCCTTCCAACAGGGACAACACTTAAATATCTACGGAGGAGGTAGCACCAACTTTACACCTAACTGCCACTATGAAGGTAACAATCGGTACCTATCGCCATCGGGTCCCTTTGGTAATCAACAAGAAGCTCAAGGAGTACGGGGGTAAATATTTCTTATCGTTATTCCCCTTTTCTTCGCCTATTTTTTTTTTCTCTGAATGGGTAATTCACGAAAGAAAAAACAAAGAGTTCTCTCTTCCCACTCCCAAAAGGCAACGTCTTCTTCCTCTCAACTAAATTTTAGTGACCTTAATTCCTGCAGATCAACCTCAACAGATGCATGGCGGCTAACTCAGCGGCTCGGGAATATATGGAGAAGAACTCCAGGACGCCTATTGCACTGTTGGGGGTCATCTGTACGACTTCCCCTCTTCCTGGTCCAAGTTCAGCTCGAAAAACAACAAAGCACATCTTGTAATTCAAACCCAAAACCTCAACTTCACACACCTTTTCACTGGGGAATTTTGTGTCTTCGTTACATTGACTACGAAGGAGGGTGAGCTGATTTTGGGCAGCGCCTATGCTCCCCTGTCCGCAGACTTTGATGACTGTCTGCTAGAGTGGCAGCATTTAATCTCTCAAAAATCCCTCTTTCTGTGTGGCTGTGACCTCAATGCTAACTCCCCGTTGTGGTGTTCCCCACGGGAGGATGCCAGGGGTTGCAGCCTCATAGAATTCATAACTTCAAATAACATATGTATGGCAAACATAGAGAATTCCGAACCTACTTTCTTCAAAAATAATGCCAGGGGCTGGCCAGATTTTACTCTGTGTAATCCTAAGACTTTTGCAAGAATTAATGACTGGTCAGTCCTTGATATCGCTAATAACTCAGATCATAATTATATAACTTATACGTTAAATTCAACTCCGTCCCTAACTTACTCAAAAAGATTTGCAACAAAACATGGCAATTTCAAGAAATTTAATAATCTTCTTTCTAAACACATCTCCTCCCTTAATGATAACCTAAATTCAATAACAGATACAACTCAATTAGAAAATTTCACCCTAACTCTTGTTAAAACTATTTAATCCGCTGCTGCTTCATCTTTCAGACTTAAGAAGTCGGGCCGGCAGTTCACATATACCTTCTGGTCTCCCCAGCTTCGTTCCATGCGAAATCATCTTACAGCACTAAAAAGACAGCTCAAATACCTAGACCCTTCACTTACACAGCAACACAATTTGAAAATTAAACGTCATGCGGCCTTATTTAAAAAACAAGTTAACTTGGCAAAACATATCGCATGGAAAAAATTTTGTTCATTTCAAACAAATGTTTTTGGCACAGCACAGAAATTCTTTAGTAATAAATTCTTTACACCCACTGAGCTGAAACTTGAACGTCCTCCAGCTCTTTCCTCTAAGAAAAATAACCTAGAACACTTAACTGAAATACTTTTCCCAAAAACAATCTACCCACATTTTCCAGAACCTTCTTTCTCGGCTCCCTTGGATGTTCCTTTCACAGAGACCGAGGTTAAAGCCACTCTACATAGTTTTAATACAAACAAGGCCCCTGGTCCTGACAATATCGATTTCAAAATTTTAAGAAACATTTTTTACACAATGCCACGGATTCTCGTGGGTTGGACCAACAAATGCTTAGATCTCAAATTTTTTCCAGAATCCCTCCGAAGAGGTGAAGTGGTGTATTTCCTAAAGCAAGGGAAACTTCCCTCTGAACCCACTTCCTATAGACCGATCTGCCTACTTCCCACCTTAGAAAAATTGCTCGAAAAACTCATAGTAACCAGATTAAACTATCATCTTGAAACAAACCAACTCCTCCACCAAAATCAGTACGGGTTCAGAGAGGGCAGATCCTGTGAACAGGCTTTAGATGCAATTAAAAGTTCCTGCGCCTTCACCTCTAATGCAAAGAACTACACCACTATCATCTCTCTGGATATCAAAGGAGCATTTGATAATGTGGAGTGGCCACACATATTCCAAGCACTACAAGAACTTAACTGCCCGGGTAATCTTGCGGGGGTCATCCGTAGTTATCTTTCAGCAAGGAAAATCCTCGTCAATTGGGGCGAGGGTATGTCTGAATTTCCTCAAACGAAAGGTTTGTGAGGTTGAGATGTTAGAACGTCACCACAGTTGTTTCAATTAAGCTGGATCCAGCAAAGTAGGAAGTGGGGACGGTTAAAATCACTCCGTCGCCAGTGGCTCGGTGACGGTTGAAGTCGAGATAGTTTTGTGTCGGCAGGGTGCTGCATTAAAAGACTTAGATTTTGAATATTAGTTAAATCAGAAGTGATTTTTAAAAGTACGTATTGAAATGTAGTGAAAGGAGGGTGTAGGAAGAAGTATAAAAATAGAGATGGTTTTAGTAGATAGAGGATGTTGGAGGATCGTATAGTGGTTGTTGGAGGATATTATAGCGAGTGTGCTGATTCTTATTTTGGTGAATATCGAAAGTGGAGTAGAGGAGATTTAGTTGTGTGAAGTTAAGTAGTGTTGAGTGTTGGTGAGTGTCTACTAGTTTTCGGAAGTTCAAGCTGGGATAGAAGGGAATCCTCTGTCCCATAGTGAAGCCGTAGTTGGAGTACGAGTGTGACCGTCTCTACATCTTTCGACTATCTGCTGGGGTGAGATATTTAAAGTTATCTACTTAATTTGTTGATTCATATATTTTGATTAAGTAAAACGCTGGCTGAGCTGTATAAATTTACCAGGCCGCCCTCCCATTAATCTGCTCAAATAAACTTTAGTTATTGTTATTTAAAGTCTTGTGTTCTCTTAGTAATCTAATTAAGTAAGTTAAGATGGAGTTTGCAGGGGCGCAAGCTCCACAGTGGCGCCCAACTCCGTTCGACATCCCCCCCACTCGGGTTTATTTTACTGGCTCAAACAATGTACTTAAATTTTTTGAAGATCTTGAACAGTATTTTGATATATGTAAAATTGACGAGGATGATAAATTTAATTTATTAAAATACTCCTTAAAAGGAGATGCTAAAATCTGGTATGACACCATTGCCTCTAGAACTCTAGGCCAAAATCCTACGTATGAGGGAATGAAGCTATTTAAATTTAATCGATCAAACCCGTTGGGGATTTTCCCGACTAAATTTTTTTCTAGGAGGGGGACTGTGAGGTTGAGACGTTAGAACGTCACCACAGTTGTTTCAATTAAGCTGGATCCAGCAAAGTAGGAAGTGGGGACGGTTAAAATCACTCCGTCGCCAGTGGCTCGGTGACGGTTGAAGTCGAGATAGTTTTGTGTCGGCAGGGTGCTGCATTAAAAGACTTAGATTTTGAATATTAGTTAAATCAGAAGTGATTTTTAAAAGTACGGATTGAAATGTAGTGAAAGGAGGGTGTAGGAAGAAGTATAAAAATAGAGATGGTTTTAGTAGATAGAGGATGTTCGAGGATCGTATAGTGGTTGTTGGAGGATATTATAGCGAGTGTGCTGATTCTTATTTTGGTGAATATCGAAAGTGGAGTAGAGGAGATTTAGTTGTGTGAAGTTAAGTAGTGTTGAGTGTTGGTGGGTGTCTACTAGTTTTCGGAAGTTCAAGCTGGGATAGAAGGGAATCCTCTGTCCCATAGTGAAGCCGTAGTTGGAGTACGAGTGTGACCGTCTCTACACCTTTCGACTATCTGCTGGGGTGAGATATTTAAAGTTATCTACTTAATTTGTTGATTCATATATTTTGATTAAGTAAAACGCTGGCTGAGCTATATAAATTTACCAGGCCGCCCTCCCATTAATCTGCTCAAATAAACTTTAGTTATTGTTATTTAAAGTCTTGTGTTCTCTTAGTAATCTAATTAAGTAAGTTAAGATGGAGTTTGCAGGAGCGCAAACTCCACAGGTTGTCCTCAGGGCTCATGTCTAGGTCCAGTTTTATGGACAATTATAGCCAATAAAATCCTGTGCGGCATGGCCTCTGGGGGCTTTACCACCTTCGCCTATGCGATGACTTCTCCTTGATTCTCTCGGGGCCTAGAAGGAAAGACCTGGAGGAACAAACCCAGGAAGCTCTCACCCTTTTTAGTAAAATCCTTAAAGATTTAGATTTCCAATTATCCCCTTCAAAAACTAACGCTTTAACCCTAGCCTTTCCTAAAGCCTTGCAGAGGAGTCCCAAGATGAGGATTGATGGCATCAGTGTTCATCATGTAAAACAACTGAAATTACTAGGCATTTTTTTCTTATGATCGCCTCAACTGGCTGGCACACGTCAAATATCTCAAATTAAAAACCTTAACTTTTTACCACAATTCAATGAAGATGGTGGGGAAGAGGTGGGGTATCTCCACCTCTTTCCTTAAAACATGGTACACTACTATAATAGAAAAAAATATTAACATAAGGTGCCGGCATCTGGGGTGTTCATCTTAGAACTGACGCAATAGCTCTACTAAATTCTGCTCAAAGGCCCTTCCTCTTGCAAATCGCAAGAGGTTATAAAACTATCTCGACTGATGCCCTCATCGTCATCACTGGAATTCCTCATGCCCACCTGCAGGTTTCCCACACATATATTAAAACCAAAATATTACAACTTAATGATACTGAACTAGCTACAATAGTCTTTCCCAATATCCCCATCCAAACTACAACCTGCAGCTGGAATATTCACCCTGGTAAGGACGTTGCTTCCCTGTTAACCAATTGTTCTAAAAATAGCTTTTCTCCCTCTGCTTCGGTGGCGATCTTTACCGATGGATCCAAGACCGATCAGGGTGTCGCTGCGGCATTCTGTGTTATTGCGTTTGGTGAGACTGTCCATCGGTGGGCGGGCAGGCTCGAGAACTATAATACAATTTTTTAGGCTGAAATTTTTGCAATTAAACAAGCCCTAGATTGGGCAACTAATAATCATAATTACCAAGAAATAAGCATTTTTAGTGACAGCCTCTCGGGTCTGCTTGCTATTGCTCGCCACAGGAGCAGAAATCCTCAGATTATAGAAATAAAAAATCTCCTATCTAACTTAAAATTAAAAATATACCTGGCACACCTTTCTGCCCACAGGGGAGTAGCCGGCAATGAACTTGCGGACTCTTTGGCAAAAGAAGCCACAAAGTTCCAAAATGTAAATTTCTCCCTCCCCGCCCCTCCCTCTTATGTTAAACTTCGAATAAAGGAAATTTTGAATTTAAAATGGCAAGACCTGTGGAGTGTGTCTGAAAAGGGCAGATGTACTTTTAATCTTTTGCCACAGGCCAGCCCTAACTCTTGGACCCTTACCCCACCCATTACTGCTTTTTTAACCGGTCATGGTCCTTTTCCTTCTTATCTCCACAGGTTTCGTCGTCGGCGTTCTCCCTTGTGTCCTTGTGGCGAAGAGGGTACTCCCAGCCATTATTATTTTGATTGTCCCCTGACCAAAAATTTTCACTTAAGAAATCCTTCCCCACGACCAAATAATTGGTTGGAAAATATAATATCGCGCAAATTACTCATAAATAAGTTAAATAAAATATTTTCTTTTCTTATGGATTTAGTTAACTCAACTGATTAATTAATATCAATAGCACTTGGTTGCCTGCTCCGTGGCTATTTAACAGAGTCTTCTTCATTACACAAGTATTGCCCCTTGTCGCGAAAGGATAATAATTTCCACCATCTGCTCTTGCCCGTTGTCGCGATGGGATCTTATCCTGGCAACTTGCAGGAGTACCAGTATTTAGCAATCTGTTTCATTTCCCAGAGACTTTACTCATATAGACTTTTCAATCAAGAACTTTCGTATACTTCATGCCACCTGTCGCGTGGGGCATAGCCCGGAAATTTAGCACCTGAATAATCGCCCACTGTCGGCTTAGGCCGGATTACGCCTGGCGAAAATTGTATTTTTTTTTTTTTTTTTTTTTTTTTTTTTTTGAGTTTTTCAATAAACTGCGAGTAGTCCCCTTAGAAGCGCTCTACATCGCTCCAAGAGTGATGAGCGGGGGCTGCTCCTTGTTAATATAGATGTTAAACTCTACTTACCTGCAATTTCCCCCTTATACGTAATGTATTTGAATACTTTTGAGTGTCCCTGTACACGAACCATTTGCTTGATCTTAACGAAAAGTTTAGCATCCTTATATGATACAGCACCTTATATGGTACAGTATAGCATCCTTATATGATACACATTTAGAATACCAAGTTTGAACTTTCTGTCGTAATTTGTTTTTGAGATATGCTGATAACAGACAGACACACAGACATACACAGAGACCATATGCTAAAAACATGATTTTCGTATTCAGGGGACCTCAGAACCTGTAAATATAACAAAAACTCGCGTTCTAAAATTTGACCCAAAAACAATACTTTGTCTGCCTTATGGGTAAGAGAAAGTAATAAACATAAAAAAATATATCTAAACACAGTTTGTGTCTCATGATGTCTTTAATTTAGTCAATGAGTATGCCTGTCAATAAACATTATATTTTATAAAATGTAACTAAATATTTACGCTTGCTTTTTAACTAAAAAAAATGCCAGTAAGGTATAAATTATAGTACAACATTTAAAAGACATTAAAAAAAAAAAAAAAAGAAAGAAAAAAGAAATACAGATGGAAGTGCAGTTTATTTTGATAAATGTACACTTTACAATAGGAATTTTACTTGTATAGTACTTAAGATATTTAAATTAAATCCATTAATTAAATGAAAATTTGTTTTCTCTGAGGAGGATACTTATTGGTACAACAATAAAACCCCGCTGGCGGG
This sequence comes from Salticus scenicus, assembly GCA_963930645.1. Taxonomy (NCBI): domain Eukaryota; kingdom Metazoa; phylum Arthropoda; class Arachnida; order Araneae; family Salticidae; genus Salticus; species Salticus scenicus. The sequence continues at coordinate 196,914,049 of OZ005650.1, forward strand.
AAGAAAATTAAATATCAATAAAAAATAATGTAAACACTTTAGATGCAAAAATACGACATTCTTTCTTTTACATTATTTTTTTTCTTTTAATGAGAAAAATAAGTAAAGCGTAACATAAAATAATCATTTTTCATACTTCAAAACTACTACAGATAGAATATTATCTTGTCCATTTTTTTCAATTTTTAACTTTGCATGATTTTCAGACGATTAAATTCGTCAATATTATGGGGTTCATTATAGTACATATTATTTTTGTTTTTAATTTTTAGTAAAAAAAAAAAAGTAAAGATGTTAAGTTCATTGTAAATCTTTGAAGAATAAATATTTTTATTTTAAACATTTTTAGTGAAGAAAAATTACTAAAAAATGGATAAATAAATGCATTTATTTATGGTGCTTTGTTAATTATATGCAGTGTAAAGAACACATGATTTTTCTAATATAATAAAAAATTATAAATAAAAAGAAGCATAAATTAAAATAATAACAATATTAATAATAAAAGTTGATCTTTCCACTATTTTTATAAAATGTGTAACTGAGTGATGTGCAAAAAAAGGAATTGCAAAGTTCACGCGGTGGGGATTAAAATAAAATTGAAAATTTTCATTTCCAAAAATTCAGTTTTGCAATATGCAACTAATGTGCATCAAAAGCGTTTCGCATGATAAAAATTTAACGTGGTACGTTGGTACTATTTATACATTATAAAAGTTTAGATGTAACCAGCACTGAACTGTGGAAATTTCAGTATAGCACTACCACCTGTGAGATGATGTATATACAATTTTATTATACACAAAATTTAGTCTATTTACAACAAATTATCGAGTATCTTTACATTCTATCCTTTGGTTCGTGAGATATAATATCCACATTTTTATTTATTTATTTTATTTTTATTTATTTATTTATTTATTCATTTTTTTAACGCAAACACTCGCAACTTGACAGACAAACCTTAAAAGTGTCGAATTGTATTCAAAGCATCTCAAAACATGTTACGTAGTAAACCGTAAATAAAAAAAAAAAATTCAGTTTCTATGCATTCTTCGTATATATGTGCAGATGAAAGTACAAAATAATAAAGATAATCTCTTAAATTTTGTTACCATCTGATATCTATTTTGCAGTAAAATATCAGTATATAATATCATTATTTTATTTCTCATTCCGTATGTTTAAACTGTCAGGTAAAACTACACTGTTAGTTAAAAAAAAAAAAAAAAAAAAAAAAAAAAAAGTATTGGTTTTGACTTTTTATAACTCTGTTTGAGGTTGTTTTACTAAATAAAAATACCATTTGATCTTAAAATAATCTGGTGTGTCACTCACACGACTTTCTCTTACCCTGAAATTTAATACTATAAATACAGGTTGCAGATTAATAGGTAAGATAACGAGTACTGTTATGTAAACCTATGTTAAACAATTCATATTAGGCTTCTGAAGAGGTTTCATTATATGATAAATAGTTCTGTGTGAGGGGGGATACCGCCCCCCCCCCTCAACCCCCCGTTCCATTAATGCTCGTACATTTATATAGAATTTAATTCGGCTATCAAAAAATAATTCTGTTTTTAAAAAATAATTTATTAAAATTATTATTTAAAAAAATATATATCTTCTATGATAATGCACACGATTTCCATATGAGACAAGTAGTATAACACTAAATATCCAAAAAAAAGTTCATTTTATTCTCAATATATATATATAAAAAAAAAAAAAAATCGATAACTTTGTTTTAAATTATCGCAGATCGATGGTTCAATCACTCGTTTTAAAGGTATTGGCGAGCTCTTTTGAAAGATACCCATAATGAAAATTTACTCCCCTCGAGGGGGGACTTCCCCCTACAGGGGGGAAGGCGGGCGGGGCTCCTACATACACATTTTCCCCCCCTCAACTCCCCGTTTCATTAATGCACCTACATTTATATAGAATTTAATTCGGTTATTAAAAATATTTCTTTTTTTTAAAAACAATTTATTAAAATTATTATTTAAAAAAATTATCTTTTATGATAAGGCAGACGATTTCCATATTACAGAAGTAGTATAACACCAAATATCCAAAAAAAGTCCATTTTATTCTCAATATATATTAAAAAAAAAAAAAAAAAAAGTACGATTTTTTTTTTTTTTTTTCAGTTTTTTTTTTTTTTTTTTTTTTTTGTTAAAAGTAAAAAAAATCGATAACTTTGTTTTAAATTATCGCAGATCGATGGTTCAATCACTCGTTTTAAAGGTATTGGCGAGCTCTTTTGAAAGATACCCATAATGAAAATTTACTCCCCTCGAGGGGGGACTTCCCCCCCCCCCCTGGGGGAGGCGAGGCTCCTACATACACAAAATATTTTTCCCAGTTAACTGTCTCTATTACAAAAAATATGTATTTGTTTCATTTGGTTTAGTGCAGTCTATAGACGTTAAACTCTGTTTTCCTGCAATTTCCCCCATAGACGTAATGTATTAGAATTCTCTTGATTGTCCCTGTACACGAACCATTTGCTTGATCTTAACGAAAAGCGTACTGTAGCATCCCTATATGATACACATTTAGAATACCAAGTTTGAACTTTCTGCCATAATTTGTTTTTTAGATATGCTGATAAAAGACAGACAGACACACACACACTCGGACACACACACAGACACACAGACCCACAGACCATTTGCTAAAAACATGAATTTCGTATTCAGGGGACCTCAAAACCTGTAAATATAACAAAATCTTGCGTTCGAAAATTTTACCCAAAAATAATACTTTCTCTACCTTATGGGTAAGAGAAAGTAAAAATACACATTTCTCAATTTTTACAAAAGTCGTTTAGAGGATATTTCTGATACATTATATAATTATTTACTTCATTTAAAATTTATCTGCACACAGATGAGAAAATAAATGCTGGGTGATAATAACAAGCTAAATGATGTATGAAGCAACATTTCATAAAGATTATGTAATTTGAAATAATTCAATACATTTTATTATTTTTATTATTATTACTTTTACATAACAAAACATTCTTTGTTGGAATGCTTCTTTGTAAAATTTTTATTCAGATCCTCTGTTAAGAACTTAGGAACAAAAGTATTGAAATTAATTGCCGAAAGAGGATTTCATAAGAGCATCTGTACAGTTTTAATGGAAGATTAAACGGATAAAATGTTGCGTTAGATAAAACGTATCATTTATTTATTTTTCCTCAAAAGAGCACTTTAGACTAAAATAAATTGACTAAATCGATGTAATTTAAATGCTTTTGGATATTTAAATGTAAAAGTTTTGCTATGTTTTTAAAGAACAATGTCATTTACTCAAAAATATTCAAAATTATATTTTAACAAATAAAAATTATTTTTTACTTTCATTTACATCTTCATGATAAAATATGTATTTAAAAAGCTCAAAGGCGTTTTTGAAATAAATTTGTTATTATCTTAATCTTTTGAAAACAAATTCGCTTTTAAGGTAATCTAAACGGATATATCCACATTGACAGTTTTTATATTTAAAATGGTTTTTTGAGTAATTTTATTTAAAAAAAATTTGAGAATCATAAAAATGAATTTTGAGTTTATTTTAAAAATATATGTACGCGATTTTGACGAAAGATTCTGAACGATGAAAGAACATTTTTATAGAATATAACAAGTTAAAAAATGCTTATCTTTTTGTATGATTACTTGAAATAAAAAAAAAATGACAATTCCCATGGTATGTTTCACACGGTATGAATGAAAAAAAAAATAATATTCAAGAAATAATTTTAATAAAAGTCTGTAATTTCATATATTTTTTTATGTTTTTTTTTTCTATTTTCAGTCTTATAAATGTTAATATACAAATTAAAATTTTACAACATTTTATTATGAACTTTCTTTGCTAATTTATAGCTAACATGAAATAACATATTTAATAATTTAACTTATAATCGTTTTTTTTTTTATTTATTGTTATTATTTTAATATACTAATTGTGAATGAAATGTTCTTTGAACGGTGAGACAGAAAAATGTTGTTGAGAGGAGAGCTTGTCCTCGTATAAACTAGTAACAACAAGTCACCTAACATTGTGTATCAGTGAAATTACGTCTTTAAAGCACAAAGGTTGGCTGTGAATATTTGAAAAAACATTCCAATGAAAATTAGTGTTACAGCGCAATTTAGAAACTATACGTGTCAATAAATCTGTTAAAAACGGTAATTATTATCATGTAAATTCTGCCGTTAAATATCGAAAGCTTACTACCTGTAAATACAATTGGGTTCGCTGTACTGTTGCATAAATTCAAGTCATTTAAAACACTAATCATCTGTTTAATTATAATTTATAATTTGAATTATAAAGTAACGTATGTTTGCTAAAATAAATTAATCTATATATTATTTTCGTATGTCAGTTATTTTTACGATCTTCATTTAACTTTGCCGTTTGTTTGCCATAAAGAACGTTCTTTACATAGATATTACACAATACAGAAACATATAGATAGATAAATGTGTGGTTTTCTATATATATTTTTAAAATTAAAAACTTTAATGGTTTTAACACTCAGACAAAACATTTATTTATTTATAACAAATATTTAATATTCTTTCGCTTTTTTAATTGACTTTTAAATTTTATCCATTATCTGCTCGTTAGCTAGCAGCAATTCTGCAAAATTTAATAAAACGTGTTTCAGAGGTATACGTACATGGAACATTTTAAATTTCTTAATAGGTACGTGTGCATCTTGCTGCGTTGTGTCGTGTCTAATTTTTTAAAGGATGAAAAATCGTGCTCTTATTGTAATCTGAAACATCTGTTGAGAGCGTTAATTTTATATTACTCGCTTGCAAAACTACTTTTTTTTGCTTAATTTATTTTTTTTGCATTAGTTATACATATTAAAGTCTAACAGCAATTTTGAATATAAGTTTAATAGTATTAAACCCGTTGAGTGCCATGTCAGCCATCGGTTGCTGGCATTTTAAAATATAATATACAGCTGCGTCAACTATTGGTGGTGGACAGAGTAAAATATAATTTAAAAAAAAAAGTAATTACTAAAAAATTATTTTAAATTTTCTTAATTTTTATTTATTACAGGATTATCTAATTAAGGCATTTTAATTTATTTTATTGAAACACAGTAAACATAACACGCTTCTAAGCAGCGCGAGTAGCCTGACAGGGGTTTCCTTCATAATTCGCGTGACGCTCAACGTGTTAAAAAGAAAAAAAAAATGTAGTATCCTTTAAAGAATTTATATGTTATATATTTATATATTAATCTTACGAAATGATTTGTATTATTATTAAAATTTATGGAATCAATTATTTCGTATTACTTATCAAATATAAAGCCCTTGGAATTTGATTTCAAACTGTTTAAGTATAAACGCTGCAGCTTTTATTTCGGGCAAAACAGTTGAGACTTGTCGGTATTGTGCAAAAATTTAATTTCGTTTCGAAAAGACAATGTCTCAGATTCTGCAATATATATAAATTCACCGAACGGGGTATGTGTAATGGATAATTTGTAAAACTGTGGTGATTTTGGGTGCATATTTAACAAGAGATGGCGCTAATCTGTTGCAGTTAATTTTCCTTTTCGGCAAGACTATATCTCAGCAGATATGTTATGTATACGCAACAAAATCTCTGTGTACTTTATTTATTCATTCATTTATTTAATTTTACGCTAATATGTAAGAACATCTTTTACACGGTACTTTTGAATGCTTACATCTATTATTTAGTAGCCGTCTTCGGCGACCAGCTGGTTCGCGATTCTTGAAAAATCCGATTTTAAGAAACTCCCGCTCGGTGGCGACTGCGGCGCATTTTTCCCGTCTCATGTCTTACAACATCTTATTGACATATAGTGAAAATTGCTTTATTGAAATTTAATCGCAGTAAATTCATGCTCGGTAGCGCCTGCGGCGTCCTCTTCCAGTTTCAGTATCTGAAATAGTCTGTTTGCTCACCATGTTATGATCTTTCAAACTTCTGATTTTAGCAAAGTCCCACTCGGTGGCGCCTGCAGCGCTTTATCTCCGTTTTAGTACAACACCTTCCTCGCTCATTAGAATTTAAAATATTGAAAATTTTCAATATTACAGCGCAATCTGGCGGTAGAAATTTCTGTAATCTACTGTTCAATTCCTAATCAACAAATTTTTAAAATGATGTATTACGTATGAAATTATTTTAATTAGTAACTGAGATAGAAAAAAAACCTAATCAGGAGACCTTAAAACGTGTAATTTGGGTGAAATCTAGAATTCCGCACTCGATGATATAAAATAACTTAAAAATATCTTTAAATGATGTATTAAAAATAATTTCATCATAATTAGAATTTGAAATATTGATATTTTAATATATTACAGCGCCATCTGGCAGTAGAAATTTCTGTAATCAACTGTTCAATTCCAGATCAACAAAGCTTAAAAATGATGTATTACTTACGAAATTATTTTAATTAGTAGCTGAGATACAAAAGAAAACTTAATCAGGACACCTTAAAACGCATAAATCAGGTAATATCTCGAATTCTACTTTCGGTAATATAAAAATACTTTAAAATATCTTTCGAACGATGTATTAAAAATAATTTAATCACAATTAGAATTTGAAATACGCTTATTAGAACAAAATTTCTTTTACAATTAAAATGTATATTTTTTGTTTGAAATTTGAACTCCAACTTTGTCTTGTAATGAAAACTCTGTATGGTAAGTTTTTTGTGCGACAAAAGAAAATGAAGAATTTTGAAATTTGCAAATTTTAATCACAGTCAAAAAACACGTGACCTGAATCAGTAAAGCAGGAAGTGAAAACTATTTCGCCCCGCTTTCGAGATATCGGCAGTTGCGGGCAAACGCGTATTGCTTGCATCGATAATTTCATTACAGTCTATGGCGTAATGCGTAAAATTAAAAAAAATAATAATAATAACTGACTCAGTTTTTGAAAAATTGTCTCAATCTTTTGAGATTCTTTCTGATTCGTCTAATCGAGGTCTATATATAAAAATAAATAAATAAATAAATAAATAAAATAAATAAATAAATAAATAAAAACATGATTTATCTCTAAAAGGTTTTAAGTTATAAAATGTTTTATGAAAAATTCGATGTTTCATAAAATCTAAAAATCTGAATCGCTAAGCCGTATTTTGTTAAAATGTTTATATGGTTCGAAATAGGATTAAATGACCTTTGAAAATATACCAATTGCAAAGAAATGGGATGATTAGTCTTTCGTACAGGGCGTTTTAAAATAGAGAAAAAGAGAAATTTTGGACCCTTCTTAAAACTTTTTTTTTTAATATAAAAAATCCGTATTTAATATATATATATATATATATATATATATATATATATATATATCATAAGAATCGGTAATAAATGATCTCTTTCGTGGTATAGACGAATTTTCAATATCTGTAATCGTTGAGCAGGGATTGCTTTACAACTACGCACGAAATTTCTCCTCTGTGCTTCTTCTTTTGAGGAACGCGCCAGAGGAATAAAAATACGATCCGCTGGCTTTTTAATTAGACATAGGTTGACGCTTAAATTAATATCTCCGGATGTAATTAAAATTTTTAAATTATTTTTGCACTATGCACTCGGGGAGGCTTCTGAGCACCCGTATGTCAAATTTTGTACATCTAAGTTCAGTAGTGGCTGAACGTATAGATGCTGAGACAGACATCTTCTTTTATGATTATAGAACCGCTTACTTAAAAAAAATAATCTAGTTTCGATTTCTGGGTAATATTACCCAGCTAAAAAAAAAAAAAAAAAATATGCCGACACGCTGAAGGAATTTGGAACATAATTCCTAAAATCTGCAAAATAACTGCAGTTTGGAAGCAACAAATTAACAGATATATATTTTTTCTTCTTTAAACTTATTGTTCCAAATACCTTTAGATTATCTGCAGTTTTCAGCAGTTTTTCTTCCTTTTTATAGTTTATTTTATTATATATATATATATATATATATATATATATATATATTTTTTTTTTTTTTTTCTGGGTAGTATAAATAATTGTACCGGGTTTTCGAAACAATCTATTACGTGCGATTTTGCTTTATTTAAAAGTAAACTTAATTATAATAAAAGATATAGGTATGAAAATATTTTAAATAGTATTTAAATGTACCATTACGTTATATATATATATATATATATATATATATATATATATATATATATATATATATATAAGAAATTTTTAAAACGAATATGTATATGATATAAAATTATATAAAATTAAAGATTATTATAATAAAACGTAAAACAGAGAAAGCTAGCGATAAAAGCTGCTTAACTAAACAATGTTTTTATTAAATAAGAAACTCCCAAAACGTATATTTATGCATATGAAACCAAAAAAAAAAGTTTAAAGTCTTGAAACACCAAGAGTAGAACCTCTCTCTCTCTCTCTCTATATATATATATATATATATATATATATAAATTTATTTATTTATTTATTTATTAAGGATTTTAGAAAAACTAATAATATAAATATGCTCTAAATAGATGACAAAATCTACCTTCCTTAAGTTATTCAGACTTTCAGCTTAGTAAGTGTTATACTAAACTCAACTAATTTATTTAATTAATTCATTAATTTGAAAAATATTTTATAATACGTTCTACTTAATGCTTAAAAATTTCAGTTTAATACACATTTTTAAAATATAATGCTGACAATTTTAACGGAGATAACTTTAATACCTATACGCTTTATAATACAATAGCCATCTAATCATGGTAGATAATTTTTTAATGTATCTGGTCTGCCTCAGGCGACTAGTTTTTTGTTATTTTTGTACCGCTATTTCCATTTAAAATGTTTATTAAATTTATGCTGGAAAATTGCAGATTTGCCTGTGATATATATATATATATATATATATATATATATATATATATATATATATATATATATATCGGAAATAGTGCTTCAAAAAAATTATAAAAAGTCCTTGATATATTATTTTAAGAATAATTATTCTGGTGCATGTCGTTCATTCTTTTGATCTCAACAACAAGCAATAAATATTATCACATATAAATTTTAGTATTATTACTAAAGAAAGAAACTAATTTACACACCTCATTTTAAACCACCAATAGAACTGTGGGACATTCCGTAAAAGTTAACTAATGAGAAACAGTGAAGTACTATTACTTGAAAAAGTAGATATAATTTCAGAATTATATTTAGCATTAAGACAAAGCAGTGAACTTGATGATTTCTTGCTATTTAATATAATTCATATATTTATTTACAGATTTTTTAAAGACTTGAATTTATGCTTCGTTTGAGCAACATATGGTCGATCAAATAAGCAAGAGATACTGTTGATATCTTGATTTGACAAAAACAGCATATATGCGTCATATTCAGCATCAAAAACAAAAGGCGTTTAGAAAGCAAAAACATACACACACACACACAAAAAAGTTAGAAATTTATAAAATAGTAATGTATATGTATATATATATATATATATATATATATATATATATATATATATAAGCAAATTAATTAAAGCCAGATGAAAAATTAATCCCAAATGTACATGAGGGTTTTCATCAGGGGAGTTCCCCCATGTAGGGAAAGGAATATGAGAAGTTTCTGATGAAACGCTTACCAGCGTTTCGTCAGAAACTTCTGATATTCCTTTCCCTACATGGGGGAGTTCCCCTGATGAAGGCCCTCATGTGTTTTGGGATTAATTTTTCATTTGGCTTTAATTATTTTGCTTATTTATTATTGTTTTATATTTCCTTTTGCTGCATTTGCGGGATTGGTTTATAAAAACTTTGTTCTAGTTCAAAATATTTAATAATTCAAATTTTACTCTATCCTATTTTTAATTTTATCTTATATATATATATATATATATATATATATATATATATATATATATATATTCATTTATATTTATATTAATTTTTTAATGTTTTATAATTAATTATATTAAAAATGCTAGTCTTACGTAGTATTAGTTAAATGTAAATCAAAACGTAAAATCTAAAATTAAAATCTTTAATACAAAGAATTCAACCCAGTTTTATTTAAAATACAATACATAAAAAAATATATTTTATATTTTATATACATTCAAAAAGTGAACAATGTTATCAGCAATAGAAAACAAAATCAAAAACGTAATAAAATAATCACAAAAAGAAATAGACGATATATATATATATATATATATTGAGCATTTAAAAAGAAAAAAAAAAAAAGATTCAGAAGAAAATACATTTCGATTGCGGCTGATTCATAATAAAATATGATAAAGCACTGCATAAAGAAAAAGAAGTGGTAACGAAAACGAATGAAATATGCATTTTTTTCCCTTCAAATATACACACTGAATTTTTCACAGTATAGTTAAATGGCTTAGTATGCCCTATTTGTTCTTCAAGAGCTCCTGGCATTTCATTTCTGTCTCGCGTTTCCATCGTTTTCATTATTTAAAAAGAAATTTTACGTTTTCTAATACATTTTTTTGAAATAAATAAAACAGCGTACTAGATTGGAGTTATTCTGAATTGTGAAAGTTATGAATTTTTTTTTAACAAATACTGCCGTATGTGATATTTTTTATTACCCTGCCAACAAACTTATTCTACAACTACAAATACAGGTCACTGATAGCAAAGAAAATTTTATATTTATGCGATGGACATTACAAAGAACAATTTATTTTTTTCCTGTAAAAAAAAAAAAAAATAAATAAATAAATAAATAAAATCTTGCTGTTTATAGGCTGTGTAATATTAAATGTAATTTCCTTTTAACAGCTTATCGTTACAAAATACTTATGATATATTATATACGGTAATCAAACATATTGGAATTAGTAATAATAAAAAGAAAAAAAAAAGAATGAATGGCATTCTTGTGGTTTTCTCCATATTGGATTGTACAAAAATATATTGCAGAATAAGATGTCGTGTAACAATTTACGCATATAAAACCAGTTTTCACATAATTGAAATTTGCGTCGATATATTCTTATTTCAAATGTATTTCAGTAAAAAACTGTTTTCTACAACAGTTTTGTTTGACACAAAAGAACGGTAACTCCAAATTGAGCAAAACAACTACATTTATAAAAATTAAGACAGATATCAAATCCAGATTTTTCATCCAAATTTTTTAGAAATATTTCACCAATATCACCCCTTCAATTTTAACAGTTTTGGTTAAACATTTTAAATAGCAATATCTTATAATCTTAAAAATACCCAATTTGGACTTTTTGCACTTATTTGTTTTTCAGTTATGCTAATAGCAGATTTACAAAGATATAAGCGACAATAAACTTATTTTGCTAATTATTTTACTTTAAAATGGGTAATTCTAACTAAAACCTATAGGTTCAACAGTAACGTTTACGTTATGGGTACATGAAAGTAATTAACATTCCTATTAAATTTTCCTGGAATAATTTTTTAATAGAATTTAACGAAGCACTTCCTCTAATAAAATTCTATAAAGAATAATGCATTCACTTAATTTACAAGTAGCCCAGTACATTATGCGAAAAGTATAAACTCATTAAAAATATATATATAAATTTTGTAAAGTATGTAAAAAACATAACAAAACATAAAATACACTTCCAAAAGCATCCGAGAATAGTCCTAATCCTTCCTACTTTTCTTCTCTTTTCTTCTCTTCTCTTTTTTTTTCTTTTTTTGTCTTGCCTTACAAAAACTAAAAAAATATATTCGTACATCATCATATACTAATCATGCTTCTCTATATAGGTAAAAATATATTCATTTCTGTCTTTAAACGTAAAAGAAAAAAAATAATCAATTTCAGAAAAATTTAACTCGTTCATCATAATCAACTCTTCACACTGGGTACATTCCCCTCAAATCATAGAGCTTCTGTGAGCAGCTCTGTAAAGGAGAAATCCACCACAGACGAAAGCAGCTTATCCATTGGCCGTGAAGTTTGCAATAAAAACGTTGTTGAAAAGATGAAATAATCAAAGTCTTGAGAATTTTACATAGTTTTTTATTAGATGTTGGTTATTAAAGAAATGACATGAAGACAAATACAAGTTCACACATAAAAAATTATTTGCAACGCAATAATCCCAGAAATTCCAGTGATCAAGGGAGAGAGAGAGGGCAGAGCAAAAATACTACGTCTTTACAATCTCGTGAAAAAAAACAAAAAACTGTGGGTCTGCTTTTTTCTATCGCACGGGGAGAACCCCCGGAAGGGAAGTCATATGTTTGCATTATCTTATTTTCGCCAAAATGAAAGCCAACTTCAGTTCTTTGTTTTAGATAATAAACTAATGTTAATTTTTTGAATTTGTAATGACGGTTTATAATTGTATTAACCCTTTAATCGCAACATTATGCCAAGCGACAGTTTGACTAGAGAAAATGACCGTTATGAACTGAAATCATTAATATTGGGTAATTTAAAATAAATTATATCCGGTGTTGCAATAATATAAATTCTGACAATGAGTTTTCTTGTTTTATGACTATTTGAGAACATTTTTTTTTTTTTTATAATTACGTTTAATGTCAGAATTTCCGTTAGATATTATTTCTTTTATTTTCTTTTTATCCCATAAAATAAAGTACTTTTCTATTTAAACAGATAAACACTTTATTTATGATTTAGATATAAAACATATACAATTTAGATTTCTGAATGATGTGTGTTATTGTTTTATGTTAATAAATAGGGTTGGTCGTATGTATAATTAAAATTGTGTAATTTTTAATGACATTTAAAAATAATTCTTTCTTCAAATGCCTAAGTACAAATTATGTAAATATAATATCTCACTTAAAATTTAATTATTTTTTTATTGCAATAATGCATTAATTTAGCATTAGATTTTATTTTATTTAAAAATTCAATTACGATTTAACCAAATATATGTGAACACCTTCACATATTTCTCCCGGCGACCCAGAAAAATAAAAAAAAAAATCTCTCTCACTCCCTAGTATGTCATATAAACATAATGAAAATTGTCATTCATTCATTTTTTTTATATATATATATATAAATATAAGAAACCTGTATAAGCAAAAACAAAAATTGAAGATCAATGCAACATTCAATTATAACTATACGTACGCACATTATAAATCTGTTTCACCATGAAACTTATTGGCATATGACGAATTTTTATCATTCCAAATAACATTGTGGGCACCACATTTTAGTTCTGTTTTTTTACATTCTGGATCCAGATTTCTCTTACATATTTCTTGTCAAGAAAGCTTTCAAAATGATACTGTTCACTTTTTTCCATAAAAAGTTTTTCTTTACAATGTTCTTATATATGTATGGAAAGATGATGTTATACTTTAAAGTTATTTCACATTACACCGTACACAATATTCAATATGCATATAATACTGCAACATATCAAATAACATCAATGTTAAACAAAGAAAAAAAAAACACATGAGTACAAGTAAATTAAAAATGAACACAAAATGAAAAAAAAAATGTATATACAAACAAGAGAAAATATCACAAAAGTGAGAAAAAAAAGAAAAAACAAATTTGTTCGTGCAATTCCACACAAAAACTGCACAGACTGCAAAAACGACGTCCATTGGACAGTCAAAAAAAATATCTCCCCTTAATCTTGTATGAAGCAACAAGTATAACGACTTTGGCTTATGGCCATTGTCCTAGCGGGATAGGGCGTCTAGAAAGACCTGACCTGTTAGGGACAGGCCTCCGTCCCCCATCAAAGTCAAAGACTTCTGTAGGGACACCTCGCAAAACTGGGTATATATATGTCAATTGAATTGTATTAAACAATTTTCAAAAGAAGTGTGGGGGGGGGAGGTCTCATCACAATGAAATGCCACTCCCCCGGGTAAATTTTGAACGAGTTAGCATTAACATAGAGGGTAAAATGAAAAATGAAAAAAATATATATATTTAATTAAAATTCTTAGTACTATCAAAATTTAGTGTGATGAGATAAAGACTACCAAAACAACTCACTAAACCCAATGAAGCATTTTTAAAAAATAACATAGCATAATAACAATAATAATAAGGTAATTGCCACATATTAAAATTTTGAGATTTTAACTTTAAGTCATTGCACAATTCAAAAGTTTTGTATATAGTATGTAAACAAACAGTATTATAATCATCTGTTAAACTTATGATATATTAATATCTATCAAAATGTAAATATTATTAAACAAGATTTTTTTTTAAACTGAATTATAATAAATTTATTAAATTTGTTGTTAAGAAAACTGTAATAATAAGAACTAGAAAAGAAAAAAAAATATGCAATATTTCACATAGTCTTGTGTCATCCATTGTAATTAAAAATAAGAAAGAGAAAAAAAAAAGGGAAAAATGCAGAGTATATATTGGTCCAGCCAATTGCCTGCATACAATGAATGACAGAAGTATAAATAAACAAACATAAAAAAAAAACAACTCATGCACTACTGAGCTCATGGAATGCATAAGTTTTGTAAAATATTACATAATATGATATTAAAAATTAATTCCTGTTTCTTAAATTATAATTGTGGCTTTGTCTTGCATAATAATTAACATTTCTATTAGAACTTGCTTCATCAAGTATGCGGCTGTATCTAGGTGGTGCAATAATAAGTCTATCAATATGGACTCGAAATGACAATTTATCAGGTGCTTGTAGTCTTTTAATTGTAAATGAAACCGGTGAGTCTTTTTGTAGAACAATAAAAGGTCCTGTGTACTTTGGTTTAAACTTATCAACGGATTTTGAATAAACAATGTCATGTACAGCAACAGGTCTTAATTTAGCATGTCTGTGAAAGTGTTGATATCTCTTATTTTGATTATCTTTTATGTTAGAGAAAGCTTTAAGGTAAATTTTATTTAAATCTTCTAATAATTTATGTGTATCAACATTCTTGTCGAGAAAAGGTTGATTCATCTGTTGCTCAAAAGTGTCAAAAATTAATGAAATTTCTCTTCCAAAATGTAATAAGTTAGGTGAGTACAAAGTAGATGAATGTTTAGAGCCATTACATAATGATTTATATATAAACAAAGAGTTTTCAAATGTATGGCCTTCAGACATTAAAATGTTTACTGAATATTTAATGGATTTATTGATCCTTTCGGACAATGCGTTTGATTGTGGATGTGCTACAGAAGAATGTGTAATTTTTATACCAAGAGTACTATTAAAAGTGTAAACACTGGATGTAAATTGAGGACCAAGATCCGAGAGGATAACTGAAGGTCTACCAAAGGTGGTAATATAACTAAACAAACATTTAACTATTTTTTCTGCTGATGTATCCTTTAATGGATAAAGTTCCATATGGCGTGAGAAAATGTCCAACACTGTGAGTACATAGTGACCATTATTAAATGGTCCTACTAAATCAACACTAATAGTATGTCCAGGATGTGTGGGCGTGTATGTAGGTTGTAATGGAGCTGGAAGAGTGTTATGATGTTTAGCCTGTAGGCATCGTGTACATGAAGCGAGAAAGTTTAATGTATCTGTGTACATTCCTTTCCAAAAGTATTTGTTTGATAGGAAATTATATGTTTTATTTAATTCAAAATGAGACAAATGAGAAATTGTTAATGTCTTAGCTTTTAGCGAATTAGGAACAATAATAAGATATGAGAATGTTGAGCTATTGGGACATTGCTTTTTATATATCAGTACCTTTGTGTCTGGATGAATAAAATAGTTTGGGTATTTTCTTGAAAAACCTTTCTTTAGAATTTCTGTGTAAATTTTTGAAAATACAGGATCCTTTATTTGTTCATTTACAAAAGTATTATTAGAGATTTCTAAAAGTGGGTCTTTATTATTCGAATCTCCAGAAATTAAGCAATTATTGTATTGTTGGTTGATTTTATTACAGTTTTTATCAGCAAAGTGATTAACAACATTACTATTATCATGTACTATAGGTAGAGGTTGTTTATCAAAAAATAATTCAGGATTAGAGTTCAAATCTTGTTGATTGTGAGTGAAGTCACATCTCGAAAAAATAATCTGCTAAAATATTTGATGAACCAGGAATGTGTTCAAAATCAAAAGAATATTCTGAAATTTCCATTAACCACTTAGTGGTAAGGTCTGTAGGATTAGTTGTTTTTTTGTATCTTTTTAATGGAGCACTGTCAGATAAAATTGTGAATTTTCTGTTGTACAAATAGTATTTAAATGCAATTATTGATTTGTATATAGCCATTAATTCCAATTTTAGTGCAGGGTAGCGTTTTTCAGATGGCTTCAATGATTTAGAAAAGAAGGCTATTGGAAGCAATTTATTATCATGTTTCTGCATTAGCACCCCAGCAATTGAAATATTTGAAGCATCTGTATTAAGGTAGAAATCTCTATCCCAATCCGGCAGTCTGACCACTGGTGATTCAAAGAAAATTTTTTGAATTTTGTTAAAAATCTGTTGATGTTCAGTAGTCCAATGAAATTTTGATTTTGGTTTAGTCAGATCAATTAAAGGTTGTATTAGTTTAGAAAAGTTGGGTACAAGGGATTTATAAAATGTTACAACACCAATAAATTTTTTTAATTGCCTTTTAGTTGAAGGTGTAGGAAAAGAATTAATTTTTACAATATTTGATTGTATTGGGGAAATACAATGATTTTGAATATGGAATCCAAGATAATTTACACCAGTTTTGTGAAAAGTGCACTTGTTAGGTGCAAGGGTTAAGTTGTACTTTATCAAAATTTCTAAGATTCTACTTAATTTAGTGCATGTTTCCTCAAAGCTATTCGATCCAAAAATGAGGTCATCTTGATAGGCATGTATTCCCTCTAAATCAATTTCATCAATAATTGTGTCCATTAAAGCTTGATATTGAGAAGCAGCATTTTTTAATCCAAAACATAGTCTTTTGTATTTAAAAGCATAGCATTTTTTAGCAGTTTTAGCTAAGTTAATTTCAATTATCGGTAGTGTAGGTGAAATTTTATTTACATTAAAAATATATTCATTTTGAATTTCTGTAGTTTGTGTAGACATGTTATCAGCAATATTTATTTTATTTACAGTTTGTGAGGCAATTGAATTTACTTTTCTTATACTAGATAATTTTGCAATACCACTCAGATTTGACAAACCAAAACTAGGATTAGGTGCTGATGTCTTCGGGTGTGATTGAGATGCAAGGCCATCAGCCACTCTACATCTCGAGTCTAGTTTAAATTATTGTGATTTCTGTTGTTGTCATTTCTCTTAAAAAATCTACCCCTGGAAAAATTATTGCTTTGGGTTTGGCGTCTTTGCCATTTATAACATCTATTAGCTACATGCCCTTTACGATTACACAGCTGGCAAATCACACCATTATAATCCTCTTTCTTTTGTGGTCTTTTTACTTTATGTGATCTAAAATTTTGTTTATAATCATTGTGTCGAGTTCTTCCAACATGGGCAATTTGTGAATCTGATAAGTTGTTTACCTCCTCTTTTTTATCTTTTTGTCCAAACGACAAAGCATCAACTTTCTCCGGTAGTTCAATTAATTTTTCCGATAAAGTGTTGACAAATACACTATCATTTTGTTTGAGCAGAATACTTTCGTTCATGTTAATCTCTTGCAATTTTTGAGCGCGATTTACAGCCAACTTATAATCCGATATTCCCTCTTCCATGATTTTTATGCGTATGTTAGATGGTATAGAGGAAATAAACCTTGTAAATTTGATATTATCTAGTGCGTTATCATCCGTAATTTTGTTGTAAATAATGTTTGCTAGCATGCTTAACCTATGAGAAAATTTTTTATGGATTCCTGGGGGAGCAAATTTAGATTGTTAAATTCTATTAGAGCTTGAGTAGAACTCATAGGAGTAAAGAATGTTTTAAATTCCTCCTTAAGAAAGTTTAAATCATTTGATTTGTACAATTGGGGAGATTGCGTTAAATATTTTAATGCCGCCCCAGACAACTTTCCTTTCATTACCGCTACAGCTTCTTCAGATGATAACCGATTTATTTTTGCGTAGGTGGACACTTGGCAAAATCTACTAAAGACAAAATCTACTAAAGATGGTTCCCCATCAAAATTCATCAACTGAATGTTGACATTCTTGGCTTTCGCCATAATTAATAATTTTGCCTAACCAACATAAAATATTGTAAATAAACTATATAATAAATATTTTATGTGACACAAAACAAAAATTGTTAATACCAAGTATTCTTGTTTTTTTTTTTTTTTTTTTTTTTTTTTTTTATCTATTTATTTATTAATTACTTTGGCATATAATTTTATACTATTGTATGCCACTTTTAAAACAAGAATACTCCAAAAAGAAAAATAGATGAGCATACATATGATAAATATTGTGTAAAAATAAAAATATTGTGAAATTAAATAAAATGTATTTAAAATAAAATATATATTCAACCAATATTATGAATGAAAAAAGTTAGAATTTGTACCAAGCATTTCTGCTGCTCTAATTTATTTATTTATTTATTTGTTTTTATGAAACCTTTCATAAAAATAATATTGCATGACAATTTCAGCAAAAATACTTAGTCTGTCTCTCTCTATATATATGCAATAATAAAATAAATATTTGTGTTCATGCAATCAATTATAAAATAAATATTTGTGTAAAAATGTAGTGATAATTATGCACTATAAATGAGAAAAAAAAATTGTGTTTATGAAAAATAAATATATGAATAAATAAAGTTTCAAACATACCAAGCACTTTTGCCCTATCTATTTCAATTTCTAATTATTATTATTATTATTATCTTTTTATTATTATTATTATATATATATATATATATATATATATATATATATATAGACCCAAACTATTATATTAGCAAAAGTACTTAGCTAAATGTATATTAAAGATATACATATATAAAGTACTATGCAGTTAAAAATATGAAATATCATTAAAATTGAAATTACTTTATAAATAGTCATTTATTCAATAAATATTTTATCATATCCTCCAAATTATGTAACTTTCAAATCATACAATTTCATGTCCTTCTTTATTTTTATTTCTGAAATTAAATAACTTCCATATAAACAAACAAAAATTTACTTACTGTTTCTCTTTTGGATTCGATGTTTTATTATCACCTCACTTTTCAAAAATATATTTATTAAAAAAAAAAAAAATTACCTGAGCAGTAATGTTTATATCGTTTATCAATAGTTCGAGGACTACGATTTTATCGCAATTAACTGCTTTTTTTTATAATAAAAGTTATGAAGAAAATCTATTTGATACGTGCGTGGCTTTTTTTTTTTTTTTGTATGAAATCACTAAAAAAATTTTAAATAACCATTTTACACGAAGAATTCACACACGTCTGGTTTTTCTACTGTATGAGCGCGTTTAAATATTTCATGCGTCTTGCACAAAAATTTTAAATTAGCACAACACTTTACACACAACTTTCACACTTATATGGATTTTCTCCTGTATGAGCGCGTTTAAATCTTTGAGAAGACCTTGTATAAAATCTTTCATACGCCGTACATAAAAATTTCTTTAATTTTCGTTCTTACTGAGCATCAAGATGAAATGCACCATCACTAAACTTTGAAGCCGGTAGTCGAGAAGAGAACAATAATAGTTGTCTGGAAAGGCGAACTGGTTTGCTAGAATGGCAGTTTCTCATCATCTTCTCTCTCGGCGCAGGAATTGTATTTGAATCCAGCGAAGAACTAATATTAGTATTCTCAGGACGGAATAATATATAAAGACAGTGACATCTCAATGAGCTTTGCAGCAGGCTTAATATATCAGGCTCAGCGCAGGAACATGTAGATAATGGAAAGATCTCGTTTAGCATATCAGACAGCTCCGAGATATGCAAAAAAAATGTCACTGATTCCAGGACGATCTTCTCGATTTTTTTTTCTTCTTTAAAATGTTCGCATATAGAAATCCGGCCCGGAATATTAACTTGCAGGTTTTTAATTAGAATCCAATCGGACTCTTTCTAAAAAGTTCGAGAGTTCAGAGAAAACAAAATAACATAATTCAGTCGGCCCCTCTCTCTCTCCATCGATGCATTCTCGGAAACTGGTTTTGAGCACCAGGTATCTGTAAAGGAGAAATCCACTACAGACGAAAGCAGCTTATCCATTGGCCGTGAAGTTTTCTATAAAAACGTTGTTGAAAAGATGAAATAATTAAAGTCTTGAGAATTTTACATAGTTTTTTATTAGATGTTGGTTATTAAAGAAATGACATGAAGACAAATACAAGTTCACACATAAAAAATTATTTGCAACGCAATAATTCCAGAAATTCCGGTGATCAAGGGAGAGAGAGAGAGGGCAGAGCAAAAATACTACATCTTTACAATCTCGTGAAAAGAGCAAAAAACTGTGGGTCTGCTTTTTTCTATCGCACGGGGAGAACCCCCGGAAGGGAAGTCATATGTTTGCATTATCTTATTTTCGCCAAAATGAAAGCCAACTTCAGTTCTTTGTTTTAGATAATAAATTAATGTTAATTTTTTGAATTTGTAATGACGGTTTATAATTGTATTAACCCTTTAATCGCCAACATTATGCCAAGCGACAGTTTGACTAGAGAAAATGACCGTTATGAACTGAAATCATTAATATTGGGTAATTTAAAATAAATTATATCCGGTGTTGCAGTAATATAAATTCTGACAATGAGTTTTCTTGTTTTATGACTATTTGAGAACACTTTTTTTTATAATTACGTTTAATGTCAGAATTTCCGTTAGATATTATTTCTTTTATTTTCTTTTTATCCCATAAAATAAAGTACTTTTCTATTTAAACAGATAAACACTTTATTTATGATTTAGATATAAAACATATACAATTTAGATTTCTGAATGATGTGTGTTATTGTTTTATGTTAATAAATAGGGTAGGTTGTATGTATAATTAAAATTGTGTAATTTTTAATGACATTTAAAAATAATTCTTTCTTCAAATGCCTAAGAACAAATTATGTAAATATAATATCTCACTTAAAATTTAATTACTTTTTTTATTGCAATAATGCATTAATTTATCATTAGATTTTATTTTATTTAAAAATTCAATTAAGATTTAACCAAATATATGTGAACACCTTCACAAGCTCCATGCAGCATTCCATGCGCCATATTCTATACTTGTACTTATACAAAAGGAACTTTGCTAATCACTGTCTTCTTCGAAAAATTCACTGATGTTCACAAATCGTTCGTGACTGCTATGCTGCGAAAACCGGATGGGAATAAAATCAACGTTAAAAAATTTCGGATGCCCAAAAAGGCGCTTTTTTCCCCCTTCCTATCTTTGACAGCAAGCACAAACTGCGCATTTACTAAGTAGAAAATCCACATATAGCCGTAATTTTTATCGCCTCATACACGAAATGGTAGGTGGCTGCCATTTTCTCCAAAAAAATTATAGAGATTTTTTTCTGAAGCCACAAAATTATTGATACCGAATAACTTAATGTTCCATTCAAATTTTGACGAATCAAAATGATTTGCAGGATGCATAGAATGTGGAGAATACCTCATATTGAATATTTAATATTTACTTACAATTCGGTAGTCATAATTTACAATTCACAACTATATATATATATTGACTAAACTTTAAACATACTGCTTTTTTTTTTTTAGAGGACGTTACTATTCCTACGTGTTTGTAAAAATCAAGTTACATATGCAATTAAATAAATAAGCAACAATTACATTTTATTTCAAGAATAAAGGGAATATTAAAAAAAAAAAAAAGAAAGAAAGATTTTGTTAAATGTGAGTTATTATAAGCATAAAATGGCGATTGTTGAAGGTGAAATTCTTTTTAACTCTTGAGAGAAGTTTGATTAGAATAATAATATTTTATTTAGGGTTGTTGAGCTTTTTAATATGCTCTTCAAAATACAACACAATGTACCTAATTAGCTAGTTTATCATTGAAGTATTTAAACAAGCCATTCCAATATGCTAAAAGAGTAAGAATCAAGAGTACATAAAAAGTAATAACCGATTCACATTTTCTGTAATTAGATTTTTTTTTTTAGAGTACTTAATTTTTATCTTTTAGATCCAATAAGTATCGCCCGTTGAACAAAATAAATTATTGCATACAATTGGTTTATTCATGAACAAAAGTATTCAGAAATAACTCAAGCTTATAACTTCACAGTTAAAACAAAACAGAATATAATCGTTTTATGTTTCTATTGCAGCATATAAATTTTGTTCTATACATTCAGTACCTTAAAATAATGATTAAATATAAATTAATGTTTGTTCATAATATTGTTTTTTAATAACTCAAATGTTTTCAGCTATACTTGTATACATATTATTAAATTGGTTTTATTTAAAAGTATACATTATGTTATTTGGACATGTGGATAAAAGAACAAAATTGGATATGACTTATTTTGCAAATGTCTCTCAGTGTAAAATTTTAAAACATTTATGTTTGTATATGGTTAAATGGAGAAACGAACAAAGTTTTGAAGAATTAATGATCTGTGACACATACTGAATTTTTATGGTTAGTCTTCTTCTGTTATTTTGAATATTTTGAAAAATACTTCGCACAAAAATAAAAGCTGATAAATAAAACTAAAATATATTTAGTGAAATATTTTTAAGAAAAATCTCATATATAACTAGATTCAAGTAATAATTCTTATAGTTAGTGCAACAGTGACTTATAATAGGTATATAATTTTTTCAGCTCCATCGGATACAACATTTAGACGCTATTGCACTTTAAATTCTGAGCCCATGTGCCACAATGATAAATAAATTTGCATTTTGTCTCTGGAAAAAGAACCATGAGTGCTAGACTCTCTAAAGTTTACACAGTTCGCGTGACGGTGATCTATAACATGCAAATAAATTTTCAGTTCACTTGAATAAACTGTTTAATCGCTATCCCACTTTAAATATTTTGAGCCTATAGGCCATAATGATAAACAGTTTTTATTTGTGTCCCTGTAAGACTCTGTGAGTACTAGCGTTAACAAAATTTATATTGTTTGTGTGATTGTCACCGATAGCATGTATATAAATTTTCAACACTGTCTAATTAGGCGTTTAAATGCTATTGAACTTTAAATAATTTCACCCTATAGGCCATAGTGATACATAATTTTATGTTGTGCCCCTGAAAAAAAATCCTAAGTGCTAGATTCAGCAAAATCTGTACAGTTCGTGTAACTGTGACCTAAAATATGTGTATATTATTTTTCCCTCAGTTTAATGAGTCGTTTAGACGCAATCGCACTTTTAAGAATTTGATCACATAGGCCACAATGATAAAGAATTTTTCTTTGTATCCTTGTAAAAAAAAATATGAGAACTAGATTCACCAAAATCAATAGGGTGCGTTCTTCAGTGACTTACAACGTATGTACCGAATTTCAGCTCATTCGATCAAAGCTTTTAGACGCTAGCTTGTTCAATCACACATATACACACTGACAGGCGCATACATACACACAGATATAATCGTAGAAATAGTGAAAACGGAGTAAAAGTACCTCAAAACGTATAGTAACATCAAAATCTCAAATTCGGATTTTTGACATGATTACAATACTTTCCTTACATATGTATATTCGGAAAGTAATAAATAATCTGATAATTTTGTTTTGAATTATTACAAATCAATCGTTCAACCATTTCTTTTAGAAATATTGACGAGATATTTTGAAAAATATTAATATTAAAAATATGGATCTTCGGGGGTTACATACCTTCCAGAAAGGAAATGACACTCATGCATGCACAATATATTCCTCGTCCACTAGAACTATTATAAACAATTGTCCTTAATGCCATTGCATTTCTTAAATAATAATAATTATAATAAAAAAAAAGGATAAGACAGCGCAACCTGTCGAACTGCATGCACTAAAAACTAAACGGCACATACTTAAGTTACATATAATGTAAAGTTATATAGAACAACGTCCTTTGATTTATGAGATACAGTGACCAGAAAATTTTAGATACATACACAGAAGCAGATACATTTTCTAAGAATAATGAAATTATGTTTTGGAACTCTCAAAACCTATAAATGCTTTGAAAATAGAAGTCGAAAAATTTTGAAAATTCAATGCATTTTTCTTATGTATAATGGCGAAACTAATAAAGTAAAAAATTCATTTTTTTTAAAGTTTATTTAGTTTTAGGTTGAAAGGATACATTTTTATCCACAAAATATTATGCATATATATATATATATATATATATATATATTAAACGACAATATGTGCTTCTTTAAAATTGTTGAAAACTTATTTATTAATTCAATAAATTATTTTATCCCGTGTATAGACAAATTAGCTAATTTAAAAAAAGGAATATTCTAGTTTTCGAAATCAGAACAATGATTATAATATAAAGTCATGTGTTACAAAAAAACAAAAAAAAAAATAAATAAAATAAAAAAATAAATAAAAATACAAAAAACTAATAAATATTTTGCGAAAAGCTTTTAATATAGATATATTTTTCTCCTCGAAATAAAAGGAATTAAGCTCACAAGTATGCATAGTTTTTTTTTTTTTTTTTTTAATCTAATCTTATTATATTATGTAGCATAATTTTATCATTGAATTTATATTGTATTACACTGTACTAAAAAAAAAAAAAAGTGTTTAATTAATATTGACAAGATTAATTAAAATAAATGATTGTGAATTAATAACATGAATAAATATTTAAAAAATAATTAATTCTATTAAAAAAAATTCTTGTAGATATACCGTTACTTATAAATTATTTATTCTTGCTTCTAATTATAACAATATCTAATTTCAATAGAATTTAATGTATTGTCTTACAGGCACATTTAACTGTTATGCTCACTCATTTGCGCAAGTTACAGTGTTTACTACTGAATGACAAATTTTTATGTAAATGAAT
Source organism: Salticus scenicus (assembly GCA_963930645.1). Lineage (NCBI taxonomy): Eukaryota > Metazoa > Arthropoda > Arachnida > Araneae > Salticidae > Salticus > Salticus scenicus. The sequence goes on from OZ005650.1 coordinate 196,939,019, forward strand.
TACAATTTGTTATGATTAAGCAGCAAAATGAGTTAAAAAATCTGCATTGCATAATTAAATTATTTAGCTATCATAACAATTTTGTGCAAACAATTATTATGTAATTGAAGTATAGTAATTATCTCGATATTATTCGATTATATTTTATTTCATTTTTTACGGTCGGTTAAAAGTACATTTCTAATAAGCATAAAAAAATATTACTTCAATAATAGTTTATATACGTAAATTTTCATGCTACGTTAATTGATATTATTAAATTGGTTAATTTTGTTTGTTTAGTACAATAAGGTATATAAAATCATTTATCTTAAGATTAATGAGATATTTATTAGTAAAGGGAGCCGTTGGTATAAGGAGTGCATGCATAAGACAATGATTTTATGGAAAATATTCATATATATTTATTTGGTTTAAGATATTTAAGAAAATAAATTCAACATTACACTTTTTTTTTTAATCACAGGTTTTATGTAAATATAATTCTGTGTGTATAATGTAAATATCGAATTGTAATGTTAAAATAATATGATTTACTAAAACACACACACACAAAAAAAAAAAAAAAAAAAAACGAAATTAGTCAGGATAAATTTACTTCATGCAATTTTCAATTTAATACTGTTACACAATTTTTATGAGCAAAACTATCCTTTTTTATGTCAATGTTAAAACAAGTCATTAACATACATATAAGTTAGACCATATTTATGTCTAGACAGGATTTATGAGCGTGAAATATTAAGGACCATACAACTTTCATATAACACTCATAACGTAATGTGCTTCATTTGGTGTCCAAAAATCCTCAGTAAAGTTATCTATATTATTGTTAATGATGATTAAATAGGTACGTTTTTAATGTAAACATATTTAGTATTATTCTATTAAGGAAAATATAATTAGGAATTATTGAGTATTTCGCAACATTGAAAAGTTAAAAGTTTTATTAATCTTTTATACAATTATAATGCATTTTTAATAAAACACGCTGGCTCATATTAAAAAGAACAGTCATACTCCATTTGGAATGAAAAAAAAAAAAAAAACGAAACACAACGAAAAATCATGTGTTACGCATTGATTATTAGCACTTTTCAACTACACATACTTCTTGTATCGTATAACTTTCAGTGCACTTTGCCTACGTTATCACGCAACGAACAGACATGACTGAAAGGCGCACAAATAGACTAATTGTATTCATAATTACTCTTAAATATTGTTGTAATATGTTAAAAGTGCTTAACACAAAAGAAAATGTAGCCCTGAATGTACCTGAATATTTTAGTATAGCCCTGTAAATCTGAAAGTTAACCATATCATATTCTATACAAAACATTATTTTAGTATCTTAACAATAAATGTCAATATTGTCATGATTTTTACAGTAGAAAGTTTCTTTATATATATATATATATATATATATATATATATGTATATATATATATATATATATATATATATATATATATATATATATATATATATATCTAATAAACCTCCATGCATTGGAACATTTTTGGATGTCTCTGTACACTAAGCTGTTGTACAGAACCAATTAAATCGTAATGCTAATCCTATCATATTCCGTAGAAAGCATTATTTTCTGAATATGAATGACGTATATAAAATCGATTAAGATTTGTGCAAAGGTAAATTTATTAAAATATAGTTTATAGAAATATCTCTCATTGACCACAATGTTTTCTGATAGTTTAGGTGTCCTTTAAAGCAAAACTGTAGAGGTTGTCACTCCAGTTTCAATAGGGAACGTTATATTGTGAAACTGAATAACATATCAGTTTAAAAAAAATTCCAAGAATATTTACAGGAGTTAGAGCGCGGAAAAACAGACAGACGGACAAACGGACAGACAGACAGGCGAACAGACGCACAGACAGACAAACCGAAGTCATTAACACTTTTCAACCTTGTTGTAAAGTGTTAAAAAAAAGGAGTATACAGTTAGCTAATTAATGAAAATAAAATAAATATAATGGCGACAGAGTAGCAAGTCCCGACATTATTTATGTGCTGTATTTTTCTTGTACATACAATGCATTTTATGTTTCATTGGTTTAAATAAAACATTTTCTCTTTAAATTAATTAATAATTGCTGTTCATTATAAGGGTAATTTTGGATTATTTTATGAAAAATTTAGAATGTGCGTTATATAAGATTTATTATAATATGTAAAACCTAATACGTATTCGTTTTGTAGATCACAGTTGTTAGAATATTTATTTAACACAGTAGTTAAACATTAGAAAATATTGACTATGTATAAATAATACCATTCTTGTATATTATTAACAATCCAAATAATCAGTTATTATTTCAGATTAAAAGGCCTAGAATCTACTGTATCTATCTCGGGGAAGTTGAGTTAGGAAACACAAAAAAATATATATAATGTAACTTTAATGACTTTTTAATTATAATAAGTAAACATTTGATGAAGAGATAAATTTTATTAACTACACACATACACACACATATATATACACATGAAAATACTAAAAAAAATAATATTTTTGTATAATATATTTTTATATAAAATACAATTAATGTTATTTTTATACTAAATCTTCGGGGCATTTCGTACTTGTATTTCACTCCAGTATAAAACAAGGGAATATTTTAATTTAACAATTATAATTTTGCAATGGCGAAATTTTGCTATATATTTCATACAAATCGATGTAGTTTAGTAAAATAAGCACCAAGGTTGGCACAGCTTTAGTACAGTTACTTTCACACAGAAACATTTTATAACTATTTTCTTCAGTCCAATAAACATAAAATCATTGCTTTTAATTAGCGATGTAAACTCTGCAGTTAATTGAGATTTAACAATTGCTAAAACAATAATTATGTTCTCGCCAGATACAAACACTTTCAGTGGCCGAGCTGTGCTGCGCTGAAAGCTGATAGATGAGAAGTGCTGGGTTCGATCCAGGTCACGCTCGTCGACATAGTCCAACGGAACCTTTCGTAGTTTTATGTAAACTCGCGTAAATACGGGCTAGAAACTCTTAGAATGACCCCCTCCCCCCCCCATGGAAGGCATTCTACCTGTAGACTAAAAACCCTAGTGTTATCATTCGGCCTTAACTCAAACAACCGCATCAGCAACCTCACCATATACCTATCAACATTTTATCCTTACTAACGCAAAAACATTAACAATAAATAAACTTATTAATTTTACTCAAACATATCAATAAAAATATCTATTTAAAACCAATAAAAATAAATATAGTCAAGTACAAAAACAAAGTCGAATAAAAACATATTTTTCTACTACGTCAAATAACTTAAATATCTAAATTATCGCATTAAAAAATAAATCGCTAATACTTAATGTCCATATTGAAAGTTTGTTTTATGGTATATTAACTTTCTTTAACGGAAATTAAACGAATACGATTGAAACAAAGTTGCTATTTCATGTAAAGTTGGATATTTATTTTTTCAATTTTGTCTGAATAAAAGTAAAAAGTCGTGTTAAAAATATGTTTATTTTTAAATTTAACATTCAATTGAAAATATAATATGATTCAAATTATATAACGAAAACGAAATGAATCCTTATATTTTTTACATTATCAAAGCAAAACTGAATTTAATCTCAATCATGTATCTCTTTAAATATAATTTGAAAAATCTTTTTAAAAAATAATAATAATGACTTTTCCGATAGTATTGGGGAAGCAAGATAAAAATGTTCAAGATATTTCCTCCGTGATAAAATACGCGAAAGTTTAAATTGTTATGGATATTTCCTTCCGCAGATTAAAAACATAATTTAGGGAGACCGTAATAGCTACGCTTTTTTTTTTTTTTTTTTTTTTTTTTTTTTAAGAATTTTAATAAAACACATTAGCTAAAATTAAAATCCAATCCACTTTTTTTTTTTTTTTCCTGTAAAAAGTTCTATGAAAATTTGTTACAAAGACAAGACTGCAGTCAACATTTTTTTTTTCCTTTAAACAATGAAATATATATATATATATATATATTTAAGTCAACGTAAAATTTATGTGTGAATTCAGGTTATTTAAATGATCTGTAATAGTGTTTGTTACATTTGTTATTTTTTTAAAATAACTTTTATCAATTCCTCAAAAAAAAAAAAAAGTACATATCATTATTTGCATATTGAAATGATTTAAATTAATGTATTAAAATAATATTGTAATTTATGCACAATGTTGCATATTATATATTAGACATACTATTCTACAGTCCAAAATACACTTCTAAAACACTATTTTTTTTTTTTGACATAGTAAGATCAACAGGTTAGTTTAAGGTTATTTATTTTTTGCCTGATATATACATATATATAACATTAACATATACTAAGTATTGTTTTCTGTATGTATATATATATAATATAATATATTTTAATATTTAATTTATTGAAAAAATAAGTTCTTTTTCTTGTCAACGTATTTTTATTTGGAGTTCTTCAATTGTTTTACAGACGTATTTTGGAAATCCTAATAACTGCATATCCCGTATTTTTAATAAAACATATTTAGCTTTTACGTTAATACGTATTCAGATTATGTTAACACATAAAGTTTCTAACACTAGTTTTTAACAACATTTTGAACACAAATTAAATATAAATCTTTGCATTTCACTTAAATTTTCTTCGGTTTCTACATTCTTTATTGACTTTTCGCAATTATTCATAAGGAATACGCAGCGCAAACATTAAATTTTTTCTCGCATTGTGGTCAACGCTATACATGTTTATACCAATAATGACGGAGTGCGGTCAATTTGAACGCTAAACAAATATCTTAGTATTATTTCTATTTAAAAATTTTTGTTGTGTATGCACCATATTCTTTGCATTTTCACGTGTATTTGACTAACATTTTATGGCAGAAGTATAAGTGGGGGCAGGGTGGGTGTTCGAAACTTCTACTAGTTATGCGTTTCTGCTCGCAGAGACTTCAGTATTATTGGTGTGAAGAGTAGAACTGGTATTGAAAAACATCTGTTGATCACGTGAGATTCCATTTATACATTGAAGCATCTGCTTTATTCGAGTAAAATATATTTTTTTTTTCGAAGTACATGAACGAGCTCATTCGATATAAGAAATGAAACTGTAGGGAGATTTACTAAATTCATAAACGAAAACAAATTCACTTAAGAGAACTGTGCACAGAAGTGGAAACTCATCGACATTTGCAGGTTTCGCAATGGAAGATCACTTTAGATAAATTAGGAGCTTTTATTTCTATATTATAATTTTTTTTTTATTCAAAAGGTATTTCATTATACTCCTGTGATCCACGACTTGGAGTATAAAATATTTTCACCAACGAGCGTGGCATATTCATTTTTTTACTCGTGACATATTCAAGGAATGAATGAAATATTTGTGAATTCATCTGAAAATAACAAAATTTGAAAGACTTAAAACTGATCGATTGACTCTTGTATTGGGAATCTGTAACACGTTTATTAAAAATTGCTTACTTTTTCATAAACCAGAAGAAAAAGATAAAGGTTTATGATCTACTATTATCAAATAAAGCTCTATGTTCTTATACACAATATATATGCCGCAAGTAATAATAATAATAATAATAATAATAATAATAATAATAAAATAAAAAAGTTTTGACTATCAGCTGCCGCATGATCAAAATATTAAATGCTTTCCATATTGAAAAAAAATGAAAATAAAAATAAAATTCTTTGAGAACATTCATCTTATCATTTGACAGACCCTTTTTCATATTACTAGAAGGAATAAAATAGTATATAATATTTTCTTTTACATCATCGAAATTAGTGAAGATTTGCAGAAATAAAAGATTTAAAATAGTTCGTTCTATGTAAGGTGCAAAGAAAAAAGTAAAATGCAGTTAGTTGCACAATTGTTTGCTTTATGTGCGTGTCTTGCCATTAAACGTTTTGAGAACTATCATCGAGTTATAAACTGCGGAGAGACATACATTAGTAGCAAAGTGACACATGTGAAAGAAGATAATTTATTTTAACACCACTTCATTACTTATACCTCCATGATACATAAAATATTTTATTAAATATTAAAACCAGAAACAACCACAGATTCAGATCTAGCGATACGGCTACACAAGAATCTTAAAAGGAATGCTAAATAAAGGATTTATCAGAAAGTTTAGCTTGAATAACAGTCTAACCACATATTGCAGGTTAAGAGGTTTAACCAGTTTGCATGAATTTTGCGTTAGCCAAACATTTTCACAGCTGTATCATTCTCAAAACATTGCCATTAATGTGGAACGAAAAAAAAAAACAACTTTTGATTTTTAATTTGTAATAGCGCGGAAAAGTTGTCTTTTGGTGTAGATAACATAAATTAAAAATTTGAAAAATATTGGAGTACATCTCGAGGTGCCGCAAAGACGTTAAAGTTTCATAGAATTGAAATTTTGCTATATTTTAATGTTTTTTTAGGAAAAATCAGCTTTTGAATTTTAATTTGTAATAGCGCGGTAAAGTTTCCTTTCGGTGTAGATATGTTAAATTAAAAATACGAAAAATATTGGAGTACACCTTGAAGTGCCGCAAGGACCTTAATGTTTTATAAAAATACACTTTTTGGAACTTTTTCAAAGATTTTTGGGTGTTTCGATTATAAAAAAAAATGTTTCAAATAGGCGTTACAATATGAATAGAAAGATAAAGACAGTTTTACTATTGCATTGACACCCAATCCAGAAGACTGAGTCATCACCAGAGCAGATTTTGTGTGGGGCGGGTGATGTGTGGCGAGTGGCGGATATTTATCTGTGTACGATGTCAAGCTCAGAGCAAGTGTCATGTCAGTAGTTTTGCCAAGTTCAGTTGAGTTGACGTCACCGCTCCGTCTATTGTGTAACAGATTAACGTAATATTTTGTTAGTTTGTGATACTTTATTATTGTGAGTAAAAATGGCTGAGTTTAAATTAGTGAGGACAAGGCAAATATCGGAATGTCCTATTTTTTGGGAAATTTAGTGATTTGCTTGAAGTGAAACTGCCTACTTATGAATCTGTTATGTAGTGCTAATAGTTTATTAGATATAACCTCAAAATTACTTCAGAAAATGATCCTAGAGTACTAGTGTATCAGTGAAATATGCGACAATTTAGTTCCCAAAATAGAAAAAAAAATATGGTCAAAATCTTCTAATCCCGTTGCTTCTAGCAAAAGAATTTTACAAATGATAAAGGCATGTCATGCTAAATACAGGAATTTTTTAAGGTCTAAAGCAGAAAAAGGTCAGAAAAGTTTATTTGTAACCTCACAAAATATAGAAAAGAATTTGTACGTGTTTCATACTGCTGCTTGTAAGTGTGCTATGGAAAAAAAGTTTCTAAACGATCAACTTTCTAACAGGAAAATGGTTATAGGTAATATTGATATAACTAACACAAGCGCTTTGAAGAAGAAAGCAGCAAGGAAAAGTAAAAACTAGAGAGAATAGTTAAGTTTAACCAAGAACGGACAAAAAGTATTAGTGTATCAGAAACGGTTGCTGGCGACAATGACAGCGCCGATGAACAGCAGTGTTCTCTACTAAAAGAGGCAAACCAAACAAGTCCTTCAAATATACAAGAAGACGCATCGACCTGGAGCATCTATACAGCCTCTACCAGGCCTTTCATAACTGAAAGAAGAGAAAAACACTCAAATGTGTATTAAATTGCCATCTATAGCTTCCATTGCTGATCGAATCAGAATATCAGATAGAGCTGCTGCAGCTATAGATAGAGCTGCTTTACAGGAGATGCGACACACACAGCCCTGTCATTGTCGCCAGTAACCGTTTCTGATACTATAGTATTTTTTGTCCGTTCTGGGTTAAACTTAACTATCCTCTGTAGTTTCTTTACTTTAACTTGCTGCTTTCTTCTTTAATGCGCTTGTGGTAGCTATATCAATATTACCTATAACCATTTTTCTGTTAGAAAGTTGATCGTTTAGGAACTCTTGTTCCATAGAACACTTACAGGCAGCAATATGAAATAGACGTTCAACATATTTTCTATATTTTCAGAATTTACAGACAAACTTTTATTACCTTTTTCTGCTTTTAGACCTTAATAAATTTCTGTATTTAGCATGATATACTTTTATCATTTGTAAAATTATTTTGCTGGAAACAACGGGAATAGAGCTTTTGGCCATACTTTTTCTATTTTGAGAACTAAAGTGTCACATATTTCATTGATACACTATTACACTAGGATACTTCTTTGAAGCAATTTTGAGGTTATATCTAATGAAATAGTAGCACTACATAACATATTCATAAGAAGACAGTTCCACATCAAACAAATCACCAAATTTCCACAAAATAGGGCGTTCCGATATTTCTCTTGTCCTCACTAATTTAGACTGAGCCATTTTTACTCACAACAGTAAAGTAGCACAGAAACTAATAAAATATTAATAATAACAGGAGACTTGGCTTTGGAATATTAAAACACGAATAAACTACTACGTCAGAAACACCTTTGCTCTTCTTTTTGCACTGAAGACGGTACGCTTAAGGCTACCGAAACAGCTGTATGTATCTCAAATATTTTTTCTTTGGCGTTTCTGCGTAGTTGTTTTTTCGGGTTTTAACAAAATATTAAGTTAATCTGTTACACAATAGACGGAGCGGAGACGTCAACTCAACTAAATTCGGCAAAGGTACTGACCTGACACCTGCTCTGAGCTTGTCACCGCACGCAAACAAATCTACGCTTACCGCCAACCGCCTCACACAACATCTGCTTAAGAGATGACTAAGTATTCTGGATTGGGTGCCAATGCAATAGTAAAACTACCTTTATCTTTCTATTCACATTATAACGCCTATTTGAAGCTTTTTATTTTGTAATCGAAACACCCAAAAATCTTTAAAAAAGTTCCAAAAAGTGTGTTTTTATGAAACTTTAACATCCTAATGGCACCTCAAGTTGTACAATATTTTTCGTATTATTAATTTAACAAATCTAGAACAAAAGGCAACTTTTCCGCGCTATTACAAATTAAAAATCAAAAGCTGAATTTTTCATAAAAAAAATCTAAAACTTAGCAAAAATTTCAATTTTATGAAATTTTAACGTCTTTGCCGCTCCTCAAGATGTACTTCAATATTTTTCATACTTTTAATTTATGTTATCTACTCCAAAAGACAACTTTTCCACACTATTACAAATTAAAAATCAAAAGTTGGTTTTTTTCGTTCCACCCTAATGGCCATTCATTAATTTTATGAAGCAAAAGTTTGTGACTTACCATTGAAAAACTTTGTTTAAAGTGATTAGAAAAATTCGATTTCAATATAGATTTACACTCTTTTATTAAAATAGCAATTGTGCATTTCTAAATTAAATGAAGTTTACTTTCCCAAGTTTAAATCATATATAATGTCTGAAAGTTAGTTTTAATAATAAAATTATTATTTTTACCTATCGTTATTAGAACACACTCATGAAATTCGAAAGTATTGTTTAATATCTAAAAAACAGATAATTTTTAACTTTGAGTATCATGGCAAAAATAATTTTTTTCTCAAAAAGAAATTTTACTTTTACAGGTTTCAATTATATATAATGTCTGAAAGTTTGTATCAGGAAAAAAAATCTTTTTACCTATTGTTATAAAAGGAATTCGTCAAACATAAAAGTATTATTTAATTTTTGTAATGAATTTTTAACATTGAGTATCACGGCAAAATATTTATTTAATGTTCACCAACTCAAAATATTGTACAATATGTTAAATGAAACTTTCTTCATGTATTAAACGCTTCATCTGCTTTTACTGAACAAATAGTTGTAAATAAAAAATAATAGTAATGTTATAAAATCAGAGAATTGTTCCCCCTCTGACTTTGTGCGCTAACCATTTAAACTAACAGAGCGCATCATGGAAAAGAGAAATTAATTTTTGAACATAAAACAAATATTTGTCATATATTGAACATATACCAACGATGTGCAAAAGTTCAGTACTTAGTTTAGTATATTAACATTGTAAAAATAAATATTTTATAATATTAATATTTTCATAATAAGTCAAAATTATTATTCAAATACAATGCGTCAATCACGTGTTACAGAAATTAATCGATAAATATGCATGTATGTACATATATACATATGTATATATAATGTTTAGATAATTTATTTATATTGAAAATTTTCTATTTATTCCATATCCTTTTTTGCATGTAAAACGAACACATACATGTACGCATATGTCTAACCTGCTACACCGTCTTAATTCAGTGTCACACATTCGGGTAGGAAAAAAAACAGAATTTTCCGTAAGTATTAATGATTTTTAGTTTTTAATACAAATCAGAGTTATAAGAAATTATAAATTATAAGGAAAACATATTAAAGCAACTGAGAAACTGCATTTTTATAATGAATATTTAAAAGTTTAATTCTCTAAGAATTATAAGTAATGCCATTTATGGCATTTTAATGCAATTATTGCAGTTTCGTCACTTATATAATAGGGTGGTTCGAAAAAAACTTTTTTTTAAATTTCAGATCCCTACAGTGCACAAAAGTTGCCATTGGTATAGACGTGAAAAAAGCACTAATTATTATTTTTTTATTAATTTGTCTTCCGGTCGCGCAATGCCATGGAAGTTAGCAAAAAATTGTGAAAAACCTTAATTATTCATAATTTTTTTAAGCACGCCAGATGGTTCTAATTGCGTTCCTATCCCATAAATTAATTACTAAAAGTATGTAAAATCAATATATATGCAATTATTATACATTTTTTACATACCTTCCGGTCGCGCAACATAGTACAAAATGAGTGAAATTAGTAGTTTTTGCAAAATTTCAAAGTTTGACTGTTTAGTACATTTTGATCATACGACTTTTAGAGATGCTATAGATGGATTCTATTACAATAATATATTTAAAATCCAAGCATATAAGATAAATGTGGCTATAAAATAGGCATGGCGTACGTGACGAATGCCAGCGATGCGCGCGCAGCGCAGCCAGTCGAAGCCATTATCGTTTCCCGTTATTTCCTTCAGTCTGATCATGCCGCTAGCTCGAATCAGTACTAGATTGTGTTGTATTTAAGTCCTTATTTTTCTGTCTACTTTTGCGTTCAGTGTTTGTACTTGAATACGACTGTTATTGATACAATGGATGTGCCAAAGAAAGTTGGTATAGGTATAATAACTAGAAAAGATTTTGAGTGCCCTATTTTTGGTCACCCACGAGACTAGTTATACAACAAGCTTCCTACTCATGAAGATGTCTTTCGCTGCTGCTTTCAACAGAGATTCAACCTAGCTATGACAATAAACAACAAGAGTGTATCTTTTTCAAGAGTAGCCACAACAGTGGCAAAGAAAATTATCGGTTTATATGACAAAGCCTCGATCCCAGCTGTTACGGAGTACAGAGTCATCCAATTAATTAGTGCTTACTACGAATCATAGAGTAAACTCAGAAAGTCGTTTCATCGTGACAAAGATAAACCAGCATTCAAACTTAAACTTGACCATTTCAAGAAGAAAGGATGTTCTCTTTTTGATATCGCGGCGTGTAAATGTGAAACTGTTGCTAATGGCTGTTCATGTAAGAAATCTCCAGATACATGTGTATGTTCTCTAAGTGTGAACTGCATTTGTGAAAGAAGGAAAAAAAATCCACCTTTGGAATTAAGGTTTATGTACTTGCACATTTACACGCCGCGACATCAAAAAGAGAGCATCATTTCTCCTTGAAATTGTCAAGTTTAAGTTTGAATGCTGGTTTATCTTTGTCACGATGAAACGACTTTTTGAGTTTACTGTATGATTCGTAGTAAGAACTAATTAGCTAGATGACTCCGTAACAGTTGGGATCGAGGCTTTGTATATAAACCGATAATTTTCTTTGCCATTGTTGAGGCTACTTTGAAAAAGATACACTCTTGTTGTTTACTGTCACAGTTAGGTTGAATATCTGTTGAAAGCAGCAGCGAAGGACATTTCCATGAGTAGGAAGCTTGTTGTGCAACAAGTTTCGTGGGTGACCAAAAATAGGGCACTCAAAATCTTTTCTAGTTATTGTACCTATACCAACTTTCATTGGTACATCCATTGTATCAATAACTGTCGTATTGAAGTACAAACACTGAACGCAAAAGTAGAAGGACTTAAGCACAATACAATCTTGTACTGACTAGAGCTAGTGGCATGAGCAGACTGAGGAAAATAGCGAGAAACGATAATGGCTGCGACTGGCTGCGCTGCGCGCGCATCGCTGTCATTCGTCACGTACGCCACGTCTATCTTATAGCCACGTTTATCTTATATGCTTGGATTTTAAATATATTATTGTAATAGAATTAAACTATAGCATCTCTAAAAGTCGTATGATTAAAATGTACTAAACAGTCAAACTTTAAAATTTTGCAAAAACTACTAATTTTACTCATTTTGTACTATGCTGCGCGACCGGAAGATATGAAACAAATATATAAAAGTGCATATATATTGATTTTACATACTTTTAGTAGTTAATTCATGGTATAGGAACGCAATTAAAACCATCTGGCGTGCTTTAAAAAATTATGAAAAATTAAGGTTTTTCACATTTTTTTGCTAACTTCGATGGCATTGCGCGAGCGGAAGACAAATTTATTAAAAATAATAATTAGTGCTTTTTTCATGTCTATACCAATGGCAACTTTTGTGCACTATAGAGATCTGAAATTAAAAAAAAAAAGTTTTTTTCGAACCACCCTATTATATAATCAAAGATGTGACAAAATATGATACAATTAATCAAAAATATACATATTTAAAATATATGGAGTTACATCATTTTTACAAAGAACTGTCCATTTAATAAGCTGTGATTTCTTTCGTTTCTTATATTATAAAATCTAACATTTTCTTCTCTATTATTTATTTATTTATTTGTTTATTTTTATTTATATAATTATTTATTTATTTATTTTTGAGACATATATAGAGTAAAATTAGAAAATATATATATATATATATATATATCCCGTAATTATTTTATAAAATATGATATATTTTAAATGAAAGGAAATCATATATGATAGATTAAATGTATATGTATTTTGCTAAATTACAGATTTTGAAAACATTACTAAATGTTTCATACATATATATATATATATATTGTACAAGTGTTACTTGTCTTGGTTTAACACTTGTTGTTTAATTTAAATTGTAACATGTTTTTGTATATGGATTCAAATATATGCCTTTAAATTTTAACATGAATTGTGTATTTATGAGTCCCAAAATCTATTTTGCTCATATTTTATAACATTTATATTCATTTTCATATCTTTAACGTAATTTGAAAATGCCTCTTTTCAGAGAATATCTGATTGTCTCAAATTTTTATCACACAATAGAGAAAAATAAAGAAAATCTCTATACATTCCAACTTTTTTTTTTTTTTTTAACCTCCCTACTGCAATGAAATATTGCAAATGAGGGAGAACATTTATTACATTTTGGAAGAAATGTGGTTCATTTTATGAATATTCATCTGAAATAAACAGGAAACTATATTTTACTTTTCTTCAAAATTTTACTAGAAAAAAAAAAATATTTGTATATATATATATATATATATATATATAAAAGAGCAGAGTCTGTGTGTCTGTGTGTCTGTGTGTCCGCTATAGAATCCTAGGCCGTTTCACCGAGCGGGACCAAATTTGGCACGGTTAATGTTTACGACCCGAGAAAGACAACGCCGCAAGCGATTTTACAAAATTCGCCCCCCAAGGGGGGGAGGGGGGCAAAACGTAATTTCACAAAATCCTTCCTATCTCAAACAAAAAAAACAGATATCCGTAAAATTTTTGCTTTAAAATATAGCTAATACAAATGTCTAAAAATCGGTTTCTGGAATTTTTGAAATTCGCCCCCCAAGGGGGGCGGGGGGGGGCAAAACGTGATTTCACATGCGTAAGGGGGGGCTATGGGGCAAAAACAAATAGAAATACAGTTAGGCCGTTCAAAATTGGTACAGATAGGTTTAAGAGGCCTGTAAGTCGAATGGGGATATATTCGATTGTGTAAATTTATTAGGAGGGGTGAGAAGGGGGGGAGGGGAGGGGGGGTAAAAAAAATAAAAATAGTGTGAGATCGTTTAAAATTGGTACATAGAGGTTTCCGATACTTACAAATCGATTGCGGATATTTTTGAATTTGTAAAATTATTAGGAGGGGCGGGTAGGGGGGTGGGGCAGTAAGGGGGGGCCTATGGGGCAAAAACAAATAGAAATACAATTAGGCCGTTCAAAATTGGTACAGATAGGTTTAAGAGGCCTGCAAGTCAAATGGGGATATTTTCGATTGTGTAAAGTTTTAGGAGGGGCGAGAAGGGGGAAGGTGAGGGGGGGCAAAAAAATAAAAATAGTGTCAGATCGTTGAAAATTGGTACATAGAGGTTTCCGATACTTACAAATCGATTGCGGATGGTTTTGAATTTGTAAAATTATTAGGAGGGGCGGGTAGGGGGTGGGGCGGTAAGGGGGGGCTATGGGGCAAAAACAAATTGAAATACAGTTAGGCCGTTTAAAATTGGTAGAGATAGCTTTAAGAGGCCTGCAAGTCGAATGGGGATATTTTCGATTGTGTAAAGGTATTAGGAGGGGCGAGTAGGGGGGGAGTGGAGGGGGGGCAAAAAAATAAAAATAGTGTCAGATCGTTCAAAATTGGTACATAGAGTTTTTTGATACTTACAAATCGATTGCGGATATTTTTGAATTTGTAAAATTATTAAGAGGGGCGTGTAAGGGGGTGGGTCAGTAAGGGGGGGCAATGGGGCAAAAACAAACTGAAATACTGTTAGGCCGTTCAACATTGGTACAGATAGGTTTAAGAGGCCTGCAAGTCAAATGGGGATATTTTCGATTGTGTAAAGTTATTAGGAGGGGCGAGAAGGGGGAAGGGGAGGGGGGGGAAATAAAAATAGTGTCAGATCGTTGAAAATTGGTACATAGAGGTTTCCGATACTTACAAATCGATTGCGGATGATTTTGAATTTGTAAAATTATTAGGAGGGGCGGTAAGGGGGGGCTATGGGGCAAAAACAAATAGAAATACAGTTAGGCCGTTTAAAATTGGTAGAGATAGCTTTAAGAGGCCTGCAAGTCGAATGGGGATATTTTCGATTGTGTAAAGGTATTAGGAGGGGCGAGTAGGGGGGAGTGGAGGGGGGGGCAAAAAAATAAAAATAGTGTCAGATCGTTCAAAATTGGTATAGAGAGGTTTTCGATACTTACAAATCGATTGCGGATATATTCGAATTTGTAAAATTATTAGGGCGCTCATATATATGCATTCGCGCGTGCGCATCGCGCACGGGTCTACGCTGCCGAAGGCAGTGGGGACCCGGTGCGACATTTTTCCTGATCAGAGTTTTTTTTTCATTTTTTTTTTTTTTTTTTTTTTTTTTTTTCACGTGATAAAAATTAACGCAATTTTGAGAATTCATTAATTATAATGATTCATTTTAAAAATAGTGACCAGCGAAGCGGGCGTAGCCTGCTAGTATATATATATATATATATATATACATATATATACGAAAATTTGATTTTCACTTTCAGTTTTTTTCCTACAGTGGGCATAGTTAATGTATGTATGGTTTGTTTCTATGATTTCGTTCTAAAATGTAGTAAAGGTCGCTCAGGGTTTTAAATTACAATGTTCTGTCAATTTATATTTCGTAATATTATCCAAATGCGTCAGAACTATGATTTTTTTTTCTTCTTTGGTTACAATATTTTATATTTTTACTGTCTATGGAAATTGTTTTATCGCTATAAATATAAAACACATTATATTTATTAGCAGACTGTGATTTTATAAAATTTCCTATTTCTCCTCTAAAATAGGCACACATATTTAAAATTTGATTAAATTGTGTCATTACGTTTTAAAAAATGAGAATCAGTGTTTTATATATATATATATATATATTTCGATCATCCACAGTTTATTCAGATCTTATTGACTTTAAACCGCATTTTGTAGCTTATATTATACCACACTTTTAAATGAAGTAATGTTAGCTTGAATTGAAATAAAAAAAATATATATATATATATATATACTATATATATATATATATATATATATATATATATATATATATATATATATATATATATATATATATATATATATAATAAATTTTCAAATGAATTTGCATCTTATTTATTCAAAATTATAATCAGCAAAGTTTAATAAATTATCGCCAAATGTGAGGAAGACGAAAAATGTCATTAGTAAGGGGATGGTTGGTGATAATGTTGGACTGTTGAATATCATTGGTGATGTAGTGATTGTTGATGTTGACGGAGCATTTTACTGTTTGCAAATCGAAATCTGAGAATAAGTCTCAAATATTCCATTAGCGGTATGTAAAAGAAAATCAGTATGATAAATATATATTTTAATCTACAACTATTTATTATCGACATGCATTAGCGTAGTAAAAATAACACTTTTTAATTCTAAATGCATAAACTATTATATGCACTGTACATATCGATATCAGTATTACAACACTGATCCTGTGTGCTCACGTACATAGGCGTCACTTTGTAGGATACAGTTGGTCACTTGGAAAAGTAGTCACCCACATCAAAATTCACTTATTTTACTTTATGTAGATTAAACTTTACGAATTTCTATATTGTTTACATAACTATACATAGCACTGCTTTACTTTCTAAAGTTCAACTAAAGACGACTTTACTTTGTACTTTTTAAGATGACAACTTAGCAGTACAACCAAACTTCAATCATTAAAATTTCAAAGAAATAGTAACCTGAACTAATTACTAAAATTATAACTCAATTACTTAACTTATTCTCTAACAAAAATATTTATGTTTTACATTATGAATTAGGAGGTTTAAAATGTTAATACTACGTTTATAACGTTTAATATATAGCGAGAATATAAGGCCTTATGTATTAAAATTTATCTGGAACTTCTAAGTTGTGAAAAAAAATTAGTCAGGGGTTTAGAAAGTCAAAACACATTAGAAAGAATTAAAGCAATTTTTTAAAGCGTGAGCATATTTATATATTTGTAAAATCTTACAGGACTTTAAATGTTGAAACACTATTGTAAAAATCGAAGGGCTTTCGTGGTAGAAAAGGATCAATATAAGCACCGTAATAGTCTAGGCAGTATAACATTTGTAGCTTACAAAAATAATTTCAGAAAAATTTACAATGGGAAATAATCTTCGGTTAACATGAGGGTTTCAATTTTACACCAGTGATCCACTAAAATTTCAACAAACTTAAAATAATTTTACATACAGAAGCATCATCATAATGCATATATGCATATACACTACGGACATTGTTTGCTTCCATTAGCATTCATTTTACGTTAATCAAATATTAATATTTGCGTATGAAGAAAAAAAAAAAAATCGTATTTTAAACTGTTTAGAACCGGACGCGAAAAATTATTTTGTTAAATATTTATTTGTTAAATATTATTAGTGATTGTCAGTTATATCCACAGCGCTATTTAATAAAAAAATCTCAAGCGTAGCACATATTTTGAATGTTTCATTAAAAATAAAATAAAATAAAAAATAAAATAAAACTACATTTACAAAAAATCTACCTAATTTTGAATTATATTGTAAGAATTTTAATTATTTTTTTTAATATTCACATTCTAAAAACAACATAATTGTGCGTATACTTATATAAAAGAAGCAGAAATATGTATCCGTGTTAAGTGATGCTGACAGTTAAAATATATTATTTAAATTGACATTTCAATTTGGCATACATACACTAGAGAATTGCGCTGTAGAACGGTACAAAGCAGAATTGCATAGTCTTTTTTTTTTTTTTTTTTTTATCTAATGGCGCGGAAATTTTGCGTCTTAGCATAGGCCAGGGGGTCGCAGAAATTGATGACCATTTGTGAATTAGCACCCAGTGGGCGGTCATCGCTGCTCCTAAGAGGGACAACACACCCATGTCTTCTCTGGGATTCGAACCCAGGCTGTTATGTTTATTTGGTAGGAAGTATGAATTCCTTATTCGTATCAGCCGTGAAGATAATCAGAAGAAGCGTTATGTCGCAAAAATAACACAGGCAAGCGAAATCTTTAATGCAATCATTTAATAGAGTACCAAGTCATCATATGTCTTGCAATTTCAATAACACATAAATTTCTTTGAAGAAATTGACAGTACAAATAGTCACCCGAAACATCCAGATTAAAGTTTTTTATGTATAATATATGGAAGTATGAATGAACATTACTGGGACGGAATGGACACGGGGAGAGAAGTAAATCAAGAGACGTCTTTACAGCAACAGAGAAGATGCAGAAGTGATGAAATTGTTGGCTGAATACATTATACCAAACCACAGAAATTTTTGATGCCAAGGACAACACCCAACTTTTTCAGTTACAGCTAATTTAGTGTAACTTTTTAAAGTATATTGGCGATTGATTTCTTAGCCAAAAAATCCGTTATCAGTTCGTTAGAATCTGGCAAACCAACCTTAACTCTTGACCACAAGAATTTTATCGTTAAATTTTTATTCATAGACCTTAGTCTAAAAAGAATACGCGATTTCTATTTATAAGTAACAGATGTGAGATCTGTTCAATGTTCAAAAATGACATCAGGAAACATTTTATTCTGTTTTATTTAATTGAGATGAAACGAATTGTTCTCCACAGAATTAAGCGATTGAAAGCTCATCTCTTGCTTTTATATATATATATATATTTATTTATTTATTAAAGAAATAGAGATATAATTTTTTGCTCTTTTGGAATAAAGGAATGAAACCGCAAATATTAACTCGCTTTTTATACAGATAGAAAATGAATTGGGAAAGAATTAAATTTATCAGAAATGTAATACATAATTTAGAATATGTGATTTTCGATATCACATATTTCTCCCCTTCGTCTGAAATAGAAAGAGGTGTTGCCCAGGGTTATCATATAAAACATATATTCTACATATAGAACAGAAACATTATATATATGTATAAGATATCAAAAGAAATCTATATGTAAACAGTTGTACAACTTTGTATGAAATATATAGAGTAGCTAACATTACAAATCTTTTTTTTTTAATATGTGCACATTTTCACTCATGTCCATGAGAATATTCTCCAGTCATATTATTATTTTTTTTTAAATATATGCTTCATAGTCCATTGCATATACGATTTGTTGATATATCTATATGAATCACTGACAGTCACAATGAAAAAGCAGTAATATTGGATATCATGTATTTTTCTAATTATTTCTTCTGCTAGATTGATATAACTATAGTTTGCAAACATAAAAGTACTTTGTGTAAATCGTATTCATATTACAATAGAAAATAATATATATAAATGCAAAAATGAAATATAAAGAAGCAAAATTATCTAAAACTAAATATACAATACCTCAAATGATGTGTAATAAACATCAGAAAAAAATATTGTCAATATAAACATATGAAAAAAAAAAATATGATGTGTGAATAACACCATAAAATATAAGCAAAAATGTGTTTTGGCCAATTCCAGCCAGGAAAGCTGTTCAATTGTGTTAGACATCCACCGTAACACGAACAACCCACCTTACTCTTGTGTGAAACACAAGTATATGACTCAGGCTTAGGGCCTTCGTCCTAGATGAATAGGGCATGTAAAAAACAGCTCCACCACGCCATTAACAAAAATGCACGATCGGGAGCACCTCAAAAACAGGGACAAGAGATTTTCAAATGAATAAATAGAGAATTACTAGTTTAATATCATACTAGAATTCTCAAAATTGGATGCTCTCAATTGAGTTAATGATTCTTGGGGCAATAATTTTGAACGAATCATCTTCTCAAGGAGGGATAATTATTTAAAAAAAATAAAAAAAAAGGTGTAGATTCAATGATTTGATATCTACAAAAATTATTAAAAAGTCATTCCAAGAAAATTGAGAGCATAAAAAGTCACGATCGGTAATATTCACACATTGACACATTTATGGAAATGCATGTTGCTAGCATTGCAAAACGTTCAGATTATTCAAAAATGTGAAAATTCAAAACTTTAAATGATATATTATAACATTATGTGTTCAATGAAATGGCATAAGATATTATTACTATTATTATTATTATTATTATTATTATTATTTTTTATGAATTTATTTATTTATTTTTGAATACTAAACAATGTGTAATTTAAGTTTTTGACAAGTGTCTAAGATGCAAATGTGTGTAAATTGTAATTCTTATGTTCTTAAATAAATATAAATATAACGTAAGAGTATATTTTTATAATTTGTCATAATTCCGTTTTTTTTTTTTTTTTTTTTTTTTTTAATGCGACAAACCTATCGATTTGAATAAAAGAATATGCAACATTTTAGAGCAATATTGTTACGTCAATTGCACCCTTGAACATGCAAAAAGTGGGCCCGCCAATAATGGCATGCAATGATGCAGTAAGCACAAGAAAGTTCCCTTGGCCACCGGAAATTGCAGCAAAATATTTACATATTCCTTTTTTTTTTTTTAACTATCTAATATAAATGCTGTTAAGAATATCTTTTGAGAAACTGATATATTGATTGTAAAATAAAATTTCAAATAATAAATATTAAATAAATAAAGTGTAAAGGTCATTTATGAGTATATGATTTTTATGACAATAAGTTTACCCCTGCAGGGGTACCCCTGCAATGGTAACTCGTTCCTTTTTTTTTTTTTTTTTTAAGGATTTGCCTTATTTTTCCTTGGACGCAAATTATATGAGTGTGCAGATTTTGGAATAGCATTGAAATTATTTGGTGTGCATTTTTGTCTTGGACGTAGATTATATGAGTGTGTAGGTGTTGATATGTTTTGCAAAGTGTTTTGATCATTTGTAGCACAGTTATCAACTAAATGTGTGTTTCTGGGTGGAGCTAGCAACCGTCTACCCACATGTACCTTAAATGCAGACTCATCAGGGTAGTTTATTCTTTTTATTGAAAATACAACTGGTGAATGCTTTTTAAATACAATAAAAGGACCATAATATTTAAGTCTAAATCTGTCAGTAGATTTTAAATATACTATATCTTTTTCAAAAATGTTTCTTAACTTTGCTTTTCTTTGATAATAGTTGTAGCTTTTTTCTTGAGACATTTTAATATTATTGTAAGCTCTATGATAAATTTTATCAAGGTCATGCATTAGTTTATAAACATCAACATTTCTATCAAGGAATGGTTGGTTGCATTGAGAATCATATGTATCAAAAATTAACGATAATTCTCTGCCAAAGTGTAGGAAATTTGGTGAAAATTGTGTAGACGAATGTTTTGATCCATTATACAAAGATTTATGAATATTGATAGCATTTACAAATGTGTGTCCTTCTTGTAGGAGTGTTTTTATGGAATATTTTATACTTTTGTTTATTCTTTCAGAAATAGCATTGCTTTGTGGATGAGCAACAGAAGAGTGTAAAATTTTGATACCTAGTGTGTCGTTGAAATTGTCATAAACATATGATATGAATTGGGGTCCAAGATCTGAAAGAATTACAGATGGACGATTATGTGTGGATATGTAAAAAATAAACATTTAACAATTTTTTGTGCAGATGTATCCGTTAAGGGATAAAGTTCTGCATGTCTTGAGAAATGGTCAATTATGGTCAATATGGATTGACCATTTTCGAAAGGACCTAACAAATCAGTAGATATAGTATGTCCAGGAAATTTTGGTGTGTAGGTTGGCTGTAAAGGTGCATTAAGTATACGATGATGTTTCGATTGTAAACAATTTGTACAAGATGCAACAAAATTTAATGTATCGTTGTACATTCCTCTCCAAAAAAATCTAGATTATAAAAATTCGTAAGTTTTTGTGAATCCGAAGTGTGATAAATGAGAAATAGTTAAAGTTTTAGCTTTTAATTTTTCTGGAACAACAATACAATAAGTATATGTGTCATTGCAAGTGTCATACTTTTTTATCATTAGAACTTTAGTATCAGGATGTATAAAAAAATTAGAAAACTTCTTAGATGATCCTTTTTTTAAAATTTCATTATATATTGGAGACAATTTATCATCTTTTTTCTGTTCAAATACAAAAGTATTATTTGATATTTCCAAGAGGGGATCTTTATTGCCATTTTGGCCAGAAATAAGAAAGTTTAATTGATAATTTTTTTTTACCTTTTTCATAATTTTCATGACCATTTATACTCACCTTATCAGGATCATTTTGAATGACAGAAAGATTTTCTTCAAAAACAATCTTCGGATTAGTAGACAGGTTATCTTGATTTTCATCTAAGTTACATCTGGACAAATAATCAGCTAAAATATTGCTAGAACCAGGTATATGTTCAAAAGAATAATAATATTCAGAAAGGTCCATAAGCCATCTAGTGGTAAGTCTGCAGGATTTGTTGTTTTCTTATATTTTTTTAAAGGTGCACTGTCCGAAAGAATTACAAAATTTCGATTATATAAATAGTATTTAAATGCAAGTACAGATCTATGTATGGCCATTAATTCTAGTTTCAATGAAGGATATTTTTGTTCAGAGAGTTTTAATGATTTTGAAAAATATGCAATAGTCTATCGCCAAATTTTTGCATAAGTATACCTGAAATTGCAACCTTTGATGCGTCTGTATTCACAAAAAAAATTTTTGTTCCAATCAGGTAATCTAACATTTGGAGGTTTGAAAAATAATTGTTGCAATTTTTCAAAAATTTCTTGATGTTTCTGTGTCCACTTAAAGGTGACTTTAGGTTTGGTTAATTCAATTAATGGCTGGACGATTTGAGAAAAAGTTGGTAATAATGATTTATAATAAGTAGCAAGTCCTAAAAATCTTTTCACCTGTTTTTTAGTAGTGGGTACAGGAAATGAATTAATTTTAATAATATTAGCCTGTAACGGAGAAATTGTATGATTTTGAATGTGAAAACCTAAATAATCTACTTCTGTTTTGTGAAATGAACATTTGTTAGGAGTTAAAGTTAAATTGTACTTTTTTAAAACATCGAATACTTTCCTTAATTTAAACATTGTTTCTTCAAATGAGTTAGCCCCTAAAATTAAGTCATCTTGATAGGAATAGATTCCATCTTCCTGAATTTCATCTAAAAGACTGTCCATAAGTGATTGAAAAATAGAGCTAGCTGTTTTAAGACCAAAACATAAACGTTTATATTTATATGAACCAAACATTGATGTAAAAGTAACATAATCTTGAAATTTTTCCGGTAAATCGATTTGATGATATGCTTGTTGAAAATCTAATGATGTAAAATATTTATATGATGATAAATTTGAAATAATAGTTTGAATTTTTGGTAAAGGGTAAGAAGAACCCTGAATTACCGTGTTTAGCATTCTTAGATCTAAAGCTAGTCTGAATCTTTGTTTTCCTGAACCATCCGGTTTCTTTTTTACCAAAAGGATGGAACAGGCCCATTCGGAGCAACTACGCTCAATGATATTAGCATCTGCAAGTTCTCTAATTTCATTGAGAGCTTCGTTTTGCAGAGCTTGAGGTATTGGGAAAGGAAGAGTTTTTATTGGAAAATCATTTGTGAGCTTTAAATTTGGAATAACTTTATCAGTATGTCCTAAGGTTGCTAAAGATTTTGAAAAAACAGCAAAATTTTCGAATAGTAATTTTTGCAACTGCTCTTTTTCTTCTTTACATAAGTGATCAAGTTTGAAGTCAGAATGAGTTAAATCTGATTTTCTTTTGTTTAAAATTTGTTCAGATGGTTGAATTAAATTGACAGAGTGTTCAGTTTTGTTTTTAAATTCCGTGTGATTGCCATCATTCAAAATAATTTCACTTACATAAAAATTTTTGATTTGTTGAACCAAAGCAATTTTACCTATATTCATGTTTTTATTAAGGTGAACACTCTTTTCAGAATTATTTGATACATAAATCTGGAAATTATAAATTTCTTTTATATGATTTTTCCTATTGTAACTTTTTTGGAAGTCCTTGAATGATATAAGAGAATCGTAAAAATTTATCTGTTTATATTCATTTCCCTCAAAAATATATTCATTAGGATCAGGTTTTAATTTGGTGAATACCTTAATTGCTTTTGTTTCATATGGGTTGAGAATACATTTAGAATGTAAATATGCAGGAATGCAATTTTTTTTATGTGCATGGTCAGAATGATTGTGATTACAAATACCATCATCCGCCTCATTACAAGAGTAAAATGGAATTGATGTATCATTTATTTTTAGTAAGTTATGAGCAAAATCAATTTGGATGTTATTATGTTTAATGAAATCAATTCCAAGAATTTCTTGGAAGGACGAGGATGAAGGGATATCAATAATATAAAATGTATGGTGAAAATTCTTTCGTTCAATTTTAAAATATGCACTTATACATGATGAGAAATTAACCCCAGAATTGACAGTCTTAATTGTAATATTAGAACCTTTTCTTTTATATTTTAAAGATGTTTTGATTTGATTAAACAATTTTTGTGAAAGTAGACTTAACGAACTGCCTGTGTCAATTAAAAAATTTACTTTCGACTGAGCCATCACTGCATTAATAAGTGGTAAGGAAGAAGCATTTCGATATACATTACAAATATATTTACTTCTTTGCTCCGTTTCTGTTTGAATAGCTACATTGTTTGAAATCGTAATGATAAAATTTGTTTGAGAGGCAACAGAATTAACTAGCCTACGATTTGTTAATTTTGGTATATCATTATTTAGCGTAGAAAATACTGGTGATTGTAGAGATTGAGAAATATTCTCACCAGTAGGAATAAATCTCTCTATCAGTTTAAATTCCTATCCTCTCTAAACTTTGTGTTGTCTCGAAAATTTTCTTCAGAATTTTGTTGGTGTGAGTAGTGTCGATAATCTTGTTTTCTTAAATTTTGTCTCTTCCATCTGAAGCAATATTTAGCAGTATGTCCCTATTTCTCACAAATTTGGCAAATTTTGGAATTGAATTTGTTTCTACTTTGACTATTTTGGAAGAAAGTTCTTTTATTTTTAAAGTGTGTTTGACCATCAGCAATTCTTTGCATCTTTGGAGAATATTTTCTTCTTTTGTTTTGCAATTGATAGTTCTGCTTATCATGATAGTCTTTTTTATTATCCTGTGTACATGATAAGTTGTTAACTTGTTCAGTCAAAAAATTGATTTTCTCCAAAATTATGTTAGTGTTTGTGTCTGTGTTTTCTGTGTTTTTTGTCATATCCTCTGTCACATGAATCTCAAAGAGTTTTGTGCCCTATCAACAGCTTCTTTGTATTTATTAATACCTTCCTCTTGAAGCTTAATTCTAATGTTTGGTGGTATACACGAAATAAATTTAGAGAATTTTAGTGAATTCAATGCTTCCGTGTCATAAATATCAGGAAATGCTTTTGATGCGACACAATTTAATCTGTGTGCAAAATGTTTTGGCGACTCCGATTTCATCATTGTGAAGTTATTAAATGAATTAATGTTATATGTTGACGACGGTAAAGAAAAGAAATTAGTAAATTCTTTTTCGATAAATTCCAGATCAGTCGCATTATATAAAATTTCATTTTCTAACATGAATTTTCGTGCAGGACCGATCAATTTACTTTTTAGAATCAAAATGATTTCTTTAGATTTTATACCACCAATCTCTGCATACGATCTTAACTGATCAAAAAAGAATTTAAGAAAATTTGGATCCCCGTCAAAAGTTGAAATCATAATATCAGTGGCCATTATTACTAAATAATTTAATTACCAAAATTGAAAACTGAATATTATGTATATATACTATATATTGAATATGTATCACATATAAATATCTATAAAACTTTCACTACCAAAAATAAAATATAAAAAGGATTGCACAAAATGTATTTTGACTTGAATAATTTCTTTTGGAAATATATTAAATATATATATATATATATAAGATCTTAATATGTAAGATCAGTCATGGCAGAAATTAGCTGTTGTAAAATACATGTTGTGCAATAAATGTAATAAATCAATATAAATTATAAATGTATAACCCACAAAACTTTATGAAAATATGTAAAATTTCTGTCGATTTATGATATAAAATGTATGCAACATATATATATATATACAAACGTTTGCTCAAATGGAAGTTGTATGAGCAATAACTATTTAAAGAAATGAGTAAATAATATTTATTATTACTATTATTATTATTACTTTTTTTAATTATTTGCAAAAATATGAACAAAATTATATATATATTGCATAAATAAATAATTTTATAAATTCAATTGTTAAATAATAGAACGAATGAATGTTATTGTAAAAAAATATGATAAATATTAATTTTTCAATGTCATAATTTAATATTAAAAATATCAACATTTATATCACGTAAATTAAACCATATATTATATGAGCAAGTTACCTTATAACAAGCGAAATTAGTATAAAAGGAAAATAAATGAAATGAAATACAGAATTGTATTATAATGTTATTGTTATTATTTATATACTCACAATGTTATATATATGTATTTTAACTATTTATTTCATGTATAGAAATTAAGAAATAGTTTACTTACTTGAACAGAAATATCTCTTTTCTTTTTTTTTTTTTTTTTTTTTTTTTTATTAGTAATACGTTGAATTATTATTTTATTTCATTTTATTTTAATACGTTGAGTTTTTTATAAATAGATAATTTAATGGTATTGTTGTTAGTATTGCGTCAATAGTAGTCACACTTAAAAAATTTGTAAATTCATACAAAATGTAATTTGAGGAAGCGGCTTATTATATGAGGAAGCGGACATTCAAAACACTATAAATTGAAAACTTTTGTCGCTGGAGTGTCACGATAATAGTTCTTCTTCAAGCCTGATTTTTAAAAACAAGCGAACGGAATAGTCAGTATCGGACTGACGTTCAATAAAAATTTCTTTAGAAGAATTTAATCACCTGCTGAAATAATTATCGAATGTCGACTAGAAACACGAAAATAATTCTTTGCATAGATTTTGAATCAGCAGCACACATATGACAGGAAGATTCTGGAGAAATGTTGTCATGAAAATTGCACGAGGCGAGACAAACACTGAACACCACAGCAGGCAGAGAAGTAAACACATACGCACGGCGGCAACCACAATATGCTCCACCACTGCACAGAATGACGGGCCTCAAATAAGGAATCGGCAGAGACATCGGACGATCACAAGCCAAGCCAGACAGAAAACAGGAACAGGGACCTCTTGACAGGAACACCGACACTATAGAACATCACCAGCATAGGCAGTCCAACAAACAGAAGATAAAGTTCTTAAAACTCTTTCTATTATTGTTCCGGGAATATATATATATATATATATTTAAATAATATATAAAAGTTTTTACTCTGAAGAGTTAGTGCTTATATGCGAAACAACTGCAGCAGATAAAGTAATAGTGAAAAGCAACACAGGCATAAAAATTTCAAGGTAGTTCAAAAGTGCAGCCGAAAAAGAAAATTTTATAATGTTGCAGTTTTTTCTCCTCCCCGTGCCCATTTTTAAATTCTTGCATAAATTTTCTAAGATTTCGCCTGGTATGAAGCACCACATAATTTGTTATGTTTATTTGGTAGGAAGTATGAATTCCTTATTCGTATCAGCCGTGAAGATAATCAGAAGAAGCGTTATGTCGCAAAAATAACACAGGCAAGCGAAATCTTTAATGCAATCATTTAATAGAGTACCAAGTCATCATATGTCTTGCAATTTCAATAACACATAAATTTCTTTGAAGAAATTGACAGTACAAATAGTCACCCGAAACATCCAGATTAAAGTTTTTTATGTATAATATATGGAAGTATGAATGAACATTACTGGGACGGAATGGACACGGGGAGAGAAGTAAATCAAGAGACGTCTTTACAGCAACAGAGAAGATGCAGAAGTGATGAAATTGTTGGCTGAATACATTACACCAAACCACAGAAATTTTTAATGCCAAGGACAACACCCAACTTTTTCAGTTACAGCTAATTTAGTGTAACTTTTTAAAATATATTGGCGATTGATTTCTTAGCCAAAAAATCCGTTATCAGTTCGTGAGAATCTGGCAAACCAACCTTAACTTTTGACCACAATAATTTTATCGTTAAATTTTTATTCATAGAGCTTAGTCTAAAAAGAATACGCAATTTCTATTTATAAGTAACAGATGTGAGATCTGTTCAATGTTCAAAAATGACATCAGGAAACATTTTATTCTGTTTTATTTAATTGAGATGAAACGAATTGTTCTCCACAGAATTAAGCGGTTGAAAGCTCATCTCTTGCTTTTATATATATATATATATATATATATATTTATTTATTAAAGAAATAGAGATATAATTTTTTGCTCTTTTGGAATAAAGGAATGAAACCGCAAATATTAACTCGCTTTATACACAGATAGAAAATGAATTGGGAAAGAATTAAATTTATCAGAAATGTAATACATAATTTAGTATATGTGATTTTCGATATCACACAGGCCGAACCGTGTAGGAGTCAGGAACAGTAACCACTACACCGTCTAGGCGTCAGAATCGCATAGTATTACTTGAATTATGTAAACTTAAGTTTTACATAATTCAAGTTTTCTCGCTAATTGAATATTTATTAGTGGAGCGTCACTCTAAATGTCTGCTATTACAAATTTCTTAAAAATACTTTCGGTCCAAACATACAGAAAAACTTCACGAAAACTGGGCTTCGCAACTCTGCTTCTAATTTCTGTCGCAATCTTAACACGTAGAAGTATTTTTCAACTTTTACCGTGCTTCAACTGGCAAACACATTTGAACTAAATAATACATTTATTAAAAACTTTGCAACGTTCGACATTTCTAGAATTACTGCTATGAGTGCTCGCAAAATATTCAGTGATTCGAATTTGCTTAATAGCCTGGTAATAAATATGAGTTTGGAAATGTAATCTTTCATTATTATTATTTTTTAAATAAACAAGTTTATTGTATATTATTTGTGGACTGGAATAAGTAAAAATTCATATATATGGCAAAAAATGTTACGAACACATTAAACCATCCAAAATAAAAATGAATTTGACTGAACTTATTCTATAATATTTAAAATATAATGCTATGCATCTTCTCATTACACAAAAAAGGAAAAAGACAAAGTTAAAAGGCATTAGTTAATAACTCGTATAGAATGCATATTGAAAAACTTAACCACCTACAGTATTAAAATTTGTGTAACAAGTTTTGAAAACACAGAACGATGAGGGGGGGGGGGGGGGAGGGGAACTTTCATTAGCATATGCAAAAACATTTGCTTATAATCTTGAATGCAGTATAGGGATGAAGAGCAGACTGAAAGGAGAAAGTGGGAGAATGCAGCGAAATAAAAGCTTACTTAACAATACCATGAAAGAAAACACGATGAAAAAAAAAATTATATAAATATATATATATGGGGGGAGGGGAGTCGAGAAGGAGGTTATAGAAGGTTATTAATAAATTAAATAAAAGTTTATTAATGCCCAATATCTTTTAACCTACGCAACAATATATATATATATATATATATATATATATATATTTTAATTACTTATTAATAAAAGTGTATTTGTATAAAAAAGGCGCCAAAGGCAGCACTAAAAATTATACAAAAATATACAGTTTAGAAAATATGGTGAAACTTGAAGACAAGTGGGCGTGTATAACAAGAAAAAACGTTAAAAAAAAAAAAAAAAAAAAAAAAAAAAGTAACGAATTATAGTAACGATGAACAATTGTAAAAAACAACACTACATGCGAAAAACACCCATCCGCTTCCTCTTCAGTGGGTGGGAGCAGCAGAACAGACAATAAATTAAATTAAAAGAGGCCTAACAGGTTTCGGAAACATGGCGAAACTAGCATACTCCCAACAAAATCAAGAATAAATTGCTGGCAAATTATATATAACAATCTTCATGTAAAATTAGATATAACAAAATTGGTGCTTCATAAAAGTAACATAACTAAATTAATATAGTAATCCAAAAACTATAAAGTCGATATTTGTGATAAAAATAATTTAATAAAAGGACATGCTAGATCGTTATGTTCCCACCCAGAACACATATATTTATATATATATATATATAAATATATGTGTGTGTGTGTATGTGTGTGTATGTATATCTGTTTTTTATCCATGCGCACTAAAAAAGTATTTAATAAAATTACTCATATCTCAGCAAAAATTACACGTGCGAATTTCGTTTTACATAATAACCATTCTGCAATGTTTTGTCAAGTTTTCTGAAAGTTTTGTTAAAAATTGTTGAAATCCACTATTATAAGCCAAAAATGTGCCAAAAAAATTAACAATTCTTGAAAAAGTTTATACCTGTCTAAATAATTGTGCGATTTTTACAAAAAATAATACAAGTACTATACGTAAAAGTAAAGTTAAGTGTTAAAGTTACAAGTCTATTGTAACAATTTATGATACACGTTAATCCAAAATATTAATAGGATTTGCGACGAAATCAGTGGTGGAAAGTATGAGTTGCCTAAAGTCCATCGTCATTTCGTTCATTATTTTATTAGAAAATAATAATTGTTCAAAATTAAAAACCTACTTATTTGGCAAGCACTGTAATTGAAATTTTCTTTGAAAATGCTTTCAAGGTTAGTTTAATACTTCAGTTCAGTAATACAAAGAAATGCCAAAATATTACTTTGCAATTTTATAGTCATTACATACGTAAAATGTTCAGTTCAGACTGCGCTGTTGTAGTTTTTACCCCCCCCCCCCCAAAAAAAAAAAAAAAAAAAAAAAAAAAAAAAAAAAAAAAAAAAAACATATGGCCTTTATGAATGGAATTAGAAGAAGGTCTCCCATTTCGCAGTTCGTAACTCTTTTTTTTATTTTTATTTTTTATTTAAATAAATATCTTTGAACAGCAATTATTTTTGATGTGAAGAGTTTACTGTTTTTTTTTTTTTTTTTTTTTTAATGGGGGGGGGGGCGGAGGGTATTGATAATTTGAAATATACAGTAGGGGAAGGTGGGGCACCTTGGTCCTGTTTTAACTTTCCCAATCTTTATTTTTTAATTATTCGCCAAAACTAAATACAAATAACTTTTCAATATACTGTATAGACACCTGTTATATACAACATATATTTGTTCCAAATATTTTTTTAAATCATTTAATCATAAATTTTATCAATTATATATTTTTTTTAAAAAGTACATGAGGTCAAAAGTATTTTTAAGCAAAAAAAAAAAAAAAAATCTATATAATAATGAATTACACTCATATGAATTCAAATAAACCTTTTTTCTTTTCGAAATTATTAATATGTTACATTAGTGTTGTTATTAATTCTAATTTGAGTCTAAAAGGGGGGAAATATTAAATATTAACTTAAAAAAGTCTACATTAAGCCACGTTCTGATCCTGCAGTTCTTACAACGTTGTCGGAACTAGAGGTATATAGAATTTTTGGTAAATATAAATTCACAGTAATAAACCACGTGGCGTGACACCTGGCTACCTGGATGGCCATGGTAAAAGAAGACCACAAACCGGATTAGATCGCCTTATCCAGTGATACGACAGTTCTCTGCTTTATAAGACCCATCATCTAATGTGCGCGCAAATAAAGAGTCGGGATTTTTAAACATGGTGAGTGTATCCATCTTTTCATATGGCATCCTTCTTTGTACGCGGTATTCTTGTCAATAAACAATGCTTTGAAGCCCGAGGAATCATTTAGGCTAAAAGTTTGTAATAGGAAAAGGAAACTGTTAAAAATTTATATTACTTTAAATTTAGTCAATTATATTTTTTCAATTTTACAAGCTTAATTCGCAAAAGATTTAAAGTGCTTTTTAAAAAGGTTTAAACAGGAAACTTTTCCCGTATGTAAACGTCATTCTTAGCACTGAGTGTGATTATATGTTTTCAATACATTTCTCTAAAATAAGTAATTTTTTCATTAATTTCACAAAGTTTTTAAACATTCTTAAACTGAATTTCTTCTCCTTGTTAGGAAGCTAATATTCTAATTTTTGAATACATATTACATAATGTTTATGATTTTTCTATTCATTTTTGAGACATATGTTTTAAATCTAATTTCTTTACAGATTATCTGAAAGAATGCTGTCAACAGAGGAATCAATCGCACTTTTGTGTGCCATTGTTGTGTAATTATTGTTATGATTCTTTTCGTAATAGGTGGATTAAACGAGGCTCTCAACGGCTTGGGCTTCACGGTCGCTAGAGTTAAGCTAGTTGGCCTTTTTCATATGGAGTTTATTAAAATCCAAAGTGTACGGGGGGAAGATTCGCAGAATTGAAGAGATACAGAGATACAGAGACTCTGAACCATGCCCGAATAAGCTAATGGCCTTATCGGGGAGGAATCATGGTTCGGAGATGGCCATCCACCATCTGTAAAACAACCGACCGAAGATTTTCTATAATAATAGTTAGATGTGAATAGTTGAAAATGAACATTTCTAATTTTTTAGATTAAAAGAGCAAATTATGGCTGCAGCAGCTCATATTACACTAAGAGCAATACAGAGAGTGTTCCAGAGTTTAGTGGATCGGTGGCAATTGTGCTTAGACACACAGGGGACACATTGAATGGAACTAATTTAGTGTTGTATTATGTTGCGTTTTCGTGTAAATAACTTACATGTGAAAATAAAATACGTTTAAACAAAAATTTATATAGACTTTATAAACACCCTGCATAAAATAATAATAATAATAATAATAATAATAGTAATAATGTTTTATTTTAACTCTGCATTTTCCGAAATCTTAATTCGCCATTTTAATACAACTACACTCGGCGTTAAGGGTAATGGTTTAGCGAGACTACTTTTTTATACCAAACTTTCCTGGTACTGTTATTATTTGAGTTTTTCTTCTTTTATTTAATTTCTCATTTTATTATTAATATATTATCGTCATTATTGTTATTATATTGTATATGTATATACATATATATATAAATACTTCATTTATTAACTCTAAAAAAATATACATAGCATAAATCTAAAAAAAAAAATAACTTTTTTAAAAGAATTGCGCGATTCGAATTTATAATAGCATCTTTCTTGGAAATATTCGAGCAAAGTACTCAATTCCAGATTTCGTCTCATAAATGATCTGCAACTTAATTTGAATTTTATTTGAATGTTTTATAAATGTAGTAGAAATCCCATTTTCTTTTTTATGGGATATTCAAATCTGAATAAATTTTGCATTATTACATTTATATTTCTACATTAAGAAATTATGAAAATAAGACCCGAATAGTATATTATTGAAGATGAAAAAATGATACTTAGAATTATATTTAAAAGTTAAATTGTCCTTTCTTTAAGAAGAAGACTAGATTATAATATATGAAGACGTCATTGCCCAGATTATTAACTTTTACAGGAGTTTTATTTATTTTTTTATTTTTTTTTATATAAAATATAATCTAATAGATAAGTTAATAAATTAATTTTAATTATGTACTTTTTGATACGTTCAACACAATGAAATTCTGGTGTTTTTGAAGCTTTAAGAGATATACACATAAAGATATACACATAAAGTGAAAATAATTTTTTTTTTTTTTTTTTTTGCATTACATCTTATATATTTATATTATTTACATATTTATACATTTATGATATACACTATTTTATTGGGATATGATACACAATAATACTTATCTGTTTAAATTAATTAAATTGAAAATTAAAATCATTTTAGGAGTTCTTTTGATCTCCTTAAAACCTTAAATGATACATATAATTTTACAATTTTGTTTTATGCTTCTTCTAACGCATGTTTCTGTTAAGAAATTTCTATATTCCTGAAATAAAATATATTAAAAACGGATATAGTGCTATAAAAAAAAAGAAAGAAAGAAAGAAAAATAGTCAACGATAGTAACACCAAATAAAATAATAAAATATCAAAGATCTGTTTCGGTAACATTTATATTATCGTCATCAGTGCATAAAGAAAACACAGCAAAAGTGATCCTACACTGTCAAAAAAAAAAAAAAAAAAAAAAAAAAAAAAGTCCTATTTGCTGCTGTTTTCTGCCAGAAATTTTCTGTAATTCAGAAAAATATGTTCTATGAAAGTAACTTTTCCGTTGATAGAAAGTAATTTTCTGAATTACTGAAAATTTCTAGCAGCAAACTGCATCAAACAGTTCTTTTATTTGACAGTGTACATTTAAGAAAGGAATCCGACTTTATGACTGTGTAACTAACAAGTAGAATTAGGCGTGATGTGCGGACTAGTCAATAAGAAATGCAGAAACGACAGTCGAGAAAAATTAAATAATTTAATAAGAAAAATAAGAAAATTTCTTAATTTATCTGATTTAATTGGTTGAATATGCAGTCGTAAAGCCCGCTTTGCTAGTCACTATATTCAAAGGAAACTCTATAAGACTCTGTAAAAGGATATAAGCAAAAATGAAAAACCATTAAAATTGCTCAAAAGCGCGATTTAGGTCTTCGTTAACAGCGGCATCGACTTGTTCATCCGCAATATATATGGTGCGTGTCCGAAATGCCTGCAACATTGCCTTAACTGTTGACTTCCATTTGGTACTTATCAAATGTCAGTTTCAAAACGGACAGTATAAAAAAATAAGTAAATAAATAAATAAATAAAAGATGTAGTTATTTTATATTTAAATCCCAATTACATACAAAAAACGCTTATACACTCTGTGCATAATATTTACTTTCACGTTATTTTTTATATTTATTTGATTTATCGGATCGACCTTTAAAAATGACAGCAATTTCTCGCTAAATATAATATTTCAGTATGCTATGAGCGCAACGTCTAACGTATAAGACAACTTATTTTTTCTGGTTATATAAATTCCATGGTTAGTTAGTAGTGGTTGGTATAAAGAAAAATAAATAAATAAATAAATATGTAAACCTTATCATGGTACAGCCTTATTATAGCTCCCCTTGACGACTTTTAAAATTTCGTCTCAATTTTAGAAAAAAATATATAATTTGTTTATATTTTTAATCAGCTACTTTTCTTAAAGTGGCAGTTGCGAACGAAGAATCCTTTGCAAAAAATACTCGATCTATTTCAGCATCAAACTTTAAAAATTACCTAGGATTATCAATAAGTAAAGCTCTTTCATATAATACTGAATTAGCTTGCATGCCAAGAATGAAACATTCATGCCAAAAATATACAATTTAAACAAACAAAACGAAAAATTAAAATGGGGGTATTTTAAAAAACATGACTTTCGGATTTAGGAGACCTCAAAACGTGTAAATATAACAAAAAACTCACTTTCGAAAATTTGAACCAAAATAATTCTCTCTCTACCGTGTATATGGATAAGAGAAAGTAAAACGTTACGAAACAAAATTCGAAAAAAAAACAAGTTACATTATTATTATTATTATTATTATAAAATTATAAAGACTTCACCTTTTCATACGTATAAGCAAATTAAATATTTGATATATTTTTTTTCGAGTGAAAGCATATTTTATTTTATGTTGAAAAATAAAAAATAACACGTAAACTTTTTTAACAACTATTTTAAATAGCTAATTTTAAAGCTATTACAAGACTTTTATTTCTATATATTAAATAATTTCAAAAAATTGAATCGAAAATTCCAAAATTGGGCTTCAAGGTGCATCATAATATGCCATAACGAACTATCATGCAAATTTCTTTAGCTTTGCGATCAGACATTTTCTTAAAAAGCTCAGGATATATATACACACTAATACAAATTCGCATTTTATTTTATTATACATATAGACTAGCAGGCTTTGCATGCTACTCTGGCCACTAAAGAAATTAGAATCAAAATCAGTATTTTTTATATCGCTTTATAAACAAAAAATAAAAGTAAAATCCATTTAAATTGTTCAAAAAATCGCTTCGGGTCACCGCTGCATCATCCTCGTTCTCTAATTCTCGCGTACGCGTGCTTATTTTCTGCGCCAGTACATAACTCGTGGACTTGAATTTGAGTGTTCATCGGATAACAGTTTGGAAACGGGAAGTATAGAGGGATCTGAATTAGCCCTTTTACAATTGAAATCTATTTACATATCAACAATAATATACGTAATATATATTACGTTTACTTTCACGTTATTTCCTAGCTTCCATTTATCTGGTAGACCGTAAAACGACAGCAGTTTCACGCCAAATATAATGTTATAATATGCTATGAGCGCTACGTCTACTGTATGGTACAACTATTTTTTTGTGGTTACGAGTTTTTTTTTTTTTTTTTTTTTTCACTATACATGTTTTAAGATTAGATGATAATGGTTGGAATATATAAAAGTAAATAAATATATATGTAAATCTGATCAAAGTACAAAATTATTATAGCTTCACAGGGCGACTTTTCATTTTTTGTAGCCATTTTACCTTTTTCTATAAAATGATACAGTCAAACAAAAATACATAATTTATGCGATTATTTTTTCCTCTTTCTTCAATTCGTTCTTTCTTTCTTTCTTTCAATATTTTATTTTATTATTTTTATTTTTGGTGCGCTAATTCGCTTTAAATGTCGTTCGCAGAAATTGAGTTACTACCAAAGAGTAACCGATCTACTTCAGCGGCAAAATTTTAAATACATGTCAGAATTATAAAGTGTATTAGTTTTAATATTATTATAAGTATAATATTATAATTTAATTTTAAAGTTATAAGGGCGTCATTTTGTCATAAGCACAGGCAATTTGGATTTTAATATTAATATTATTTTATTTGCATTAAAATTAACTTTTGTCATATGCATAAGCAAATTTGGTTTATTATTATTATTATTATTAGTATCAAAATTTATTGATTTTTATTACAAAAAATAAAAAAAAAAGAATTCGTAAAAATTTTTGCAGATATCTAAATTTAAAACTAATATTTAAATGGCTAATTTAAAAAAAATATAGTGTTATCATATTTGTGTTTTAATTAATAAAAAAAAAATAATCAAAAATTTAGAACGCTGCTTTCAAGTTTGCATCAGGAGAGGTCCATTCGAACCTCCATACAAATTTGTGCAGCCGAAAAAGCGTCGGACATATACACACATATGTTCATTTAATATATATGCAGATAGGAACACTTTTGTGTAGTTATCTTTATACACTGATGACTGGACGGTAAATGCTACCAAAACATTTGTTTGCTTTTTCATCATTTCGTCTGGATTTACTAATGTGAATTATGTTTCGTGTGTTCAAAATAAGCCATTTATTTATTTTTTTTTTCTTTGAATATATCAATTGTGTTTATCGTGGTTTAATTTATTTAAAAAAAAATTATGTATAATACTTTATATTCGCAAGAATAACTTTTAAATATCTACATATTTTACTTTAAAGTTATTGTTCAGAGACAAGTACTATAGTAGTGATAAAATATATATATTTCAGATTTTTGTATGTAACAAAAATCGAAATTTGGAATCGTTTAAAATGTAAAATATACGTTTCCAAATAAAACAGGAATTTAGTTTTCTTTCTTTCAAGCTCACATTTAAGACTGTACAAAAATTTCTTTGCAGTGGAACTTTTCCAAATATTATAAAGTTCAGAAACCTTCAGGTGCATTTGGCCTTAATAGTATCCATCTGTAAGTAACGAATTTTTAATGATCGAGAGATTTCGAACAAACTTTTTCTGATGACTTTTTAAAAACGTCTTATCTAAAACCGAATTGCAACTAAATTTCAATATTATCACAACTTATAAAAAATCGTTTTATCTGTTCAAATTTAAATAAATCATTTTGAAAACTTAAAACACACTTTATTTATGCATTTATTTATTTATTTTTATATTTTTCTGAAAACTAACTATCATAAAAAGTAACTTGATTTTTCTAATAACAGTAACAGAAGTGACATTATTTAGAAGTATGCAATTTATTCGAAGGGATACATTTTTAATTAAATCATACCAAGTGTTTTTTGAATATTTTTATTAATTTTATAAGTATAATTTACAAAGAGAGGATTTTTTTTTCTGATTCTTTAGTATTTCCGACATTTTTTTTTTTTTTTTTTTTTTTTTTAACTTGCATTAAATTGTAAGACATACATCCAAGATTAAAATAAATGTATAATTTGATATATGTTTAAAATATTAATATTGAAACATACAAATCTTATTTGAATGATACTAGTTAATATTTATAATTGGGGTGAATACAATCAGAAACGATGAATATTAACAGCAATTTTTGCAGAAAAATATATTCAAATTTTAAACTCACCGCATAATTACACTACATTTGATTTCTGTATAAATTAAAACATAATTTAAAAGTGCATTTACTCTACTATAATAAAACATTTACAATCATACAGAAACTAACTTATCTGTTGTACCAAAAGGTAAGTATAATATATGAGGACGATAATCTTCATGTACGAAGTGAAATGCTCATAAATACTATCGAAGCAATATATATATATATATATATATATATATATATATATAATGAATACCTTCTTTTGAGACATTGAACGAAATGATACCACATGGAGGCATTCATAATGAAGGCATACAAAAACACAATGTGTCTTCAGGGGCCCTGTACGTAGTATGCAAAATATATACATTTCGGTTGTACTATATGTATTTGTCAAGAATTTACATTATACAAGGCCCAATTTATACCAAATAAGACATAAAAAATGAAAATAATTTGAAAATATAGAAAAAAAAAAAAAAAAAAAAAAAAACAGAATAAATTCTAGAAAACGAAGAATATCATTGAATATTAGATATATTATTTAACTCCTACGGTGATAAATAATTCAACTGAAAATTTAGGTTGGTAGGTTAACGTGTAATTGGACAATTGTCGACAGTCTTGATTCACCCCCGAACGGATGGTCCGGAGACATGCCTTCAAAATTTTGATCCTCCACTGAGTGTGTACTATTGCAAAATAATTTTAAAAGGGAAAATAATTTATGTCTGATATAATAACAATTTCTCACATAAAATAACATTTAGCGAATTGCATTTTATAAGAAAAAGAAAGTATAATCAGAAATATTATTAACTGAAATAGATACAGTCTTTCAATAATCTAGCGAAATAACAATTTATAAGGTGAGTGCGCCAAATGTGGCCAGAGTTCCTGAGCTTAACCCAATCCCCTAAAATAGTTTCAATTTAATTTTGAATCCCAGAATGGCGCTACTTAATTGAAAATCATGTATATCCAGGTTATAAGACTCAACTGGAAGATAATATTTTGATCGACCACCATTGTATCAGTGATTTCACTCTAGAGTAGCAGTCGCTCTAATTTCCACGTAATAAGATATTTCAATTTACACACGTTTAACGTCTTATAACTTTTATTCATGATATGTGTTCTAAAAGCTTTATTTCTTTCTCTTTAACCGCATTAAACTCATTTCTAATAAAGTTTAATTTCGAATAAATGAGTACCAAATGCATTCCCATTGTGGCCTGGATGTCAGGCCAGAATTGGGAACGCCTTGACAATCTTAGGAAAGAAAAATATGCAAATTAATGTAGTAAGGGTAGCATTCAAAATTTCTACTTAAATACCTGAAAAAAACTTATTAACATTTGTTTTCAACTATTTCCACACTATTAGAACACCAAAGATCTCTGGATGGACATCCGTAACTGAAGAAAAAGAATTCTGAACTTTTAGGTGCAAAAACTGGTTGAAAGTATTTTTTGGCAAAAGTTAAGATAAATAACAAGAAACATCCCATAGATTGCAAAAGAAAGAAATACTCATCAAAACATAATAGGAAGATTATTAGAGGAAAATCAAAAACCATTCTAATAAACTGTTAAACGAACGCCAGACTGGAAATGCCATGCTTGGTTGGCAGCCAAAAACCAAGCTGTTTTTGCCCTTTATAACAATAAGACAAAATAATTAATATGCGATTGTGTAATAAATATTAGAGATATATGCATGAAAAGTGTCGGGACTTATTAAAAAAAAAAAAAAAAAAAAAAAAAAAAAGAAAGAAAGAAACAGAAAGAAAGAAAGTATCATCTTTGCGTTCTCCATGGAATCCGATTGAAAAGTTATTATTCAACAAATGTTTACTGTGATTTTTCCCTTGTAATTTCCTTGTATTTAATTATATTACTTCTGAAAGTAAAAACAGTTCGACATTTTTTTTTTTTTTTTTTTTTTTTTTTTTTTTAAGCAGAATATAAAGTTAAGATGCAGTTAAGAATTAATTAAGTTACAAATATATTCGTGAAATAAGTAATAGTGTTTCATTAAATAACTTTTGTGTCAAAAAATAACTACATATTGGATATAAATTTATTTACAAAAAGCAGTCCCCCTTGTATTTATAAAGCGCACATCAAAAGCATAACACGGATTTTTCTAAATGGAACTGT
The DNA here is from genome assembly GCA_963930645.1 of Salticus scenicus. Classification (NCBI taxonomy): domain Eukaryota; kingdom Metazoa; phylum Arthropoda; class Arachnida; order Araneae; family Salticidae; genus Salticus; species Salticus scenicus. The sequence continues at coordinate 196,979,525 of OZ005650.1, forward strand.
AGATCTGAAATCTTCTCCAAAGGGAAAAAAGAGAAACTGTGTGATCACTGAAAGATTAATTGCCATGTATTTTCACATATTCCGAAGAATTTTGTATTTATTCAGTTATAAAACGAGTTTTATTAAACTCGTCGTTTAATTAATTTCTCTATTTTTTTTTTTTTTTCCTTTAAATAATTTATTTCCTGTACAGCTTTAACAAAAAAGTGAAAAACATTTCTAATAGAAAAATACATCTCTAACAAAACATAATTCGAAAGAATAAGTACTGGAAATTTTATAAAAATTAATATATATATATATATATATATATATACATATATATATCAAGGAACGCGGCAGCTTTCCGCCCCGCCAAGCTAAAACAAACACCCGCCAAGCTAAAACAAACATTAAGAGAAATACAAATGAAATTTACAAAGTAGGAAGTCAATGGTGAACGCTACAAGTGTATATTATGTCGACACAGCATCTCGGACTTTTTGACTACCTGTATCTCAGCTCCCTGATCCCCAAGACATATGATTTTTTGCACAGACCTTAAGCATACCCTTAAGACAAAACATACAAATTTGCATGTCGCTCCGAATTAAGGGGCCTGAGTTATATAAATTTGAAAACCCGAAATTTGCCGGTCAGATTCTTCTGCTTCTTCTTCTTCTTCTGCTTGTAATTGTTAAGACAAAAATTTTTGACGGCGATTGAGCCTAGAGTTCTGCAGCTAATGAGCTGAAAATTTGCATGCACATTCTTACTGACCTGTACCAGTGCCTTCTGCAATCATTTTTTTTTTTTTTTTTTTTTGTCGGGTTACTGCTGCCTACGGCAGCGTTACCAGTACACATCTTGCAATCGCTTTTTCACTAACTTCCCGACGAGCTAGACATTTGAAACTTTCAGGATAGCTCATAACACGGTGACAATACATTTTTTAACACTTTTAGTCAACTGTCTCAGGTACCTACTGCCTTTGGCAGCGTTTATATGATTCGACAGAAAATTTATTTAACTAATTTCCCGACAAGCTGGACATTTGAAATTTTCAGACTAGTTCAGAACACGGAGAAAATGAATTTTTTATTACTTTTAGCCAACTGCTTTGGGTTCCTGCTGCCATCGGCAGCGTTACAAGCACAAAGCTTGCAATCGATTTTTAACTAACTTTCCGACTAGCTAGGTATTTGAAACTTTCAGGATAGCTCAGAACACGGTGACAATACATTTTTTAACACATTTAGTTAACTGTTTCAGGTCCCTACTGCATTCGGCAGCGTTTATATGATTCGACAGAAAATTTATTTAACTAATTTCCCGACGAGTTAGATATTTGAAACTTTCAGAATAGTTCAGAACACGGTGAAAATGCATTTTTTAAATACTTTTAGCCAACTGTTTCGGGTTCCTGCTACCATCGGCAGCGTTACCAGCACACATCTTGCAATCGCTTTTTTACTAACTTCCCGACTAGCTAGACACTTGAAACTTTCAGGATAGCTCAGAATACGGTGACAATACATTTTTAAACTCTTTTAGTCAACTGTTTCATCCCTACTGCCTTTGGCAGCGTTTATATGATTCGACACAAAATTTATTTCCCTACAAGCTAGACATTTGAAACTTTCAGAATAGTTCAGAACACGGTGAAAATGCATTTTTTAAATCCTTTTATCCAACTGATTCGGGTTCCTGCTGCCATCGGCAGCGTTACCAGCACAAAGCTTGCAATCAATTTTTAACTAACTTCCCGACTAGCGAGGCATTTGAAACTTTTAGGATAGCTCAGAACACGGTGACAATACATTTTTTAACTCTTTCAGTCAACTGTTTCAGGTCCCTACTGCCTTCGGCAGTGTTTATATGATTCGACAGAAAATATATTTAAGTAACTTCCCGACTAGCTAGACATTTGAAACTTTCAGAATAGACATAGAAACTTTCAGAACACGGTGAAAATGCATTTTTTAAATACTTTTAGCGAACTGTTTCGGGTTCCTGCTTCCATCGGCAGCGTTACCAGCACAAAGCTCGCCATCGATTTTTAACTAACTTCCCGACTAGCTAGACATTTGAATCTTTCAGGATAGCTCAGAACATGGTGACAATACATTTTTACCAATTTGAAAATCATTTGAGGACAAATGTTCTCGAATTTATAAATTTGTCCTCAAATGTCCGCAAATTAAAGAATAATTTAACTCTGTCCTCAAATGTCCTTTCAATTTGAGGACGCTGCGATGATTTGTCCTCAAATTGGGTTTAAAAATTTGGTCACCTTAGTGAAACCCAGTATCAACTTAAGTTTCACCAGAAAACGCAGCTTAAGTAACAGCTGACAACATATAAATCACAGCACAAACGATACCATAGTCATAACATACAGAAATAAACTACAATTCAATGGTAGAGACTTAGTCAAGCAAAACTTTCTCTTTCATAAAGTCTTAGCGAGAAACTCACCTCAGTGGTCGGAACGGGACTCCTTTTATAGTCCACCATTAATCCTGAATTTTACAGTAATTTCCGTAAAGACCGGTTTCCATTGCAGTTGGAAATTCGAGGTTAAAAAAAACTATTAATCACTCTCCCGATACCTTAAGCATACCCTTAAGACAAAACATACAAATTTGCATGTCGCTCCGAATTAAGGGGCCTGAGTTATATAACTTTGAAAACCCGAAATTTGCCGGTCAGATTCTTCTGCTTCTTCTTCTTCTTCTGCTTGTAATTGTTAAGACAAAAATTTTTGACGGCGATTGAGCCTAGAGTTCTGCAGCTAATGAGCTGAAAATTTGCATGCACATTCTTTCTGACCTGTACCAGTGCCTTCTGCAATCATTTTTTTTTTTTTGTCGGGTTACTGCTGCCTACGGCAGCGTTACCAGTACACATCTTGCAATCGCTTTTTCACTAACTTCCCGACGAGCTAGACATTTGAAACTTTCAGGATAGCTCATAACACGGTGACAATACATTTTTTAACACTTTTAGTCAACTGTCTCAGGTACCTACTGCCTTTGGCAGCGTTTATATGATTCGACAGAAAATTTATTTAACTAATTTCCCGACTAGCTGGACATTTGAAATTTTCAGACTAGTTCAGAACACGGAGAAAATGAATTTTTTATTACTTTTAGCCAACTGCTTTGGGTTCCTGCTGCCATCGGCAGCGTTACAAGCACAAAGCTTGCAATCGATTTTTAACTAACTTTCCGAATAGCTAGGTATTTGAAACTTTCAGGATAGCTCAGAACACGGTGACAATACATTTTTAAACACATTTAGTTAACTGTTTCATGTCCCTACTGCATTCGGCAGCGTTTATATGATTCGACAGAAAATTTATTTAACTAATTTCCCGACGAGTTAGATATTTGAAACTTTCAGAATAGTTCAGAACACGGTGAAAATGCATTTTTTAAATACTTTTAGCCAACTGTTTCGGGTTCCTGCTACCATCGGCAGCGTTACCAGCACACATCTTGCAATCGCTTTTTAACTAACTTCCCGACTAGCTAGACACTTGAAACTTTCAGGATAGCTCAGAATACGGTGACAATACATTTTTAAACTCTTTTAGTCAACTGTTTCATCCCTACTGCCTTTGGCAGCGTTTATATGATTCGACACAAAATTTATTTCCCTACAAGCTAGACATTTGAAACTTTCAGAATAGTTCAGAACACGGTGAAAATGCATTTTTTAAATCCTTTTATCCAACTGATTCGGGTTCCTGCTGCCATCGGCAGCGTTACCAGCACAAAGCTTGCAATAAATTTTTAACTAACTTCCCGACTAGCGAGGCATTTGAAACTTTTAGGATAGCTCAGAACACGGTGACAATACATTTTTTAACTCTTTCAGTCAACTGTTTCAGGTCCCTACTGCCTTCGGCAGTGTTTATATGATTCGACAGAAAATATATTTAAGTAACTTCCCGACTAGCTAGACATTTGAAACTTTCAGAATAGACATAGAAACTTTCAGAACACGGTGAAAATGCATTTTTTAAATACTTTTAGCGAACTGTTTCGGGTTCCTGCTTCCATCGGCAGCGTTACCAGCACAAAGCTCGCCATCGATTTTTAACTAACTTCCCGACTAGCTAGACATTTGAATCTTTCAGGATAGCTCAGAACACGGTGACAATACATTTTTACCAATTTGAAAATCATTTGAGGACAAATGTTCTCGAATTTATAAATTTGTCCTCAAATGTCCGCAAATTAAAGAATAATTTAACTCTGTCCTCAAATGTCCTTTCAATTTGAGGACGCTGCGATGATTTGTCCTCAAATTGGGTTTAAAAATTTGGTCACCTTAGTGAAACCCAGTATCAACTTAAGTTTCACCAGAAAACGCAGCTTAAGTAACAGCTGACAACATATAAATCACAGCACAAACGATACCATAGTCATAACATACAGAAATAAACTACAATTCAATGGTAGAGACTTAGTCAAGCAAAACTTTCTCTTTCATAAAGTCTTAGCGAGAAACTCACCTCAGTGGTCGGAACGGGACTCCTTTTATAGTCCACCATTAATCCTGAATTTTACAGTAATTTCCGTAAAGACCGGTTTCCATTGCAGTTGGAAATTCGAGGTTAAAAAAAACTATTAATCACTCTCCCGATACCTTAAGCATACCCTTAAGACAAAACATACAAATTTGCATGTCGCTCCGAATTAAGGGGCCTGAGTTATATAACTTTGAAAACCCGAAATTTGCCGGTCAGATTCTTCTGCTTCTTCTTCTTCTTCTGCTTGTAATTGTTAAGACAAAAATTTTTGACGGCGATTGAGCCTAGAGTTCTGCAGCTAATGAGCTGAAAATTTGCATGCACATTCTTTCTGACCTGTACCAGTGCCTTCTGCAATCATTTTTTTTTTTTTGTCGGGTTACTGCTGCCTACGGCAGCGTTACCAGTACACATCTTGCAATCGCTTTTTCACTCACTTCCCGACGAGCTAGACATTTGAAACTTTCAGGATAGCTCATAACACGGTGACAATACATTTTTTAACACTTTTAGTCAACTGTCTCAGGTACCTACTGCCTTTGGCAGCGTTTATATGATTCGACAGAAAATTTATTTAACTAATTTCCCGACTAGCTGGACATTTGAAATTTTCAGACTAGTTCAGAACACGGAGAAAATGAATTTTTTATTACTTTTAGCCAACTGCTTTGGGTTCCTGCTGCCATCGGCAGCGTTACAAGCACAAAGCTTGCAATCGATTTTTAACTAACTTTCCGACTAGCTAGGTATTTGAAACTTTCAGGATAGCTCAGAACACGGTGACAATACATTTTTTAACACATTTAGTTAACTGTTTCAGGTCCCTACTGCATTCGGCAGCGTTTATATGATTCGACAGAAAATTTATTTAACTAATTTCCCGACGAGTTAGATATTTGAAACTTTCAGAATAGTTCAGAACACGGTGAAAATGCATTTTTTAAATACTTTTAGCCAACTGTTTCGGGTTCCTGCTACCATCGGCAGCGTTACCAGCACACATCTTGCAATCGCTTTTTAACTAACTTCCCGACTAGCTAGACACTTGAAACTTTCAGGATAGCTCAGAATACGGTGACAATACATTTTTAAACTCTTTTAGTCAACTGTTTCATCCCTACTGCCTTTGGCAGCGTTTATATGATTCGACACAAAATTTATTTCCCTACAAGCTAGACATTTGAAACTTTCAGAATAGTTCAGAACACGGTGAAAATGCATTTTTTAAATCCTTTTATCCAACTGATTCGGGTTCCTGCTGCCATCGGCAGCGTTACCAGCACAAAGCTTGCAATCAATTTTTAACTAACTTCCCGACTAGCGAGGCATTTGAAACTTTTAGGATAGCTCAGAACACGGTGACAATACATTTTTTAACTCTTTCAGTCAACTGTTTCAGGTCCCTACTGCCTTCGGCAGTATTTATATGATTCGGCAGAAAATATATTTAAGTAACTTCCCGACTAGCTAGACATTTGAAACTTTCAGAATAGACATAGAAACTTTCAGAACACGGTGAAAATGCATTTTTTAAATACTTTTAGCGAACTGTTTCGGGTTCCTGCTTCCATCGGCAGCGTTACCAGCACAAAGCTCGCCATCGATTTTTAACTAACTTCCCGACTAGCTAGACATTTGAATCTTTCAGGATAGCTCAGAACACGGTGACAATACATTTTTACCAATTTGAAAATCATTTGAGGACAAATGTTCTCGAATTTATAAATTTGTCCTCAAATGTCCGCAAATTAAAGAATAATTTAACTCTGTCCTCAAATGTCCTTTCAATTTGAGGACGCTGCGATGATTTGTCCTCAAATTGGGTTTAAAAATTTGGTCACCTTAGTGAAACCCAGTATCAACTTAAGTTTCACCAGAAAACGCAGCTTAAGTAACAGCTGACAACATATAAATCACAGCACAAACGATACCATAGTCATAACATACAGAAATAAACTACAATTCAATGGTAGAGACTTAGTCAAGCAAAACTTTCTCTTTCATAAAGTCTTAGCGAGAAACTCACCTCAGTGGTCGGAACGGGACTCCTTTTATAGTCCACCATTAATCCTGAATTTTACAGTAATTTCCGTTAAGACCGGTTTCCATTGCAGTTGGAAATTCGAGGTTAAAAAAAACTATTAATCACTCTCCCGATACAAAGAGCCAAATGTCTTGTCATAAGTTGTAACCTTTTTTTATCAGATTGCGCAGTTACTTCAAAGGAAATCATGCGAAAATGGCAAAGATATCTGCCTCTGGCCCCTCAATTATCTCAGCTCGGGGTTAGAGCCAGGGACTTCCAACCGGTCGAACCAATAAGTCAAAGCATTCCAACCACTTGACCACATCAAAGAATTCTGAATAGCGCCGCTCGAAACGACTTCCAACCAACCTCAGTGGAAACTGCACTTAATAATCGAGTTACAGCTTGGACAATGGGTCTATCGATAATAAAGTTTTTTTTTTTTTTTCACCAAGATCGTCAAAATAGTTGTCAAGGTGTGATAAAGTCACCAAATTCATAGCCAAGTCTGTTACGTGCCCTGATAATATATATTTTTAACGGAGAAGGATCTTTTTTAACGCGGAAAGAAGCTAGAAATGCAAAAAAGTGACATTTTATAATGTGACTAAACCTCTTAGAAAGAAATCACATAAAAATAACTAGTACTATTTAGAAATCTGTAACACTATATTTACATCTATGCATAACACGCACGATTTTTATTGATCTATTATACAAATATGTATATTCATTATGCATACGTACTATATTTATAAAAGCACATACATAACCTGCAAAAAGAAGTGATATCTCATAAAAAACAATACTATTGTAAAAGTCACCCCGCCCAGCAAAAACTCTTACCTTTCTTATGCAGCCAAAAAAAGGATTGATATCAAATTTCGTCGCCGCTATTGAGTACCCGGGATTCAATAGCGGCAGCGAAATTTGATATCAATCCTTTTTTTGGCTGCATAAGAAAGGTAAGAGTTTTTGCTGGGCGGGGTGACTTTTACAATAGTATTGTTTTTTATGATATATATATATATATATATATATATATATATATATATATATATATATATATATATATATATGTATGTATGTATAAATTTAATTTTTAACGTATCTGAAATAAGTATTTCAGTTAACAATTTTAAATATATCTGAGTTATAAAAATAAGGGTTACCCTTTCCCTTTCTTTTCTTTCTTTTTTTTCTCTTTTATATATTTTTAGAAATATTTATAATATAATACTTACTTATCATTAATATACTTTTGTAAACTAGGTAAATTTATTGGTTTACCTAATTGAAAAAAAAAAATATTTACAAAGACGTATAAAATAGATCATATTTAATAGATAATATGGTATGTAGAGTTTAAAATGTGTAAATTCAAAAATATAAATTTTGTGAAGTGTGGTATATTTTACTTTTGTATTTTTGAAATACCTTTAATATTTCCAAATGAATATAGAAAGTGTATTTCAATTATATTGAATTAGAAACGATGAAGTTTTTAACTATATTTTTTATCCGTTTATTCAATTCATAATAATAATAATAATAAAAATAAAGATAAAAATAAAAATAAAACAATAAAAAACTGATGTGATAATTAATTTCTACAAAAATACATGATATACATTAATCATTGTCTACCTCTTATTAAAAAAAAAAAAAAAAAAAAAGTAATGTACTCCTAATTATTCTGAAGAAAATGATTTATTAACTACGGAGCGTTATTCAGAACTTTTAATTAAATCACTAATTTACTTGTTCTTTTTTTCCCCCTGTGATATCAATATTTAGACAAAAGGAAACCTATTTACGGTGTAAAAGAACCAAGAAAAATTATTTAATCGAAAATTACTTGTTTAGCGTATGCTCTGAAGAATTAATTACTCATCCAATTAAATAGAATAAAGTTAAGAATAATCTGACCTAATTATAGAAAACATTGTATTCTCCATATTATTGATTTCTAAATACATTCATACTTATATAAATATATAGAAAGAGAAAGTTGAACTCGGTTATGACGTTATCCAAGGGATTAAACATTTTTTTATGCTGTAGCTGGGTAACATACTAGCTAATTTTTATTTAAAAGCAACGAAAATCGTTGTATGCAACTAACATGACAATGAACTTAAGAACATCTTTATCGAGAAACATACGAGTGTTATTGCTATCTGAAAAAAGTATTTAAGTACAGTATATCATTACTTAGAATTCAATTTTATTTTTCAGAAACATACTGCTTTGTATAAAATATAACATATATATATATATATATATATATATATATATATATATATATATATATAATAGATAGGTAGAGTGAAAGGTGTGAAATAACAACATTTTATTTAGTTTTAAACGTTCATTTATTTAAAGTAAAGTTATTTTAGTGTGATAAGTACATATTCTGATTTATTTAAACGTTATTTATAAAAATATAACTTAGAGATTTTCTCAATATATTGCATACGAACTACTAAGAATAAACAATTTTATTTTTTCGGATAATTTGTTGAGCTTCTGAAAGACATTTGTAAATATTTTTAGATAATCCCATAAATGTCGTTAGTAATTCTTAAAAAAATTTCTGAATATACGCTTAAGAAATCTCATCTTGATAACAACCGTATTCATTTCATGCAACGGGGTCATTTATAAAAATTACTACAATCACTATTATTTACGCTTAACTTGATAGCTACTACTTTATTATGCTGAAAATATTTGCCCTCGCTATTACTGCCTTTGCGTTCATTCGATTATATCGCTAATATAAAACTTTCATGACTTAGGCGGTCCATTCCTCATTCATTACCAAACTATTATTCTTATTTTCGAATGTTAAATATTTTTAGCAAAATTTAATGTTCTGCTTCTATGTAACTAAAAACTGTAACTATTTCCTTCTAAAGTAAATCAAAAAATCATCCCTATATATTAACTTATGTAATTTTAAAAATCTACGAAGCAAATAAATTTTCATGAAATTTTCTTTTATAAAAATAAGAATAATATTTCTATGCGTAGATAAATATCCCTAATAGCAAATTCTGAATGAAAACGAAATGAAAAGTTCTGTGATTTTATCGTAAATTGCGCAAATGTGCTGAAATTATTGTTTCTGGTAGAATACCGTTCATCAGGCAAAAACAAATAAAGCGATAAATAAACTTGAGTACAGTTCGATAGCATATATATATATATATATATATATATATATATATATATATATATATTGGCTTTGGGTGTATATTTTAATTTTAATGCTATTTAGAACATTGGAAATTTAAACATATCTAGTAACGCATAGGACTATAACCGATATTTAAACTGAATAGCATTTGACCTCTGGGAGGGGGGGGGGTCACCGAAGCGGCAGTTGCCTCCTCGCCGAAGAGTATAAAAATCATGACGGCATGTCTATGGTCCATGGCATGTTAGGGGTGAGTCAAAGACCGTCGCCGTCTGTCTATTGCGCAGTACTCCTGCGATGTTAAACCCAACCAATCATCCAACTTCAATATCCTTTGAATTCTTTATACAATTAAATGTAAAAAGCGTATTAAATCTGAAAAGTGATTTAAGAACAAATTTTTTCAATTTCCAAAGAACGGCCTTTGATAAGGGCAAAATTGTAATGCTGTTTTCACTGCACAGTTCTTTCAATATTCGTAAATAACACTTATTTCATCTTGAAATTAAAATGTTACTATGCAAGTTATTATAATCTTTATAACTGTTTTTTTAAGACATACAAACTTGAAAAATCAGTTAAATATATATATATATATATATATAATTTTAAAATATGAGTGTATTGTGGAAACAATAAATGTTCATTGACCGGATATATCCGTCAGCAGCGGTGGGGTAGATATTTAAAAACAGGATTCTTATAATTTAAAATTAAAATTAACAAATATAATTAATATAATTTTATTACAAAAAATATTTTTTTTTATGAAAAACAGAAAATCTTATATATTTATATATACATATATTAATAAAAAAATTCCTTATAATTTATAATTAATAATTTTCGAATTGACCGAAAGTTCGTATTAAATACAGAATCCTAGAAAAAATTGCATGAATAAAACAGTACAAAAAATATAATCTTCTATGTGATAGTAAATAATGTAAACACTTTCTCCAAAATTCTTAGATGATTGCTCTCAGAAATGATTCCATTATTGCAACCAACGAGCATAAATCAACTGTCTAGACTATTACATAAGCTTCTTTTGTCTGTTACCAATGTAGTTTTCAGGTTTTCTATGAGAAATAACTTCACTGTTTTGTATATACATTATTTATAACAAACGATGATATAAAAATAATTAAAAGGTGTAGTAAAAATATACATTGTATTTAATAAGACAAAACTAAAATAATCTTATAGGAGAAAGGAGATGACAAACGCTAGAGTATTTTATATATTTTTGAAAACGATTGTGTAAAGGAATTTCCATACTTAAATTAATACTTGGATCATGTATCATTCTGAAAGTTAAACAGGTATTTGAATAAATGTATGTATATATATATATATATATATATATATATATATATATTCAAACTTTTTTTTCTCTTTATGTACTGATATTTCAAAAACAATTTTGATGAATGTTAATTCTGTTAGTCAAACCTTTAATCATATATCTAATCATATTCTAAAGGTACGTAAATTCACATTTATTTACATGTTTTACATTTTAAAAGCTAAATATTTAGAAATGTTTAGTTTGACTTCCTGGATAAATATTCTAATACGTAGAAGAAAAGCAACTTTTGAGCAGATATTTTATGCTGATTTCACTAATTATCGCTACAAAAGTTTTATGTAACAGTAGGGAAGTATTAGTTACCAATCCAAATTAATTCGAATATTTTAATTTATTATTTGTTATTTCATCTCTTAAAATTTTTAATAATATTCATTTCTCACACAATCTAAAATTTAGAATTTTATGAAGGATCATACAATCATGATTTATTTTTTACACCCGATTTAATATATGGTAGAATTAACTTAAAAGGGATTTTTCTTAAATTGAGTGGCAACACCATAACATTTTATAAAATCAGAAATTAGCAGCTAAGCATTTATTTTATAACACTAAATGGATAACATTGTTTTCGCTGTTGAATAAAAATAAATAAATAAATAAGCATGTAAAATTAATATTTTATCATATATTTTGTTTTATTCTTTTTTAAAATTCTACTTCATAAATTTAATGAAAGGTAAAAAAATAAATAATTAAAACTACTGTTACTAACTACTCTTTGAAATAATCTACATGCTATTTGTTCTCCTTAAAGCACATTTTCTTAAATTGACGATTAGTTAGAAAATGAAAAATGCCAAGCAAATTTCTCTTGTATAAAATATCCCTACGACAAAATATATACATACTCATTAAAACTTATTATTTTGTTGATTGTTATATTCCTTGCAAGGTTTTTACTTAAACTTTAAACTTCGTCAATATAATCGCTCTAATCAAGGACAGTCGGCTTGAAATGGCTACTTGTAAATTTAATGCCTTAATTTGTCTGGTATGCAAATGTATACAGTAAAACAAAAAAAACACAAAAACAAAAAAAACCTAGGGGAAAAAAAATACCTAGGGGAAAAAAAAATACCTAGGGAAAAAAACATTGGAATAGAATAAATTTATATATGGTAAAAAGTAATGAAGAGAACTGGAAGAAATATCATTAGAAAAACATTTTTTTTTTTTTTTAATTTGAGTCTTACAAAAGAAGTAGAAGAAAAATCTGACAATTTTGGGAATTTTAATTTCTTTAGAATTACACCTTACTGCAAGGAGAAGGAACGAATATTTATCATTTCTTAGATTTTAAAATCAGTAATTTTGTATCTTATTGCACAAAGTTGTGACTTTGTTAAATTTTATTCCTTTTTCTACGGAAAAATGAAAACACTGAAAAATCATGACCAGTTATGATAAAAGATTACAAAACGAAATCAGTGTCATCAGAATATCCGGATGATTTCCCATAACTATCTTTAATAATATTACGCATGTGATTACCTTGAATAATTTAGTTGTTAGATTATAAATGAATTTTCATTTAGAAAAAAAAATTCAACTATAATAGACAATTATTTCTTTTGGAGCTAAGTAAATGTTTAGTTTGGAAAAATACTGAGAAACGTTAGGATACTTTAAATTCCATGGCAGGAAAAACATTCTAATGGGATTACTTAAAGCAAAAAGTGTGGGAGATGCCTTCTTGAGTGAGTTCATTGAATAGAAAATGTTGTCACATTTGTGTGGAAATTTCCAGTTCTTTTTTTTCTTTCTTTTATTACTTTTTGTTGTTGTTGTTTTAGTTATTTTGCAAAATTTATTCAAATATTTCTATATTTCGCCAGAAATGTGTAAAACGTCTAATTTCTTATGAATCAAGTAATAAATGTGTTTCAAATTTCAGAATCTAAAACACTATTAAATTTATAGTATGTGTAAATCATTCACACTTTTGATATTTAAATTTTTAAATTACATTCCAGTATGTTGAATGAAGGGAAAAAAAGTCGTATGTTATCCTAAAATAAATTTTAATCTAAATAATCTATCGTTCAAACAAATCCCCATATAAGTGTACAAGAAATCCTATTTATATAACATATTACATATTTGTATTTTTGGCCATAATATTTTCCACACAAATGAAAAATAAATAAAGTGGGACAATGCAAAGTTCCAAAAACTAAATTCCATGCAATTAATTTTCCATATCTAAAATACTCTTTTAAAGCAGAAATATATACATTTTCTCATTTAGAATGATTTAATTAACCCATTACAGCGTCTTTAGAGTACAGCGTCTTACGTGTCCAGCGCTATAAGTGTACAGAAATGATGTAAAAATAGTATTAGGGTCATATTTGGCCCAATTAGTATTCAGAGTACCAAAAAAATCTGGCAGCAGGAGGGTTAAGCAGTCGAATGCTAAGAGAGATTATTAACATATTATTACAATTAAACAGACGATATATAATTAAATACTAAATAATTCAATATGATATCAAACATGGTTATTTCTATAATATCCTTCTGCCTATGTCTTGTATTATGCACTATTCATACACCAATTCAGTAAAAAAATAAAGCTGCAACAGGCGTGTAAAGCGTGCAACCTGGCAAATGGAACGTGTAATGAGCAGGGGCCAAAAACCCTAGTGTTAGTTAGGAAAACAATTTAATAATTAGTTTTATAAGTTACTAAATCGACTTTAAAGTAATTTATATAATGTATAAAATTAAAAATATATATATAATGAAAATTGTAATTTTATGATAATAAATAAATTACATAATGCAAATCTAAGTAAATAGTAGCAAATCTGTATTATATGCTTCCTACTGAAAAAAATAATAAATAGGGTGATACATTAATATAACTCCAGAACTCATAATCAATTTCAAATGCATCACTTAATAATATTGAATGCTTAAAACCCTGTAAAATTAGAACAATATAAACGCATACATTTATGTTTATTTATATATTATTTTGACACGAATATAGTGGTGTTAAAGTTATATTTCAGTTCTCTAATACTTATCACCATTGAAATTCAGTTCATTTGGAAACTTTTTCCCAAACGATTATCTTATATAGTTGTTTATTTTGATTAAAGCTGAAGGGTAATCATTGTATCTATAGCGCAAAGTTTACTAATAACTTCCAGTGATTATAACTGACATTTTGACATTGACCTTTTAAATAATATGTTCAGGAAAGCTTGATATTTATAATAAACTGATGACGAAGTATGTTGTAATCAATTTGTTTTGCTTACTGTTATTTTTTTTTCTACTCTACAAAGCTGATATGTATGTAAAATGTTACGTAGGAGATATATTCTCAAAGTATTAATATTTAAATAATATTAAGTCATGATTAAAGTAAAGTTAGCTTAACTTTAATAAATTCTACTTGATATACGTCGTTGCATAATATTTAAAAGTATAAATCTCGGTTTCTATAGTAAAATTAATACATTAAGTAAGTTTGGCGTAGATAAATTTAACTATATTTCTAAAAGTATAAAATTACTATTTCACAGATAGATTAGTTTATTTAGAAGCTTAGTAAGGTTTACTTTTCAATGCTAAATTTTTGAAAAAAAATATTATTATTATTATTATTATTATTATTATTTTAATCCAAAAGTTTCTATTACTTTTGAAACTTTCATTTTATTTTCTCTCTCAATTTATTGTTTTAAGTATCTTCGTGTTTATTAAATAATTTCAGAAAGAACCAAATTGCAACCAAATCGAAAACCCAGAAACCAAACAAACCACGAAATATAAACATTCCTGGTTAATTTTTGAACAACTTTATTCTTTAAGTGTAACTCACGAAGTGGAGAATTTCGGAAAATCCTTCAAAAGTGATCGCGTGCACACAGACAACATCCACATAAGAAAAATCGCCATACTCAAACTTAAGCTTGAAGAATGATTGAGCTTCCAAGTAGGCCGAATATAACCCTCTTACGCACCAAAAACTATCCATAACATTATAATTTAAAGAAGAGTTGCTTGAAATGTCCCTCGCCCGTAAACACGGAATGCGAAAAATTTCGCAAAATACGTTTATAGTGATATATGTACAAATAACCTATCGACTTACCAAAAACAGCTTTCTAGAGATGAGTTTGGGCGGTAAATACGATACGCTCTTTGCGCCTCCTTAACCGAAAGGGAATAGGGGATTTTGAAGAATCATGTCATAGTGCGCGTATGATACACATAATTTAATTACATAACACATTAAAATTACTTTATACATTTATCAAAATTCTTGATAGCAGAACACTCAGATTAACCAAGGATAAAATTAACACGAAAAGAGGGCTCTCGAAAATTTCCATTCATAATGTTTCCCTCTTAAACCAATAATCACAAAAAAATGCATTTTGGAAATATCCACTTGGAAACACACATAAGTTTTCAACCTTTAAATTATCATTGCGGTAGAGTTCTCGACAAAAATGCCTATTTTGTGCAATTACTCACAAAAAGAGGGCTCTCGAAAATTTTCCTTCATAATGTATCCCTCTTAAACCAATAATCACAGAAAAATGCATTTTTGAAAATATCCTCTTGGAAACGCACAGCCGTTTTCAACCTTTTAATTCCTATTTCGGTAGAGTTCTCGACAAAAATCCCGATTCTGTGAAATTACTCACAAAAAAAAGTCTTCCACCCTACCCTTAGAACCCAAAATTTTAAATTCGCAGAAAAATGTTATTGTAGTCCACTCCAATATTCTCATGAAAGGATTTGTATGCGAGATATTCTCTCAAACTTGTTTTCAGCGTGTCTCCTATGCAGAAATGGATAAATTTTACAAAATAGCTTTTTCGTTGAGGTCAGAGCCTGAAATTACACCAAAGTTTGTTACCGATCCACCCATAAAATTTTTGCGGCTGTTTTGAGTGATTATGTAAATAGGCGTGCTCATTTATATATGGGGATACGTTTTTCTAGCAGGGATTTACAGTTTGTATACGTTACTGCGTAATTAAAATTAAAAATAAATAAAAAGAGATAAAAAGAATTTTTCATATACCATGTTTTTAAATTTTCTGTTGAATCATATAAACGCTACCAAACTCAGCGGGAACCCGGAACAATTGACTAAAAGCATTAAACAAATTCATTGTTATTGTGTTTTGAGCTATTATAAAAGTTCCAAATGGTTCCGAAAGTTCCTAGCTAGCCGCGATGTTATTTAAAATTATATTGCAGGTTATGCACTGGTAACGCTGTCGAAGGCCGAAACAGTTGGTTAAAAGTATTTAGACCCGAAACAGTTGGTTGAATGTATTTAAAAAAATGTTTTTACACCGTATTCTGAACTATTCTGAAAGTTTCAAAGGTCTGTCTAGTCGGGATGTTAGTTAAGTAATTTTTCTGTTCAATCATATAAACGTTGCCAAAGGCAGTAGGGACCTGAAACATTTGACTAAAAGTATTTTACAAAATGTATTGTCAGCGTCTTCTGAGGTATCCGGAAAGTTTCAAATGTCTAGATAGTCGGGAAGTTCGTTAAAAATCGTTTGGAAGATTTGTACTGGACAAGCAAACAAACAAAGAAACAGGAATCGAAGTTAATAAAAACATGGTAAAAATTGAACAGACACACATATATATATATATATATATAAAGTAACAATAGTCTATCATTTTCTTTCTGTCATTGTATATGTTTATATAATTTATGTCTCCCTATGCCTGCGATATATGACTTTTGCAGATTTTGATGTCTCTCCAGAAAATAATGGTCGACTCTGTAAATCCAGAAACTGAACCAGATGTCGAAAACCTGTCTGGCTGTATGGTGGATGTCCTCAGACGTTCTTCTACGTGCTCCAGGGGGTCACCCACGTATTATTTCCTCCGCCGATACAACGACGAAAATAATTAGACAAATTAAAGAACCAAATTTTTTTATTAAATTTTCCTAAAATAGCTTCTTAGTGGATGTCTACGTAATATAAAGAACATTGCCACAAAATTTCATGCTTCTAGGTCCAGTGGTTTAAGCTTTGCGATGAGGAATCACTCGCTTACTCACGCACTCACTCTGGACAAACCATTTTCTATACGTAGATATTTGTTTGTCTTGTTCTTCGTTTATAGTACGAAATGTTTTCTTAAAGAGTTCTATCTGTCAAACAGATAGCTGTTTCTAAAGAATTTGCAAACAGCTAAATAATAAATTTAACCCTTTAATTAATTAAAATAAATATTATTATTTAAAGTTATACATTGCTTTTGATTAAATTTAAGATATTGCCAGACTATGTTTTAAGACGAATATTTTTAGAATTAGCTTACACAGATATGTAATTAAATTCGTCACATATCGCCAAATAAATAACAATGAATACCGATCGGTTTAAGAATGGCTACTTTACCACTAGCATGCTTTACCCGTTTTAATTGTCCCTACATTTAAACGAATTAAAAAAAAAAAAAGTCCATATTTTCATTACTTTGCAGAATTAATTTAAAAATATAAACTAAAACATTAATCACGTCTCAGGTACTCACTACCTTTGGCAGCGTCTTTTCAGCACGCACTGCGTCGAACCCAGGTTTTTACTGTCTGTAACAACGTTTTACCCTGAGAGTTCCATCTAAGTATTTATAGTACGACAGCGGCATGTGCAATTATTCGAATACGATTTAAATACAGCTATATTCTTAAAAAATATAAATAAACTTAATTGTGATACCTATTTAACTAAATTTAAAAATTCATAAATTCAATAATTTTTAATACGCTTTATAATACGCTTTTTTTAAAATAAGCTCATAGACACATTCATTGTTTCAATATCAGGCGTTTTGTAAAATTTCTCAAAAAGGTCTGAACGAATCATTTTCAAACTCATATATTTGAGTGAAAGATTTACCCCTAAAGCGAAATAGGGACATGTAAAAAATTAAAGAAAAATTCAAATATTTGGGAACACCCTGTAAAAGTTAATTCTTGGAATGTATTCTGTCTATATCATGTGATTATGAAACTTCTTATTCTTAGGTGTACAAAATTTTAGGATGCTTCAGGATGCTACCACATGTATTCATGAAAATATAACAGTTTTTTATAACATTGAAAACACAAAATGTCACTTTTTAAAATGCAACACGTAGGTTTTTCAAGCTAGTGCAATGCCATTTTTAGTAAATTTGACTTAACATATCACACATAGCATACTGTAATAAGAATGCAAAAAATATTAAATATTTAATTAAATATGAGCTTATTCATTAAATAATGTTAAACTATGCATGTCGAAGCTTTAATTATGCATGTCGAAGCTTTTAATTTCATTTATATAATGTAATAGCCAAAACGACTGAGTTACATACGAATAACCCAAACAAATATCATTAAAATTCAAACATTTGTATGCAATAGAATGAAATGACACTTAGTTTATCTCATAGAAAGTTAAACTATAAGGCGTTTTATACTTTAACCAGAATCCTTTCTAAAGTGGGAACCTCTGCGCAAGTGGAAAAAAAAATATGGTGTTAAAATAGGGGAGATAACCCTTGTCGTTATGAGAAAATAAGCGATAAGGGAACATAAAATTACTGGATGTCTACCAAATCCCAATCTGTCGGTCAAATTGTTACCTTTCCAAGCATTCGGAATCGTCCTGACAGCTAGTAGTAGGAAACGTGGTTAAACTATACTCACAATTTTATTTTTAATGAATGGTAATATATTGTCCATTGGTTGTAAATAAATATTCATAAAACACTCTTTTCATTTTCCTTGTTTTTGAGAGAAACTAAAATTCAGTTCATTTTATCGCTTACAATTTTCTGTTGAATTTACACGATACCTGTGTACACAACCAACACTATAAAGGAATTTTGTTAATCCCCCACCCCCTCTAGGCTGGGGGCAAAAACTTTGAGGCTTTGATCGATTCATATTATTATTATTATTTGATAATATATATATATATATATATTAACAAGTTACGTGTAATTTTGGAAATTCTTTTAATATTCATTTAATGTCCAGCGAATCGGGCAAGGCCTGGTAGATATAAATAAAGTTATATTATTTTTTCTTTCCTTTTTTTTTTCTAATTTAGTATAGCCTTTCAAAAGTACCTGACTTCTTAAATGACAGTTTTATTTGATAATTTTATTTATTTATTTAATATTTATAAACAAAAAAAAAAAGGTAGTAGATGTTTTTTTTTTTTCTTAATTTTAGTCAATTTTATACATATAATTTATTTTATGGGAGGATAAAACGATAAAATTATTTTAGATGTAATTTTTTTTTCCTTTGCTATATGCACTGAATGCATTTAATTAAATCAGAGACTGATAGTTACTCTATACATCATAATCTAATGCCCAGTCAATTTGTATTCTTTGTTAATTACTGAGGTGTATCGTGCAATATATTAATATACATTGATTGAAATGTCTAATTTGATAAAATTTAAATAAACCTTTACCACAACTTGTGTTTTATTACTTAAATGTACTCATTAATTATATTTGAGTATAAACATTACGGTTCATAAAATTAAATAAAGGCAACATTTCAGCTTTCAAATTTTCTTTTACTTTCTTTGACGCCTGTAAAATAATAATTGTAATACAATATGAAAAGAACAAGAGAAAAAAAATGTACTCGTACAGATGCAGTTTATTCTGATGTATGACCACGTCACAATAGGAATTTAACTCGCCTAGTACTTAAAGTACTTAAATTAAATCCATTAATTAAAAGAAAATTGGTTTCTTCCGAAGAAGCATCCTCATGGGTACTACAAAATTCCCCTGCTCACTGGAAGAAAATTAAATATCAATATAAAGTAAAGAGAACGCTTAAGAAGCAAAGATACAATATTCCACATTTACCGATTTTTTCTTTTCTTTTCTTTCTTTCTTTCTTTCTTTCTTTTTTTTTTTTTTTTTTTAATTCCGTAAATGAACAAAGTAAGTAAAGCGTAAAATATTAATGCTATTTTTCAAACTTGAAAAAGATAAGATATGATTTTGTTTTTTCAAAAAAAAAAAAAAAAAAAGAAAAAGAAAAAGAAAAGAAAAAGAACAGAACAGCACAGAAATAAAAAGAAAAAGGAAAAGAAAAATATGCTTGGCATAATTTTAAATTTATTGAATCCATAAATATCTGCAGTTCGTTATAATAGGCATTTATTTGTTTACGTCTTTGTAAATAAATCAAAGAAATAAAATAAACGGGAAGATATTGAAGAATAAAATTTTTTTTTACATTTTTTTTTTTTTTTTTTCGTATTTCTTTTCTTTTCTTTCTTTTTTTTCTTTTTTAAATCGAAAATGGACAATATTTATAAAGCGAAAAAAAAATATTTATAGTGGTTTCACAAATAAATATATTACAAATAATAATTTATCTATTAAGTTTTCTAAAGAAATTGATGTTAATTATTTTATTCGTAACATTATAATAATAAAAGAAAAAAAAAAGTAAATTAAATAACTATTTTATTTTATTTTATTTTATTTATTTATTTATTTTATTTTATTTTTTATATTTTTTATATATTTATTTATTTATTTCTTTTTTTTTTTTTTTTTTTTTTTTTTTTTTAAATAACTTATTAAGCCTTAAAAATATACAACTAAGATTTGGACAATACACAGCAGGAAGATAATGGGGAATTGCAAATTACTTTAGATTTTTTTTTTCATTATTATTATTTTTTAGATTTATATATTTATATGTTTATCCGCTTATTTATTTAGCTATTTTCCACACGATATTTAATAATTACTTTCATGTTTATATACAGTGAGTGAATTATTAGAAATAGATTTATTTTTGATTTTTTTCTCTGTTTTTTTTATTTTCTAAATACTACAGAACGGAATGGTCGTGAACTTCAGACACACATAGTTTCCCTCAAATATTTTTGTCTCGAGTGCTATTATGGGATACAGAATACAAAGAAAAAAAAAAAAAAACTTTAGATTAGCCTGTATTATCAAAAAACTACAAATGGTATTGAAAATTTAACACAGGATTTTACTAACCATTTAAAATATTTGAATGTTTCTTTGTAGAATTTATCACAAACATTTAGGCACTGTTCATATATATATATTCGAAAATAATTATTTATTACTAAAATTTTATGTTTATAACAAGAATGATTTTAGATAACCTTTCACCAGCTTTCAGAAAATTTGAAAAAGAAATGAAAAACTTTATTTTAAAACATAAAATGCATATGTTTAATTTTTGTTGAGATTTCAGTATTTGCAGTAAATATGTTTTTACTATACACGTACAAAAATTAGCGCTTTTTTTTTTTTTTTTGTTATTAGATAGCATTAAATCTGCATATATAGGACGCATTATAACTAAATAAAATTTGAATATGAGCATATTTAAGCAATTTTTATTATCATCGTTTAATAAATTAATTTCAGCAATTTTTATCTTAAGTAATTTTAATTATCTTTAAAAGAATGAGCTAGATTTTAGATGTTTGTAGAGTTAAAATTTCACATGTGTTTCTCCACGTTCTTCGTATCAAATTTGGAGAGTTATTATTATTACCACATAGAAAAAAATAATTGCAATATAAAAATAACTTTTTATGTATCATGTTTTTAAATTTTCTGTTGAATCATATAAAAGCTACCGAAGGCAGTGGGAACCCGCAGCAATTGTATAAAAGTATTTAAAAAAAAAAAAAAAAAAAAAAAAAAAACATTGCTATCGTGTTTTGAGCTATTATAAAAGTTTCAAATGGGTATGTAACCGGGAAGTTAGTTAAAAATTGAATGCAAGCTTTGTACTGGTAACAACGCACATTGGTTAAAAATATTTTTAAAATGTATTTTCACCGTATTCTGAACTATTCTGAAACTTTCAAATGTCTAGCTAGTCGGGAAGTTAGTTAAATAAATTTTCTGTTGAATCATATAAACGCTGCCGATTACAGTAGGGACCTGAAACAGTTCATTAAAAGTATAAAAAAAAATATATTGTCACCGTGTTCTGAGCTATCCTGAAAGTTTCAAATGTCTAGCTAGTAGGAAAGTTAATGAAAAATCGATTGCAAGTTTTATAATGGTAACGCTGCCGAAGGCAGCAGGAGCTCGGACCAGTTGACTAACAGTTATTAAAAAAATTCATCTTCACTGTATTCTGAACTATTTTGAAAGTTTCAAATATCTAGTTAGTCGGGAAGTTAGTTAAATACATTTTCTGTCGAATCATATAAACGCTACCGAATGCAGTAGGGACCTGAAACAGTTGACTAAAAGTATTAAAAATATGTATTCTCGCCGTGTTCTGAGCTATCCTGAAAGTTTCAAATGTCTAGCTAGAAGGGAAGTTAGTTAAATAAATTTTCTGTCGAATCATATAAACGCTGTCGAAGACATCGGGAACTGAAACAGTTGACTAAAAGTATTAAGAAAATGTATTGTCACCGTGTTCTGAGCTGTCCTGGAAGTTTAAGAAATCTAGCTAGTCGGGATGTTAGTTAAAAGCTGATTGCAAAATGTTTACTGGACAAACAAACAAACAATCAAACAAGAGTCGAAGTTAATAAAAACATGGTAAAAAAATACTTTTTTACTTTCTTCTATATCCAATAGAAGAAAGTATTTTATTCGTAAAGAAATTTGGGTTCTTGATGGGTTTACACGATTTGAGAGCTGTAGAACATGATTTGACACTTTTTGGAAACTCTCTCTCTCTCTCTCTGTGTGTGTGAGTGTGTGTGTGTTTGACAAAATTTTGTGGCGACTGTGTCTCAGGTACTACTGCACAGCATTTCATATAAACTGGTATGTAGTTACACATTGCATAAGTTAGTGCCTATCAACTTTTGGTAAAAATTGTCCAAGAACTTGCGTTGCCATCCCGCTTTTTCTAAATTTTTAACATGGTGTTATAGGACAAATTTTTGCGTGGTTATGCATAGAGAGAATTATTTTTTAATAGACATTGTGAAATGTAAAAGAATTATTTGTAAAATAGATAGTCAACTAGAAAAAAAAAAATGTGTATTTAGCAGCCTTGCCTCCCCTCTGGGGAAAAATCCCCCCTCAAAAGGAGAAAATTTTTCTGATGAATATCTTATAAAAAAAAAGCCTTAAAAACGAATGGTTACCTTTAAAACGAATAGTTGAACCATCGATCTGCGATAATTTAAAATAAAATTATATATATATATATATATTTCACTTTTAACTTCTTCTTCTTTTTTTTTTTTTTTTTTTTTTTAATTCTGGAAATAAATTCGACATTTTTTTGGATATTTAATGTTATATTACTTCTCTAATATGGAAATCGTCTGCATTATCATGGAAGATATTTTTCCTAATTAATGATTTTAATAAATTATTTTTACTGAGTGAATTTGTATAGGGAAATATAGAAGAAATTCATGATTTGACCACAACTTACTAGTTTAAAATATATATATATCTTAAGAACTTTAATAACCTGGTGAAAATTATGCAGTCTGCACTGCACAGTTATTGCCTAGATTTTCCTGAACATTTTGTAGTTTGTGACAAAAGTGTATAATATTTTGAGAATTTTATTAATCCGATCTTTAACCAGAATATTTACGATGCTCCTTTGAGTACACAGAAGTAGCTTCCTAACATTTTTCACCTGTTGCCGTGGTTTTCTCTGATACCAAATTAGGGATAGATAAAATTACATCGATCATATAAAGGGGTGGATTAGATGAATTCTCAGTTATTGTAGGTGTAGAAATCTCTTGTTTGAACGGATCTAGCTAAGATCTGACATTTACACATTAGTCGTCACAGCGACGTGGTAAGAATGGTAACAGTAACTGGGAATGGAGTGTGGAATGTTTTTCCTATTAGAGCTATAAATTTACACATCATGAAATCTCACATAAATTTTGCGAGTTATAATTTTACACAAAGTTTGTCTATTATTGTCTCAAAAATCATGTAATCAATATTCTATTTTTTATTTTTATTTTTTAAGTCTAACAACTGCAAGTATGAGCTGTGCGTATACGGAGAACGGTAATGACGATGTCGTTTACAATAGCAAAATTAAGAAAGTTTACACTTAAATTGTAGTAGTACATATTATGGGTCACCCGAAGAGTCATTGTTTATAAACAATGTTTATGAAAAATAGACTATATAAACAATTTGAACTTCTTATATAACACGAAGAGTTTCTGTAGTCCTGTGATTGTGAATTCGCTATATAATTTACATGAACTATTTTCTACTGGGTTATTATATCTAACAGCATATACACCAACCAAGCATCAATATATATGTCAACCAAGCATCAACTTCAGATACACTAGAAAACATAGCTTAAAAAATAGCTGGCAACATAAATACTATAGCATAAACTGTATACTAACATAATACTGAGTGTAGACCGTAATCAGTATCAGAGGCAAAAGCACAGGAGCTCTTAACCTTACAAGCACTTCACTTGAACTGAACTCCGGATGGCCAAAATGCGATTCTATTTACAGCCTCGTACAGTTTTGAGAATTGTCAGGCTATTTCTTGAAATATTTGATTTAGAGTCCGGTAATCGATATATCGATAATCATTATTTTCTCGCCAAAGTCGCCAAAATATCTCTAAAGGTAAATTCATCAGTACAGGACTAAATTCGTTGGCAAGGCTATTTTCGGATTACAGGAGTTTTTTAACATGTTTTAAAGGTGAATGAGCTATTTTCTTGTCATTACAATGAAAAAACGCTAAAAAATAAAATTTTATATCCTGGCATAGCTTCTTTCAAAAAAAAAAAATCCTAAAATATCTGTTATTTACTAATTTGTAAATGTATATGTATAAGTATCTATCTTTTATTTGGTTATATGTACACGGAGTCATATAAAGCTTTCTCTTGGTACAATGGGCACTGCTCATCTCATCCCTAAAACAGCGTCCTTGCTTTCTTCTAAGCGGTGCTATTCCACATATTGGTTCATAGGTAGCAATATATAAACACTTGGTTCTGGTTAATAAAATTTATTTCAGCTTGACACAATACATTCTCAAGTCTTTAAACATGCAACTGCACTCACGTCTGTAGTGAATTTTTTTTACAATTTCATACAATGAATCAAATGTATCCTTCTAAAGCATTTTTTCTTTTTAATTTGCGCCTTTTTTTGCATGTATGTGCAACTTGTTTTCACTTCTATATTAAAAAAATATATATATATAGCGAAATCTTGTAATTCTACTTTTTTTTTGTACAAAAGAATAGCATGCATTGAATAATACAAAAAGCCTTAAAATTATTAATTTTGATTACATATTTATATTCTAGTGAAAACTTCATACTCAGTATTCCTTAAAAACATACTTAAAAATATAAGAATCAAACTAAATGTTCTTTTGTAAACAACAAATGCAGTTGTTACGTTTTCTATACACAGAACTATTTTTCGCGGAAGCGAATGCATTTTAATTTCAATACTATTCATGAGAGCGGTTTCGCAAAACTCCTTCTCTTCTAATTTGTCTCTTTTTGTGAATATGGAGGGAAATATTTTGCTATAAAAGAATGGAATATTAATGACGATTGTACTTATAAAGAATTTAAATAGTACTTCAAATTCAAAATAACCATTTGACTTATACTTTGTTTAAAGAAAAATGTTTTTAAAATAATAAATTTTTACCATAATATGAATTACCGTATATTTTTGGATATAACGGAAAGTACAAAGTATGTACACGATGATGTGTGAGCGTGAATAATATCATACTATCGAAATTTTTCCATTAATAAAATTGTATCAAATAATCGACATACGTTAATTTTCCTTTAAAACGTTTTTATAAGCATAGGAAATACATTTTCTTTTATAAGTACATTTATGTAAAAAAACAACAAAAAAATCTTGTAATTTACAGGCATTGGTTTTTAGTTTAAAGAAGGATGTTTCTTTCGATGTATAATTTTTTTAGAAACGTTATTTCTGTATTTATTAATTAGAAATCTACTCTTTGATTGCTGTGAAAATTGCTGTTTGGTAACAGTGATTCCGCCAAAAAAAAATGGAAGAGTTTGCAGCTATGAGATTTTGAAATCTTAAACATTCTAGCTCTAAATCAAAATAAAAGGTCTAAGAAAAACTAATACTATGTTCATTTAAAAAAATAAAATTTATGTTTAAATAATTCAAAGAATTAAATTTATATAATCACAATTAATTTTGAAAAAATGCTGGAATAATGTTTATTTGGCAATATTATTATTCAGGAATATTAGTTGAATCGCATTAGGAACGTTCTAATAATTTACTAAAATGAGTTCATATACCTACAGTATATTCAAAAAGTATCATATTTGATGACAGTTTACTTAAGGGTGCTGAACAACTCTTCTTTTATTTATTAATTTCAATAATAACTTCAATTAATCATTCTAATGTGATTTCTTTTTATTTAGTTTTATTGGTTTAATTTAATTTATTTTTTCATTAAGTTTGGGATTGTTTTTGTTAAAAAAATCATTTTCTTGCGTGGTTGCACTTTCCTTTTATAACTTTTCTTTTAGATCACACATTAGAAGGTTTGAAAGGGATTGACAAAAGCTATTTCTTATTTTTGTGTTTTAAGCAATTATGGTTTGGTAATTTTTATTTTTATTATGTTTTTCTGTTTTTCATTCAATAAAATTATAAATAATTTCTTAATATAGACAGTAAATATTTATTAAATAATCTTAATAATGAAAATAAATATTTTTGCAAAATAGAAAGTTAACGCAGTTTAAACATACTTAAATTAAATAATAAGAATTACTGATTAAAATAGCATATTTAAAATTGAAGCTTTGATCATGCATCAATGAAGCATGCCCACTGGCTCTTCAATATTCTGTACTTCTATAAATTCCTTGGGTATCCATGTATTGCTTGCATATTATGTTGTAATTGATACTGATGAGGAAACCCGGACGGGGTTTGAAACGTATAGATTTTAATTTTTTTTATATGTATATTTTGTTTTAAAATGTATTTTAACTTAAGTTTTGACTCATAAATAAAATAGTTTTTGTTTTTAATATATATAATTGAGACGGCTTGATGTTTGTGTACATTACATATTCATTATATTGCACATGATTTATTAATTATATTGTACATTAAATATTAATTATATTGTACATTATATATTAATTATTGTTAATTCTAAAAATATTACCTTCATATTGATTTGAATTTTCTTTTCTTGCAATATTTTTACATCATAAAACTTTTAGCATTTCAATATTATTTATGAATTACCTCAAGGATTTACTTTATTTGGTTTTTTTGTTTTTGATAAACAGTGATTTAGCTTTTATTTATAATTTTAGGTTTGTTAATCCATGTTTTTTTTCTAGTTCTTCATGTGATACTTGGTTTCATATGCTGCAAGGTTTGAAAAGGTTTTAATATATATATATATGGCACAATTCTTTTTTTTTTTTTTTTTTTTTTTTTTGGGGGGGGGGGGCATGATTTTTAATATCAGCAGCCTGGCTAATATTTATCTTTTATTTTAACTTGGCTGTATGTTATTGTTCAAAAATATAATTTTTTACTATTTATGATGTGGATTTTTTTTTCATTTTAAATAAAGTTTACTACATTACAATATTTCTTTAAAACCATCTATCTATAATAATAAAAGAAGATGTCTGTCTGTCTGAGCATCTATACGTTCAGCCCCTACTGAACGCAGAACTACAAAATTTGACATACGGGTGCTCAGAAGCCTGCCCGAGGGGATAGTCAAAACAGAATTTAAAAATTTTAATTAGTTGCGGAGATATTAATTAAAATGTAGACCTATGTCTTAATCAAAAAGCGATCTCAATGACTCAGAATTCACCGAGATTGCATAAAAGTAGATATTTTAACGGAGTTAAAAGCAGAAAACATGGAAAATAAATTAGAAATATTAGTCCGATCACTACGAATTTGGTACCAAATGAAAGGGGAATTTTTTCCGAATCTAAGAGTGCAAGCGGCTTATCGATACGTCAATTAGATTTTTTAAAATTAACTAAACTATGAAATTTAGTTGGCAACAGGCAGACGATTTTCTAAGCGGTCTCGATCGGAAACAAAACTCATACGAGACAACTGTCTGTGATGTCTGTGATGAAAACGGAAATGGTTGTAATCAATTAAGATATCATTGAGACTCATTGAAACCTTTGGACAGCCCCTGCCTGCCTGGATTCGCCAAGCTTAACGGGTTGGATGCTGTTCGCCGGAGCGAATAAATCGCCGGATCACTGCATGATAGCCGCCTACTGCCAGACAGTAATCTAGACGCAACAGAGAATGAGCTGTGTCCGATTGCTCGTTCAGACTTCTAACTTCAGTCGGGAGAGGACCACTCTTCTGCTAAGGAACTAGGTGACATCAGAAGACAGCTCTGGTACGACAGGTTGCGACATCTTCTTCTGGACACATTATGCTCGACTGACACACCACACCTCCAGATCGCACAAGGTAGGAAGCGCACAGTCACGCTACCTGAATGCAGGAATTTTGAATATGTGCACACTTTCGGAAAGCCAAAAGGGAGAGAAAAAAAAAATAAAATAAAAAAAAAAATAAAGTTAATTAATAAAAAAAAATTTTGAATTTTGGAGTGGGGGGAAACTCGGGGGGAGCCAAAATGATAAGTTGTGCACTCAGAATTATGCCAAAAAGAGGAGGCTAAAAAGTTATGGGGGGGAGCTAAACACCAAAACTGCTGAACGACAAACGTGAGTGAGAAAAAAAAAAAAAATAATTTAATACTTGCCACTGGTGGGGGGAAGGAAAACTTTGGTAGCGCATAGTCTAGAGATTTGAAGTGGCTGGTCGAAAAAGGGGGGAGTGGGACCATGCGCTAAAGGCCTAATAAGAGAGGAAAGAGGGACCATCGCAATTTTGATCCACCACGGGGGGATGGTGCCCCGCATTGGTAGCCCGACGACTGCTTAACGACCCCATCGAGCACTTGACGGTGCAGCACATTTTTACGAGGACCAGACACCGCCACACCCTCGGAGAGAGAAAAAAAAATAAATTAAATATATAATTATAAAAAAAATAATAAATAAAAATAATAAATAAATGTAATAATAAATATAATAATAATAATAATAATAAAATAAAATAAAATAAAATAAAATAAAAAAGATTAAAAAAAATATATATATATATATAAAATATAAAAAAAATATAAAAAAAATAAATAAATAAATAAGAATAATGAATAAATAAATAAATTAATAATAATAATTTATAGAGAAGAGGAAAAAAGAACTATTTAATTAATTATTATTACGGTTAGTTGTTTGTTAACCAAACCTTCCGGGCTTCGGAGAACTGCAGGGAGGCGAGAAGAGAACAGAGGAGCTTGCCAGGAGCCGGGTAAAAAAAAAAAAAGAAAAAAAAAAAGAAAAAATTTAATTTAGGGGGGGAGAGAGCCGCACTTGCTTGGCTCCCGGTCACCTTCCCACTCAAGGGTCCGGTTCAGGAAAACCAAGGGGCTAAAAAAAAAAAAAAAAAAAAAAAAACGGGGAGATAGCCGCTCTAGCTTGGCTCCCGGTCACCTTACCCACTCAAGGGTCCGGTTCGGGAAAACCAAGGGGCTAAAAAAAAAAGGAAAAAAAAACGGGGAGGTAGCCGCTCTAGCTTGGCACCCGGTCTCCTTACCCACTCAAGGGTCCGGTTCAGGAAAACCAAGGGGCTAAAAAAAAAAAAAAAAAAAAAAAAAAAAACGGGGAGAGAGCCGCTCTAGCTTGGCTCCCGGTCACCTTACCCACTCAAGGGTCTGGTTCAGGATTACCAAGGGGCTCCAAAAAAAAAAAAAAAAAAAAAAGGGATGGGGGGGGGGGAAAGCCGCTCAAGCTTGGCTCCCGGTCGCCTTACCCACTAAAGGGTCCGGTTCAGGATTACCAAGGGGCTCAGAAAAAAAAAAAAAAAAGAAAAGGGATAGGGGGGAAGAGCCGCTCAAGCTTGGCTCCCGGTCGCCTTACCCACTAAAGGGTCCGGTTCAGGAATACCAAGGGGCTCAAAAAAAAAAAAAACGGGGGGAGAGAGCCACTCGTGCTTGGTTCCCGGTCGCCTTACCCACTTAAGGGTCCGGTTCAGGAATACCAAGGGGCAAAAAAAAAAAAAAAAAAAAAAAAGGGGGGCACCCACAAGGGGGCAAACCCGGGGTCTTGAGCCGGAGACTATAGCTCTGACCCCACCCTGCACTAATCCAAACTAACCCGCCGAAGGGAGGGAGGAGAGAGAGAAAGAAAAAAAAAATATTGTTGGTTAATAACAGTTTAGTAATTAGTTAATTCAGTTAAAATTGTTTTATGGAGAAAAAAAAAAAAAAAATTTGGGGTTATACTGGGGGGAAAAATTGCAATTTTCAATTTTTTTCAAATTTTCATTCACGTTACATTTGAATTAATATTCGGCCTAGACAGCATATTATAAAGCTACTGTTCAATTTTCATGAAAATATATGAATAATTTAAAAAATGACATATTTATTGGAAAAAGATTGTCTTCTTTTATTTTTTTGCAGTATTTGCAGTAGTTGAAATTTCGTAGTATGTAGTTTTAATGCCCGATAATTCGATTGTGAATATTTTTGAAAGAGTACGAAAAAAAAAAAAAAGACTTGCAGCGTTTGAAATTGGTTGGCATATTAAGATTTTAAGGCAAGGTATTTGGTTTTCTTTTTTATCCCAGCTTCTAATTAAAAATAATTTCATAAGTAATACATCATTTGAAAGCTTTGTTGATTTGGAATTGAACAGTAGATTACAGAAATTTCCACCGCCAGATGGCGCTGAAATATTTTAAAATTTCAATATTTCAAATTCTAATTATGATTATATAATTTTTAATACATCATTCGAAAGATATTTTAAAGTTCTTTTATATTATCGAAAGTATTATTCGAGATTTTACCCGATTTACACGTATTAAGGTTTCCTTTTTAGGTTTTCTTTTGTATCTCAGCTACTAATTAAAATATTTTCATAAGTAATACATCATTTGAAAGCTTTGTTGATTTGGAATTGAACAATATATTACAGAAATTTCTACGACCAGATGGCGCTGCTATATTTTAAAATTTCAATATTTCAAATTCCAATGAGCGAGGAAAGTGTTGTAAGTTCTAAAACGGGAATAAGGCGCCGCAGGCGCCACCGAGCGGCACTTAGCTAAAGTTAGAAATTTGAAATATCAGCGCCGAAAGCGCTACCGCACGGAGTTTACTGCGATTTAGATAAGCTATTTTCACGATATATCAATAAGCTGTTATTAGACCTGATACGGGAAAAAGGCGCCGCAGGCGCCACCGAGCGGGAATTTCATAAAGTCGGATTTTTCAGGGATCGCGAACCAGCTGGTCGCCGAAGGCGGCTAGTTTATAAATAAAATAAACATTTTTTTTTTTTTTTTTTTTTTTTTTTTTTGTTAAAGTTATTCATTTAGTGTTGTTATTATTATTATCATTTCGAAAAACAACATTCAAATAAAATTCAATGTCAATAAAACCAAACAAAAAATCAATTTGCCTTCAGTGTGTTGAAGTGAGGAAATCTCTTTGGAATTCTTTTATTACTCTTCTTGTGTAATTTATACGATTTGAAATTGTCCGGGGAATCCCTGAATGTTTCTAACATATCATTATTCTTCTAATACATTTCGAGAAAAAGAATATTATATTGGTTTTTATGTAAAATTTATAGATGCATAAAATAATAATAATAATAATAATAAAATAAATAAATAAATATTAATGAAAATTTTAACTTTTATATAAATAAGTACAGCATTTTAAAATATGTAATTATAAAATTCAAAATTCATTCAATTTAAATATATATGCTACAACATATTCTTACTGTTTCTCTATATCAGATAATCAAAAATAAAAAGATAATAATCTAGTATGTTACTAACACGGCTTTCTCATACCCTGAAATTTAATACTATAAATACAGGTTGGAGATTAAGAGGTAAGATGACGAGTACTGTTGTATAAACTTATGTTAAACAATTCAAATTAGGTTTCGGAAGAGTTTTATATGATAATTAGTTCTGTGTGATGGGGGGCTACCGACCCCTTAACCCCCCCCCGTTTCATTAAAGCACCTACATTTATATAGAATTTAATTCTTTTATTACAATTAAAAGTTTACTTAAAATTTAAACAGGCAATTTTCATACGCAACATTCATTGAAACTTATCAATCTTGATCAAACTTTTTCAGCAACAAACTTACATTAACTTCTAAAATACAACATTGGGATCTCCTAAAATTATTCGTTTTTACGTTACACTAAGAGTAGTATAACACTAAATATCGAAAAAAAAAAAAAAAAAAAAAAAAAAACTTTTTCTGAATATTTCATTAAAAAAAAAAAAAAAAAAAAAAAAAAGACTCTTAAAAATGATAAAAAAACGATAACTTTATTTTAAGTGATCGCAGATCGATGGTTCAACAATTCGTTTTAAAGTTATTGGCGAGCTCTTTTGAAAGATAACCATCATGAAAATTTTCTCCCCTCGAGGGGATGGGGGAGACGAGGCTCCTACATACACAAAAAATTTCCCCAGTTCACTATCTCTATTACAAAAATATATATTCGTTTCATTTGGTTTAATGTAGTCTATAGATGTTAAACTCTACTTTCCTGCAATTTCCCCCATAGATTTAATGTACTTGAATACATTTGGATGTCCCTGTACACGAAACATTTGCTTCATCTCAACGAAAAGCTTAGTGTAGCATTCCTATATAATACACATTTAAATACCGTGTTTGGAATTTCTGCCACTATTTGTTCTTGAGCTATGCTGATAACAGACACACAGAAAGACACATACACAGACCATCCTATAAAAACATGATTTTCGTATTCAGGGGACCTTAAAACATGTAAATATAAAAAAAAAAACTCGCCCTAACCTACTCAAAACTAACCCACTCGAAAATTCGACCCTAAAACAATATTTTCTCTACCTTGAGGGTAAGAGAAAGTAATTAGAAAGTAATAGTATAGATTTTAACTTTCTCTTACCCTTACGGTAAACAAAGTATTGTTTTAGAGTCAAGGTTTCGAAAGAGAGTTTTTGTTGTATTTACATGTTTTGAGGTACCCTGAATACTAAAATAATGCTTTTAGCTAATGTTTTGTGTGTTTGTGTGGGTATTATCAACATATCTCAAAAACAAATAGTAGTAGAAATTCCAAACTCGGTTTGCTAAATGTGTATCATATATTGGTGCTACACTAAGCTTTTTTGGTGAGATGAAGCAAATGGCTCGTCTACAGGGACACTCAAATGTATTCAAATACATTACGTCTGTAATAGACAGTGCAGGTACAGTCGGTAACAAAAGTGTCCGAACACTAGCAAAAATTCCTATGTAAAAAAAGCCCACTTCATACATTTTTGTTAAATAAATCCTTCTCGAATCCTGTTGTTAGTCAGTGTAAGAACATGATTCGATAAGGATTTATTTAACAAAACTGTATGAAGTGTACTTATTTTACATAGGAATTTTTTCTAGTGTTCGGACACTTTTGTTACCGACTGTAAGTAGAGTTTAACATCTACAGACTGCACTAAACTAGATGAAACGAATATATATTTTTTGTATAGAGATAGTCAACTGGGAAAAATTGTTTATGTAGGAGCCTCGCCTGCCCCCTGGGGGGGACGTTTCTCCTCGAGGGGAGTAAGTTTTCATGATGGGCCAATACCTGTAAAATGAATGGTTGAACCATCGATCTGCGATAATTTAAAATAAAGTTATCGATTTTTTTTTTTTTTAAATTTTTAACATAATAATAATAATAATAATAATAATAATAATAATAATAATCTTTTAATGTAATATTGGGAATAAATTCAGCTTTTTTTGGATATTTAGTGTTATACTACTTCTCTAATATGGAAAACGTCTGTCTTATCATGGAACATATTTTTTTTAAATAATAATTTTAATAAATTATTTTTACTGAGGGAATTCGTATAGGAAAATATAGAAGAAAATCATATGGTGGCCACAACACACTAGTTATTTGTTGTGCTTTACTAATAATATTTTACCATTTCCAGGAAAGCTGTTCGGGAATTGAAATAAATTCCTCAGATATATATGGTAAATAATGTATGTTTTAAACTAAATAGTCACTGGTTGTTTTTTGTATATTTACACGTTTTGAGGCTTCTTAATTGCCGTAGTCAAGTTTTTCGACGTTTGATCTTTGTGTCTCTTATAGTGACTTAAAAACGAATTATTTTAGAAGATCCAAATGTTGTATTCAGAATGTAGTATGTAGAAATGTAGTATTTTGAAATTAATATACGTTTGTTGCTGGAAAAGTTTGTTCAAGATTGATAAGTTTCAAGGAATGTTGCGTGTGAAAATTGTCTGTATAATTTTAAGTAAACTTTTAATTTTAATAAAAGAATTAAATTCTACATAAATGTAGATGCATTAATGAAACGGGGGTTGAGGGTGGCGGTAGTCGCCCTCACACAGAACTAATTATTATATAAAACACTCCGAAGCCTAATTTGAATTGTTTAACATAGGTTTATATGACAGTGCTCGTTATCTTTCCTCTTTATCTCTAACCTGTATTTGTAGTATTAAATTTCAGGGTAAGAGAAAGCCGTGTGAGTGACACACCTGATTATTTTTGGTGTTATACATTAAATGTTTTGTTGCATAATTTAATAAAATTAAAAGCATTCTTTTTGATTTATTCAGTTATAAAGATTAAATTTAAAGCATCATTACTAACAGAGAAGAAAAATACATATTCGTATTAAAACCGGAATAAACTACTACGTCAGAAACGCCAAAGAGAAATATTTGAGATGCATACAGCTGTTTCGGTATCCTTAAGCGTACCGTCTTCAGTGCATTCCAGTGCCAAGTCTCCTGTTATTACATATTCGTATAGTTTTTAAACTGTTCGAATCATACATGATTGATAAATGAATAACTGATTACTATGTGTAGGGACCATATACCATAGTAAAGATGTAAGTTGTAGTTTATTAAATACAATAAAACCTATATTTACACGTGAACTATTTTTGCGGGTATAGAATAGTTTAAATATTCGGTCCTTCATTGATAAGAATATGGTTTCTAATTTCAGGACTACTGTCCGTTAAGAAATTATAGGTTAACTTTAATTTTGTAAATCATAAGAAAAATAACGATTCTAATCATAATTTAAATACATAAAATATCATATTGCTATTTATATATATATATATATATACACACATATATATATATATATATATATATATATATCTTTATTTATTTATTTATAATTAGAGTGCAATAACTTAGTAAAATGCAATATATGTTTAATTAAAATATATATTAAAAATAAGTGAAAAATAACATGTTAACAAAATATAAGACCACTTGTCCAAAATAATAGTAAGAAGCCCCCGTTACCCCCTGGGGGCAAAAGACAAAAACACGTTTGTCCGGGTATCACTTGAGAACAGACATACGGAATTTGAATCTGATAAAATTATTCGTTTTTAAGTTACACTAAGAGTAGTATAACACTAAATATCGAAAAAAAAATATTTTTTTCTGAATATTTCATTAAAAAAAAAAAAAAAAAAAAAAGACTCTTAAAAATGAAAAAAAACGATAACTTTATTTTAAGTGATCGCAGATCGATGGTTCAACAATTCGTTTTAAAGTTATTGGCGAGCTCTTTTGAAAGATAACCATCATGAAAATTTTCTCCCCTCGAGGGGATGGGGGAGACGAGGCTCCTACATACACAAAAAATTTTCCCCAGTTCACTATCTCTATTACAAAAATACATATTCGTTTCATTTGGTTTAATGTAGTCTATAGATGTTAAACTCTACTTTCCTGCAATTTCCCCCATAGACGCAATGTATTTGAATACATTTGGATTTCTCTGTACACGAAACATTTGCTTCATCTCAACGATGCATCTCATAGATGCATTAATGAAACGGGGGTTGAGGGTGGCGGTAGTCGCCCTCACACAGAACTAATTATTATATAAAACACTCCGAAGCCTAATTTGAATTGTTTAACATAGGTTTATATGACAGAGCTCGTTATCTTTCCTCTTTATCTCTAACCTGTATTTGTAGTATTAAATTTCAGGGTAAGAGAAAGCCGTGTGAGTGACACACCTGATTATTTTTGGTGTTATACATTAAATGTTTTATTGCATAATTTAATAAAATTAAAAGCATTCTTTTTGATTTATTCAGTTATAAAGATTAAATTTAAAGCATCATTACTAACAGAGAAGAAAAATACATCTCCTTATATTATTAAAATCTGTGCGCATCTGTCTTTCTGTCTGTCTGTCTGTCTGTCTGTCTGTCTTTCTGTCTGTCTGTCTGTCTGTCTGTCTGTCTGTCTGTCTGTGAGAAATGCCTTGTGACCGCTAAAGCTCCGGCGCTAATGGTCGCATCGCCTCGAAACCGGTGTCGACAGTCGCAGAATTTCTTCATCTCGACATCGCGATAATTCGCTAAGCGATGCGACCCTAATTAGCGGAGATATTAATTAAAACGTCCACCCTTGTCTACCGAAAAATGACCCAGAATTCATGATTAAATGCTTAAAAAGCGACATTTTTACGGAAAAAGTGGAAAATAAATTAGAAATATCAGTCGTATCGTTACAAATAAGGTATCAAATGAAAGATCCGATTTTTCTGAATCCGACGGTTTAAACAGCTTATCGATAGGGCAATTAGATTTTTTAAAATTAACTAAAGTATGAAAAAAAAGATGGCAACAAATCACAAGAGTTTTATTAATTTCGCAATAGACGTATTTCGGTTACCATGGCGCCGGGCGAAAGAATAAATAGATTTTACTTCGTGCTTTACTGATTTTGTACTGGAAATAAAAATTGCAAATTTCAAAATGCTTCAATTTTATTCAAAATTATTTCAAACTTGCTACACACTTTTAACATCACAAGACGAAGTAGCAGTTCAAATATCATAGGGTTTCCAAAATAAATAAAAAATGTACAATTTAATTGCAAATTAAATTTTATTCTCATACGCGTATTTCAAATTCTAACTATGATTAAATTATTTTTAATACATCATTCGAAAGATATTTTAAAGTACATTTATATTATCGAAAGTGGGATTCAAGATTTCGCTTCATTTACACGTTTTGAGGTCTCCTGAATCGTTTTTCTTTTGTATCTCACTACTAATTAAAATAATTTCATAAGTAATACATCATTAGATAGCTTTGTTGATTTGGAATTGAACAGTAGATTACAGAAACTTCTACCGCCAGATGGCGCTGTAATATTTTAAAATTTCAATATTTCAATTTCTAATTATGATTAAATTGTTTTTAATACATCATTCGAAAGATATTTTAAAGTTCTTTTATATTATCGAAAGTTTTAACCAGATTTGCACGTTTTGAGGTGTTCTGATTAGGTTTTCTTTTGCATCTCAGCTAATTCAGTTAGACCGTTCAAAATTGGTATATGTAGGTTAATTAGGAAGGGCTGAAAGGGTGGGGAAGATATAGGCGTGCACCGCGCGCACGGGACAGCGTTGCCGAAGGCAGTGGGGACCCGGTCCGACTTTTTAACCGATGAGAAATGATTTTCTTTTCATTTTCTTTTCATAAGAATAAAAATTTGATTTGAGAAGGAATATGTGCGCGTATACCTTCACACGTGCGCGGGCAGCGCGCATGGGGCTGCCGAACGCAGTGGGGACACGGTGTGAGTTTTTACCCGATCAGAAATGATTTTTTTTAGGAGGCACGAAGGATCACGGAAGGAATACGAGCGCAGCGCGTGTATTCCTTAACTTGAGCGCGCGCAGCTCGTACGGGACTGCGCTGCCGTAGGCAGTGAGGACCCGGTCCGACTTTATACCCGATGAGAAATGATTTTTTAAATTTTCTTTTCTTAAGAATAAAAATTTGATTTGAGAAGGAATATGTGCGCGCAGCGCACGTATACTCTCACACGTGCGCGCGCAGCGCGCATGGGTCTGCGCTGCCGAAGGCAGTGGGGACCCGGTGTGAGTTTTTACCCGATCAGAATTTTTTTTTGAGGGGGGGCACGAAGGTTCAGGGAAGTAATACGCGCGCGCAGCGCGCACGGGGCAGTGCTGCCGAAGGCAGTGGGGACCCGGGCCGACTTTTTACCCAATCAGAAATGATTTTTTTTTATATATATATATATTTCTTTTCTTGACAGTAAAAGTTACTGTTAGTGATTCATTAATTTTAGTGATTCATTTGAAAATACTGACCCGCTAGCGGGCGAAGCTCGCTAGTATTCGTATTAAAACCGGAATAAACTACTACGTCAGAAACGCCAAAGAGAAATATTTGAGATGCATACAGCTGTTTCGGTATCCTTAAGCGTACCGTCTTCAGTGCATTCCAGTGCCAAGTCTCCTGTTATTACATATTCGCATAGTTTTTAAACTGTTCGAATCATACATGATTGATAAATGAATAACTGATTACTATGTGTAGGGACCATATACCATAGTAAAGATGTAAGTTGTAGTTTATTAAATACAATAAAACCTATATTTACACGTGAACTATTTTTGCTGGTATAGAATAGTTTAAATATTCGGTCCTTCATTGATAAGAATATGGTTTCTAATTTCAGGACTACTGTCCGTTAAGAAATTATAGGTTAACTTTAATTTTGTAAATCATAAGAAAAATAACGATTCTAATCATAATTTAAATACATAAAATATCATATTGCTATATATATATATATATATATATATATATATATATATATATATCTTTATTTATTTATTTATAATTAGAGTGCAATAACTTAGTAAAATGCAATATATGTTTAATTAAAATATATATTAAAAATAAGTGAAAAATAACATGTTAACAAAATATAAGACCACTTGTCCAAAATAATAGTAAGAAGCCCCCGTTACCCCCTGGGGGCAAAAGACAAAAACACGTTTGTCCGGGAATCACTTGAGAACAGACATACGGAATTTGACTGCGCTTGGTAGGAATTTAGGTCTTTACCCAACTTAAAATTATATCTATCAACTTTACCGAAAATCCCCCCCCCCTGTGGTGGGCAAAGGACAAAAACATGTTTGTAAGCACAACTCGGCTCCTAATTCCTTCGTAATGAAAAAAAGAAATCCAGATGGGGAGACTAGACACGAGTACAAATAAAACATTATCTGTGATTTAGGAATTTTCAATTTTTAAGGGAAGGAAGCGGGGAAATCGGTTTTTGGCGGGAAATTTCGAAAACTCCTGATTTGAGTACAACTTTACAAAAAATGGAACAAAGATGTTGAAAAAAGCTATGAGACTTTCTTAGGATATTTTCTAAAACACATTTTTAGTTTATTGCGTTTTTTTTTTTTTTTTTTTTTTTTTTTTTTTTTGCGGGGGGGGGGGGGGTTACGAGGGACAAAATCGGGACACCCCTTTTAGCGCTAAATTTCTCCTGAGGAATCTATGGGAGCTCCAGGCGCGAATTTTGGTGCTAGGATTGCTTATATGTATCCGACATCTAAAGTAACGGGATTTATCAAATTTACCCCCGTTCCCTCCTTGGAGGGGACAGAAGGCAAAACAACTTTGTAAGCATAACTCGGCTCCAAATTACTTCACAGTGAAGAAATTGCACATGGGGAGACTAGATATGAGTACAAATAATACAACATCTGAAATTTAGGAATTTTCGATTTTTAAGTAGAGGAAGGGGGGAAATAGATTTCTGGCAGGAAATTTCGCTAATTTCGGATTTTTGAGTAATCCAAAAATGGAACAAGGATGTTGAAAAAAGCTATGCAACTTCCTTAGGATATTTCTAAAAGATGTTTCTGATATTTTGTGATCTGCCATTATTTTTGGGGGGAAGGGGGGTATGCTTTTTATAGGGCAAATTCGAGAAACCCTTTTAAGCTCTAAATTTGTCCTGGGAAATTTATGAGAGCTGCGTTCACGGAGTTTGGTGCTTGGATTGTTTATATCAGGAAGAAAAAAAAAAACGTTTGTCAGCATAACTTGGCCCCAAATTTCTTCACGGTGAAGAAATTGCGCATGATGAGACTAGACTTGAGTATAAATAGGTATGTACGATTATGTACGATTTTGCGATTCTTAAAGGAGAGAGGAGAAAAATCGTTTTTCGAGGGGGAAATTTCACAGATTCTGGATATTTTAGTAGAGTTACAAAGGTATTGAAAATAGTCATACGTCTTCTTTAGAATATTTCCAAAAACACCTTTTCGTTTTTTTTTTTTTTTTTTTTTTTTTTTTTGGGGGGGGGGCTGTTACGAAGTAGCAAATTCAAGACCCCCCTCCTTTTAGCGCTAAAATTTGTCTTGGGAAGTCTATGGGATCTGCGGTCATGAAATTTGGTGCGCAAATTGTTTATATGTATCCGACACATATTGCAACGTGATTATACAAAAATCGACCAATTACCCCCTTGCGGTCGGGGGGGGGGGTGATAAACACGCGTAAAAACACGTTATCCTGTTTGAATTCGCATTACATTATATTAGAATGATGAATTTTGGTGCGTGGATGTTGATTTGGTGTACGCATTATGCACTTTGGTGAGATTTCGCAAAACTTCTAACTTAGCCGCTGGGGAAGGGGACGTAAAAAGCGGATAAGTTGCTGCCGAAGGCAGTGCGGTCCCGGACTCCTCACGTTACGAGCGGCAAAAACCTCTACGGAACATAGAGGAAACTTTAACTTAGGTTATTAATAATGATATGGAATTTTGACAACATTCAAGTATTGTGCTCAACGAAGCGGGCAAAGCCTCCTAGTAGATGATATATATACAAAAATACGGTTAGCGGTTCATAAACTCGTAATACGCGCAGCTTTTTTTTTTCCTTTACATGATTATTTTTTTTAAGGAATAAAAATATTTTAAATCCATATATATATATATATATATATATATATTTAATAGTTAGTTTTACGGAAAATACTAAATTTACACAACAAGTGTATAAGTAAATCAAAATGTATGTACTAAAAACAAAAACTTAATAGTATCTTCTGCTTTAATAAAAACGTAACACATAGAAATATATTATATTCCTCATACATTTAAAACTCGTAATTTGCCATCAGTAATGTTAAGCTAAATCAGAATTTTAAAAAATGCTCACAAAAATATATGCACAGGATTCAGAATAATAATATTAATAATAATAAAAATAACAAAAAATTGTTTCAGAAGGAAATGCATTTCGATTGCTGCTGATGCATAATAAAATATGATAAAGCAATACATCAAATAAAAAGAGAAGAGGCAATGGAAGGTAAATGAAAAATTCCTATTTTTCTTCAAATATATACACTGCATTTCTCGCTGTATTCTTAAATGATTTGTGTTCCCTATTGGTTCTTCAATAGCTCCTGGCATTTCATTGTATACTCGTGTTTCTATCGTTTTCTGAATTTCAAGAAAAATCTTTCGTCTTCTAATACATTTGTTGAAATGAAAAACAGCGCACTAGACTTAAAATAATCTAAAATGTAAAAGGATATAAATTTTACAGTACATCGAAATAAGAAATAGATTTAATGTACGGGTGGTTTAAAGATTAAAAACTGATTTTTATTTCTCAATAAATACTACACTTTTAAAGATTTTATAATGTGTCTTTAACTTTAATCAAAACTGTACATTTCAAATATAATACTTAATGCCTTCTTTAGAAAAGTCTGGTGCAAATGACAATTATGTACATTAATGAGAAAGAATGCATACATTTTATACGAAGTAAATGAAGATTTATCCCCCTTAAAAGATTTTTAAAGATATTTTTGTTATTTTTATTATTATTATTAGTATAGGATGGGTTTTCTATTTACACATTTCTGTTTTTCAAAATTTTTGAATTATAAGAAATATGAGGTTATCCAAATCAAATATGTCTAATATGGAGACGCCGATATTCTTAACATTAAGTTTAAAAGCATAAAAAGAATTTAAAATTAGAAAATAGGGTCAGATCCCTTCTAGTTTAGACCCCTTGCTAGCCTTGGGATTGCTTAACCAGTAGTCAATCAGCGTTACTGAAGCACAGAATAAATGATGCATTTTGTGTATACTTCATACGTTTTCAATATATTTAGGCAATTATTTACTATCACAAAAGTCTCACAACTTAAGTATGAATCAGTAAAATTTGAATTGAAACCAAATCAATATAATACTATATTTTAAATTATTGAAATATTCTATTTCAACAACTTTTTTTTTTTTTTTTAATTTAAACCAATGAATAGTTTAAGGGAAAAGTATTTGTCTTTATTGCACGTTTTTCTCCTTCATAAAGTTTAATTATTTTACGTCAAAGCCGCTAGTAGGAAATGTTGATCGGCTACTTTTAATTTTGTAATATTTTACATACAAAATTAAATATTCTATTAAATTATTAAATATTTTATTTCAAGTGAAAAAATATTTTTCATATGAGTAGTGCAAGAAAAAATCATATATATATATATTTATATATTGCTGCTTTTATTTGCGCTGTTATATATAAGTAAAACGAAAGAACTTTTACTTATTTCTATTATTATATTCTGTTGCCTCTTGCATACGTGTAAGTGTACATGTCTAAAATTTAAAAATCTAGTTATATATGCATTTTACAAAATTAGTTAACTCGAAGAAAACCCAATAATTTCCAAAATGTTCATTATGTGGGTTCCAACGTTGAACAAGATTGTAATAAAATTGTGATGATTTATTTATTATATATATAGATATAAATAAGGGAAAAAAAACTCTGTTCTACTTCTATTTATTTAATAATGCATGTTTTACTACCTCCTACACTTACATTTTATCTTATATATATGTATATATATATATATATGTATATATATATATATATATATATATATATATATATATATAGATATATATATATATATATAGTAATATAATGATAATGATAATTTAATATTAGCAGTGCATACATTTAAAATTTAATTTCAGTATGCAAACAGTTATTCTGATCAAAAACGAAGACCACCCAAATCAAACCAAAAAAGAAATAAAGTAAAATCTAAATGAAGTATAGCAAATTGGAATGAGAAAAAAGCAATATTTGCATTCTAACGTTATCAAGGGTCTGGTATTCTAGCGTTA
Source organism: Salticus scenicus (assembly GCA_963930645.1). Lineage (NCBI taxonomy): Eukaryota > Metazoa > Arthropoda > Arachnida > Araneae > Salticidae > Salticus > Salticus scenicus. The sequence continues at coordinate 197,022,880 of OZ005650.1, forward strand.
TCAAGGGCAAATATGCTAAAAAATGGACGTTCTTCTATCACAGAAAAAGCAAAAGCTAAGAATTTCTTTGTTCTCAGGCCCGAAACACCCATTGTAAATAAAACCAAAAAAAAACGAAGATCAAAATACAACTCATCACTACAAATGATAATCCAATAACCATTTAAAAACTTAGATGAAAATAAACTCACAACTACAAATATTAATCCAAAAATTACCTAAAAAATTATTATTGAAAAAGAGGCAACTCATTGTTTATGAAAAACGAGACACATGTGAAATTAAACAAGCAGATAATAGTTAAAAGCACAGTTAGTCAGCTCAAAATTAGCAGTGAACTTGGAGTAAAATAGAGAAATCACTAACCTAAACAGGTTGAATCCTTACGTAAATTAAGATTCATATTAATTATAATAACATAAATAGTGCTGCACTCTACAGTAATGTTATGAAAATAATGGAAATAAATTAAATAAATAAAAAAAATGAATAGATAATAAAATTAAATGAAATAAAATACATATAATGTCTGTACAAAATGGCCAGGAAGCATAGAGCAAAGGTAAAGAAGACATAAACCCATGCAAGCTAAAAGAAATTGTTTTTGTTTTGGATTCAAATATTCAATACAGATATTTGAATAGTGCTGCCATCTACGCTTGTAATTTGCCACGAAGTTTGAAAGATAATGGGAATAAAAACTAACAATGAAATACATAATTTAAAATCAAGTATCATAATCCCTATAGACATAAAATACAGTTTATTGGAATAAAAAAAAAAACATTTAGACCTAAATTTCAATTTAAATTGGAATAAAAATTGAGAGAGAAAAAAAATAATGATAATAGTTAAAAAAATAATAATAATTAAGTGTTTGGGATATCCATTCATCAATGCTAAATTTTTAAAGAATCGAAATTGTACGTTTTGATGTTTATCAGACACTAAATATTTTATCCGTTGATTTAAATTAAGACGAATATTGACAAAAACAGATTTATGTAAACATGTATGAAAATTAGTAAAAAAATTTACTTTAACCCGAAAGTAGTCTCGTCATTTTTTATAACGCTAGTAGTCGCGTGTCGGTCTTTTTGCCGCCGCTGTTTAGTGTTGGGGGAAAGCCGAAGAAAGCCAGTAGAGAAAGATGAAGTGCGTTTAATTCACGCGATTTCTCCCGCAAAACTCTAACCTGTCTGAAAAACCGGAAATGGGGAAAGAAATGAATCAACGTTAGTGGTCGCGTCGCGGTCAAGTAGACCGATTTGAGAAGTAAAATGTTTTAACTGCTCAAAAAATAGCAGGAATAACTTCAAAATATAATATGTTAGAAGACATCCCCCAAGGTCAGGTACACAGAGTTTTCCCACTTTATTTTTAAGGGGTGTATTGCAGGAGGAATTTATAAGCGATGGGCGGCAAAAAGACCGATATGCGACAACTAACGGGTTAAAGGGGAAATATTCCCGTTTATCATATAAGTCAAATTCCCCTTGGCTATTATTATTAAGAATAATTTTTAAATCTAAGAAACTAATAACACTTGATTCCAAATCAGTACTACAAAGAGACAGATTTTAAGGATAATTAACAGGTATGTCTAGATTGGTGTTATGTTTTCCAAATATAATATAATTATATCATCTATGTATCTTAGTAATTTAAAATTAGTACACTCAATGTCACGCTCATAATAATATAAGTATAGATCAGCTAACATACTAGAAGCGATGCCACCTTTTGACAACCCTAAAGTTTGTTATATAAAGAATTATTGAATAAAATATAGTTATGGTATAGGATAAACTTAGTCAGAGTTTTAAAGGATGAAAGAGTTATGTTATTATTTAAATTTAGAAAATGCATATTTTCTACGAAAGTTTATTTATAATATCAAACATATCTTTAATAACAATATTATTAAAAAGATCATTGAAATCAAATGTTTTTATACCAGTAATATCAGTAAGATTTTTAATTTTATTTTTGATTTGAAAACTATTTTTTATAAAAAAAAATATTCTTGTTAGAAACAATATAACTATATAATTTTTTAAGGAAATTTAACAACATAAAATTTGCATTAGAAGTATAGGCATTGCAGGCAACAGTCACAGTACGAAATTTAATAGGTTCTTTATGAAATTTTGGAATTACTACTAAATAAGGGTAATTATAGTTATTATTTTTAGTATTTATTAACTTGTAATAATTAAATATATGCCTATTTTTAAACAAAAATATTACTAGTATCCATGGTATCAAAAAGAAGTTGATTATGATACTTTTTGCAAATAATTGCATAGTTATTAGCCGCCTTGTCAACACAAGTAATAATGAAATTAGACTGTAAATCTAGAATTGCTGAATTAATTTATTTGAAATAATTTCTTTGTACTTGATATTAGAAAGATGGTGCATATTATAAACTAATTCAAGTTTATATTTATTAAGTAACTTAAATTTCTACTCATTAAAAAATTCGACTGGTTTATTATAATCAATGGTAATTCTGTATATAAAGAGATCCAAGTCTAAATTAAATTGAGTAATGGTATCAATAAATTTGAATTTTGAAGGCATACGAAATTTAGTACTATATTTCATCAAAGATCTTAAAGTAAGATTTTCCACAATATTGAGATTGCCAATAATAATATGACCATGAGATGGATTGAAATAAGATTTATATTTGGAATCAGAACAATAGCACGGAGGCTGTTTATAAGAAGTAAGAAATTTAGCAAATTTATTGTAGTTTAATATTTTTTCATCCAAGTAATATTGTATTAAAAAGTTTTTGAATGACGAAGTTTTATCAGTTCTTCTCATAGTGAAAAGAGCTTCTTAATCATAGTTATTATTAACTTGAAAATAAATTCGTAAATTTAAAAGTGATTTTTTCTTCATAAAAAGGTAATATTACACTATATTTTTTTTAATTGTACCTTTTATATAGAGCATATTTATTTACTTTTAGTTTTCTTAATTAAATGTAATAATTATTGTATCTTGTTTTATTCATTTATTTTATTGTTTTGTTTTATATCATTAATAACTTAATAAATATATAAAATAAAATTGAGTGCTCTGTCGGGGTTTGAACTCAAGAAAACTTCGGGAAAGAGAAAAATCTGTAAAAAAGAAAAAAAAAATACTTTCCTTTAAACTATTATATTATTCATTGTTTCAATAACAAAAAAAAAAAAAAAAAAAAAAGTGGAAATAAAATGCTTTAATAATAAAAAATAAATCATTATTTATATTTTTTAATTGAATTTAATACATAATCCCCTTAAATTATTCATTTATTTTAATAATTTTCTTTTATTTCATTTATATTAGAAAAAAAAAAAAAAAAAAAAAAAAAAAAAAATTGCGAGCTCTCGTCGGGATTCGATCCCATGACCTATCTTACTCGCTCTGAACGCTTTAACCCCTAACGCCACGCGGTCCAGCTAAAATTTTTAGGGTCGTTTTCTCATTCAGTAGTGGTTGTTGCTGCAAATTTGCACTCTACCCCGTGTTTACGACCATGTTCTTTAATTTGAGTTTGGTTTGATTTTAAAATACGCATTTTTCTGATTCATACTTCCCTTTTCAGTAAAAACAAAATGATAGTGTGGCTGCATAACCTGAAAGAATATATCATACATTGATTTTTGTACATTTGTATCCGCTTCCTGCCCTGCATACTGGTCAGCAAAATCTGCGGTTTAGCTTATTAATAATCTTTCTCACTTAAAACGTGATTTCATCTAGAAAAAAAAATGTCGTTTATAAAAAGTAAGTGTTTTTGGATGCGAATAAACACCGCAACATCAAATGTATTCCGGTAAAGCCTGTCATTTTGGGAGGCATACTATTGTAACAATCGTAGCTTTAGTAGATTACAAGTCGGATCGTATACTCCGCAGCAAAAGTGTCCGAGCACTAGCAATAATCCCCGTCTTAAAAAAATACACTTAATATTGTTTTGTAAAATAAATCCTTGTCGAGTTATGTTCTTAGTCTCTCTAAGACAAAAGATATTAATAAATCATGATAGTCTTAGACAAATGATATTAATAAATTTAATTAAAAACTACCTTTTCTTTCGTAATTAAAGAAAATATTTAAAAAGAAAACACTAAAATATTCTTAAATAGAAATTATTATAAAGATAAAACGATTATTGCTCAGGTTGAATTACTTTTCAACTGATAAGAAAGATTTCGGTTTCAATAATCATATTTTATTCATGGTTGTTGAGTTTGTAATATGTTCTTCAAAACACATTACAATGTACCTAATTAGCTAATTTATCTTTAGAACATTTACACAAATCTTTTCAATACGCTAAATGATTAATCATTAATATACTATACATAAAAAGTAACAAGAGATTCATATTTCCTGTAATTAGAGTTTTTTTCGAATACTTAATTTTCATCCTTTTGATCTAATGAGTACTGCTCGTTGAACATAATAAATTATTCCATAGAAATTGATTTATTCATGAATAAAAGTATTTAGAAATAATTCAAGCATGTAATATCACTTACAAGTAAATCATAATAATTCTTCTTGAACCAGGTATAAGTACTTTATATTTCGATTGCGGAATATAATTAAGCTATTTAAAATCAGTACCTTTAGAATGGTGATTAAATGCAATTTAGTATATGTTTGTAATATTTCTTTATATTTATTCATATGTTTTTCAGAATCCTTTATGTATTATTAAATTATTTTCACTTTAAAGAGATAATATGCATTTGTTTAGTAAAAAATGGAGACAGAAGAACAAAAACCAGTGGATTAATTTGTAAAGCCTCAAATGTGTAATGTTTTAAATTAAGACATTCCTAAAAAGTAATTATTATTATTATTATTATTATTTTAACTAAAAACGTGGTTTTTGAAAAGTAAAGTTCTGTATCACTTGTAAGTATAAATGAAATCAGACAAAGAAAATTGTTGTCTTCTTTCATTATTTTAAATATCTTTAAAAATGCTTGATACAAATGTAAAGGCAAATAAAGATGACCAACGTAAACATATGTAGTAAAGTTTTTTTTTTTTTTTTTTTTTTTTTTTTTTTTTTTAAGAAAAATAACACGTATAACAGCTAGCATGTTATAACAATAGATACATGGAAGCTATGGTGTAAACCAAGAAACATTTTAAACATTTTGTATTTTCTATAAGGCTTTCAAAAATACCAAATTAAATAGTGGAAAAAGTAGAATATATAAAATTTATGTTAAACATAAGTATAAGGATCGAACGCTTATCATTTTTGCCTCTCAACATGACACTATATTAAAAACTTAAAAAGAAAAAAAAAAAAAATAGAGTGCGTTCGCAGAATTTTAATTTTAAAAGATTTAATACATATTGTGTAGTGTTTGGCGCATCCAGACTATCATAGTGTGAGATTTTCGATTAAATATAAATGTTACACATTAATACCAATTTTTATTATAATTAATGATACAATTTAAAGTAAAGATGATTGTTTAGAAATACCTAACATTATGTAGTGTTCACCTATTTTTTTTATAGTTTATTTATATGAAAATTTTATAAATAGGGAACAAGGAATGTCAAAATTAACTGTTTTTGTTTTATGTTCTATCTCTTCTTAAATAACATACTCTGAAGAAATACATCATTTTTTATCCATAAAGCGTAATCTAAAGTACATAATTTAATATTATAGAGCATTTCCTCGTGACGTCATGTGGTTGGCAAAAAAGCGCGCTCGAATTTCCCGCGCCCCGCCCACCATTGATTTTCCGTTGGTAGTAATCAAGTAATCGCCATCGCTATGCTTTTCCCAAGCCTTTTTGTCAACCATTTCTTCTTCTTCAAACATCCCAACTTCATAAAAGTTGAGATGTTTGTTTACAAACAAGGAACTGCCCTATAGATGGAAAGTTCCTTCCTTCATGGGATTACTAATACAAAATAACGCTTAATTTCAAATTTCTCATTGAGAATTCTAAATTATTTAAAAAAAAAAATTCTGTGTATTTTGTCTGTGTAACTGAATGCATCTGAATATTTCATTTTTTATACCTGAGTTACAGAAACAGTGTCAAAGAAAAGTAAATAAATAAATAAAATAAATAAATAAAACGCAAATTTAGAGTTTTTCATAAATATTTACTTTGCGATTAAATTTGAGCATTCGTAATAATAGTAATAATTTCTTAATTTAACATTAAACATTTAGTTTTTTTTTTTTTTTTTTTTTTTTTAATACACTGGTTATTATTCAAACAAATTTTTAGAAGGTTTTATTGAAAAGACACTTCCGCGGTGAATTACAAGTAACTGGTTATTCCCAAAATTTGGAACCCATGAAAAAGGAATTTTAAGTTTAAAATTTTGTAAGGAACTGTAAAATGATATTTTTGTTTTAACCCTTTACAGCGCACTACTCTTTAAAGTTGGAATTTCAACAAAAAAAGTTGTAGGATATCTACTGAGGTCTAAAGGAGACCGCATGTATAATTTTGCAAAGGTAGTACTTACCGTTTTGAATCTGTGGGTGTTCCATCAGCGGGAACACTGCGCCACTAGAACTCTATAAATTGCGTCTAAGAGCATCGCAGTGAAGCGCATAAATGAGTAGAAGATTTTGCATAGGAATTAAAAAAACACTGTACTATACCTGTGTAGCAGATTTAGCATGACCCATGTTGCACCACGGGGAGGCCTGCTACTCTACACCCCATCTCCCCCCCACACACACTTAAAAATATCTTGGTTACATGATTTTTTTATGAAATAATTTGATATTTACTGTTAGCATACATATATACAAATCCCATGTGCAAAAATATTTACAAATAGTCTATATTTTAGCTTCATGAAATTTTTGGAAGCACGTCACACTCTTTTGGAAGTAGCACAAACCAACATCGCAGGTTTTGCACATGGAACTAGTTTTGTGCTGTTTTTTTTTTTTTTTTTTTTTTTTATAAATTTTTTTTTTTTTTTTTTATAAACAACCAACGCTCCCTCGCAGCATCTGATAGCTTGACGTCATTCTTTCCAAACAGAGGAAAAGAGAACACGTAAGCACAGCTGTCTTCTCTCATCATTGCTTTCGGTTGCGTAATATGAAAAGCGCTAGTGTTGCAGTGTTCCAGGAGATGGAACACCTTATTTTATTCAACGATTCCTCGTATGCTTCCTGTATAAAAAATTAAAAATAATATAGAATATATAATTTAGAGTACAGGCAACGATAAAACATAGAAATCTTTTTTCAAGCAATCGTTTTTGTATTACAAAAAAAAAAAAAAAAAGTATACAATTTTTTTTGTAAATACGAGGATTTAAAATAACGCGTCCCAACTAAATATCATGAATTGCCTTGTATAGTGGTGCCATATCTGGGTGAAAAGGAAAGTTAAAAGTAAAAAATAAACCTATTTTTATGCATTTGCAATTGAATTTAACGGTTGGAGTAGCTAACGAAATTAGGTGTTCCATGTAGTGAAACACTGAACGGCAAAGGGTTAAGCATTAAGGTTGACCAGTGCTTGTTGACCGTAGGGGCACATTGTCTAAATTTTCATTCTTTTTTAAGCTTTACTTTAGATGTAATTCCAACCCCGGCCAAGAATGTGTTATCTCATAAATTATAAAAAATCATCACAGAACTCGCGCTTAAAAGTGTAATAAGTACAGACCTTTGAACAAACACCTTAAAAGACAAGAACTCGCTTTGGGTCGAAAATTGCTTTGGGTCGAATTGCTTTGGGTCGAACAATTGCTTTGGGTCGAAAGAAGATACGACCCCTTCGTCAGGTGAAAAAAATAGGCATGGGTGCTGCGAACAAAGGGGCAATGCAGTAAAAAGAAACACTGCGCACGCACTAAAAAGAAACTGGTGCGTTGCCGCTCTCCTTGTAGCATTTGTGTCTACTTTATTCGCCGAAAGAAGGGTCGAGTCTTCTTTATACCCAAAACAATTATTGCATGTTCTTGCCTTTTAAGATTTTTTTTAAAAGTTTTGTATTTTTTATGTGCTATCTCTCTCTCTTTCTCTCATATAAATATAATAAAGAAGGGACGTTCATTTAATGACCTGAGAGAATTTTCAAATTTTGGGAAGATTAGTAAATTTTCTCGCTTATAAATAAACATTTTTATTTTTTTATTTTTATTTATTTATTTATTTTTTTGTAATGTGTCTTGTAGTTTTTGTTAAATACGATTTAGAAAGATAATTATGTGAGTACAGCTTTGTTTATTGAATTATTTTCGTTTTTTTCCTTGCAATCATAAAAATCAAGAATGACGTTTTGAGTTTTGCTGATACGGTTTACATGGTGCACGATATCTCCAATGGCTAACGTGCATAGTGACATCACTAAAGAATAAATGTAATGGGAGATATATCCAAAATCAAATTATTTATGCATTAGAAAAACTACAATTTGTCTCCTGAAAACTTAGGATACAGGAATTTTGAGAACTACAAAGCTGGTGCAGCCTATTTGAATAATTCCTGGTTGTTTAAATCATCTATTTCTAAAATGAAGTTGTTCACCACCTTTCCATATTAAATCAGCTGCTCTGGTTGCATGGAAACATTAGTATTTTTGCGATTCATATTTTATGCTATTATAATACAAAATAGACTTAACCCAGGTTTCACATCGAAATTCAGTATAGTTACCGTTCCAAGTTTGCAACAAATTTCGATGAGTCCTTTTTCAAGGCCCTCTTGTAACAACTAATTCTGAAATATAAGCCTTGATAAAAATGATTTTTTTTTTTCAAAAATAATTATGTGAAATAAATAAATAAATAAATAAATAAAATCAAATTAAATAAATAAAAAAATAAATATAGAATTTATTTTATTTTGTACTAGCTGGCTTTGTCAGCTTTTTCCTGATAACTTTATTTAAAGGAATCATTTTTATAATATGTCTTAATTTTTTAATTCTTATATTTATAATTAAACCAAAAAATATATCAATATTTATCGTTTGTTTAAAAAAAAAAAAAAAAAAAATATTTTTCTTTTTTCTTTTTCCTTTCCTTATCTTTTCTTTTACCTTTACTTTTTTCCCCTTTCCCTTTCCCCCCCCCCCCCTTTTTTTTTTTTTAATAGTTAGTTTATAAAATATAAATCTGGATTGTTAACATTGTTAATAAAGAAAAATAGTTGTTCTGAGAATAAAGACACTTTTCTTTACGTAGACGAACAAAATATTTATCTGTAACAAACATTCTAATTTTAGATTAATTTCGAGTTTATATTACTACTTCTTCCCACTTATTTTGCCAGTAGTAAATAAAAACCCACAGAATCATACTAAAGCGTGTAATGTTCTGTGTGAAAATGGATATTTTCCATCAAATGGTTTCTAGCAAGAAAAAATCTCATTTTCAAAGTTGATACATCATTTGAAAGATATTCTAAAGTGGCGTCATTGTAACATGTTATGAAATTTGTTTTTATTTTTAATGTTATTTAAGACACTACGTTACGTTGACGCCTTTACAGTAAAATATGTATACTGTATGCGTGGAAAGGAAGCGTAACTTTACAAATACTTTAAATCATTTCAAAGATTATTAATTTTGAATTTTTAAAAATATCAAATTATGGAAAAAGTATACAATGAAAGTAACCTACATAACAAAGTTCTAGCTGCATTATTACTATAAAAAACGCAGAAAGTTATGATTACAAATCCCATAGCACATGCGCTAGAAATGTCAAATACCCACAGTACGTCTAGCCTAGTATTAAGCAATAACTGAGTCAAGTTAGTTTAAAATCAGTTAAGTGGTTTATGAGAATATGTAAGACATACACATCTACATATGTACACACAGCGACTTTTATTTATATAAAGTTAAAACTTAATACCATGTGACTTCCTTTGAAATGGTCAAAATTGTAAGGTTATTTTCACTGCATATTTTTTAAATATACCAAAATGATTCTCATGTCAACTTCAGATTAAAATTATAAACTTGCGCATGTTTATAATCCTTATGACTATTATTTAAGACATTTAAACTTGAAAAACTAGCTAAAATCCACAATTGTATAATTTTGAATTTCAAAAGTATTGTAGTATAAATAAAAACTCACTGAACGGATATATCCGTCAACAGCGGTTGATGGTTAATCAGAAATGCTGAAATGATTGACATTTTCTGTCTTTTATTTTAGTGCCAAAGTCACACTTACCTTCTTCGTGTTTCATTTTTCTATGTGATGTTATTATTGTCAAATATATACTATATAATAATGTTGAAATTCCGCGGCAATATTTAACTCCGTGGCAACAAGCATTTCAGTGCTCAAAAATCTGCGTATTTAAGGAAGATTATGCCCCACTTCATAAAAGCGGACAATCTAGAATACATTTTAAACTAAATTAATAAAAAAATACTGTTATTAATTTTAAATTTAAAAAATAATAATAACTTATATATAATTTATGAAGAATTTATTAGATTTGTCCGGCAAGTCTTTATTACATTTCACATAAGAATATTAATATTGCAATATGCATAATGATAAGAATTCAATTATTGGCAAAACATGATAATTGAATTTTTTTTTTTCTATGATATAAAATTTATTTTAAAATATAAATATTTTAGATATTAGTTTTGCGCAATTCAGTTTAGTTTCTTGAAAAATAAAGTATTTTGACCAAAAATAATACCTGTGCATTGTTACTGAGAAAGAAGAAACGTTGTTAGTTTAATTGCTTCAAAAAAGAGCAGACAACTTGTGTTGTTAAGTAAATATTTGTACAATAAGTGCAAAATCTAGTTAGTTTCTGAGATATTTTTGTCGCTTAGGTTTGATTGAAATAAGATACTTTCCATTTTATGAGTAAAGTTATTAAAACTTTCATTTTAAAAACCACATTTTGTAAAGTTTTAAGCTAAAGCTGTAACACATTTAAAAAATGTAAATCTTTATGTATTTATTCAAAATATGTCTAGTTTTTCTACTAATAGTGTTAAAAGCAACTAATTTTTAATAAAAAAATTTGTAAATATAACTTGTTATTAATCAGATATTTCTTCAACGATGAACCTAAAAAAAAAATAAATATATATATATATATATATATATATATATAGAGAGAGAGAGAGAGAATAATTTATCATAGTATAACTTAAAATAATTCTTTTAGCACATATGGATTTGCCTAATGTATGATATTTCCTTAAATAGGAATAAATAGAATTTTTCTATAAAATTTACATTTTACATAGATCATACCTAAATGAAAATAATGGTAAAATTCTGCAAAATATTTTAAGAAAAACTGTTTATATATATATATATATATATATATATATATATATATATATATATATATATATATATGTATATATATATATATATATATATATATATATATATATTTGGAGCTATATGTGAAAGCATTAGAAATAGAAGTGCAGGCGAAGGGGATAGAAATAATAACAGAATAAAGAAATCTAATACCATTTGCTCAATATTTTCTGAACATACAGAAATGTTTTGTTTGAGATTTTATCTTCAAATGATAAATTTGTAAGCAACTGTTAAGTGATTATATATATGTGGATGGCCGGCATAACTGTCTTTATTGCTAACTGGGAGAAGAGCCTCCAATTCCATTATTTATGGCTTGGAGGAACTGACTAGGATATAAGCTTAATGTCCAGTCAGTACTTTGAGATTGGACAGATGCCAGTGAAAATTGACAGTACGAATCAACACATATTCGCTAGTAACAAGACGCATTGGCTAGTGCGGTGTGATATGGCAAACTCCTCATTAATATTTCAAAATGTCCGTTTCATTGTAATTTGACCCACAGTCCACGGTGGACAGAATTTGCCTCTTCTGGGCTTCTAGCAGGAAAGCGAGAAGACAAAGGGTGCAGATAATCTCTTGTTAAGCTATTAAGAATGAATACATATATTGTAACATTCATCCTTGTGTTCCGAATATAGACCCATTGAGCTTGAAGAATTACAACATATTACATGGGATATTTTAGGAATGAGTAATGTTAGAAGAAAAGGTGGAGCTTTTTCTAGATTTAAATGGTGAAATTATGCTTTATGATAAAGAAACAAGTAATGGAAGATATAATGGGGCGTGGTTTCCGTTAACAAGAGACTAAAAATTAAATTAATAGAATCCATTATATTTTCTCACATAATAATTATACTCAACAATGAGCACATTGAAAGTTATAACGCTAAGCTAATTCAAGTTCATGCACCAACCAGCACATGTGCAGACCAAGTTATTGAGAAATTTTATTGTAAATTGTAAGTTGTGACAGACTTTCAGCAAAACCAGAAGACAGAATCTTAGAAATCATTATAGGAGATTGCAATGCATGGATATATGTAATACAAAACTTTCAAATTAACGTGTACTCCATGTACTTGGAAAGCGAACTAGAGATAAAAGAGGGCCTAAACTATTTGAATTCGAAGAATGTAATTATATATATATATATACGTCATGAGTTCATTTTTTTTATAAAGAACCCAAAGAAGAAAGAAGACAAGAATACTAAAACAAGACATTAAGAAATCCCAATGGAGGGACATGTGGAATTGCTTACATCCTAACTAACAAGATTTATGCTTTTACTGATTGTGCTGTAAAGGACAGATTCGACTTTTCTCGAGATGCTCGAGAGCACAGGTTGGTACGTTTCAAGGTAAAGTTAAAGGTCCCACTAGAAAAAAGAGAATTCAACCATAGAATTTAAAAGATAAAAATAGGATTTCCACCTTGAAGTAAATAACCGATTTCAGATTCTAGAGGATAGTGAAGACGTTAGAGGTCTGCACGGGCCGAAATTTCGAGGCCCGGCCCGTACGAAAACTTTACTTACCAGGCCCAGCCCGTTATGAAGTCGAAAAATACGGCCCGGCCCGGACCGGCTCGTTTATTGTTAACGGTTTATGGCCCAGCCCGACCCGGACAAAAAACGATAAAATCAGGCCCAACCCAGCCCGGCCCGATTCAAAAATATGTAAAATAACAAAAAAAAAAGAATGCCTTTTTATACAAAAGTTTTTTTGTATGTATTTTGCAGAGGTTTTATATAACCAGAAGACAGAATCTTAGAAATCATTATGGGAGATTGCAATGCATGGATATATGTAATACAAAACTTTCAAATTAACGTGTACTCCATGTACTTGGAAAGCGAACTAAAGATGAAAGAGGGCCTAAACTATTTAAACAATTACGTTCTTTAACGATACTGCTGAAATTTTACAAGACAGTTATATATAAACAGAAATTCATTATTATAGACAAGGCACAAAGACAAACAGAATGTCAAATCGAAAATATTAGCATTCATCAAACAATATAGGAAGGTATTTAAAATAGTTAATACTACTGAAAATGCACTTTCAACCACTTTCTCTTATATACCATAATGTATCCGAATTATTCATGTGCTCCGCTAAACAAAACTTTAATGTGAATTCAACCATATTCAATAGAAAAGTTCATTTTGCCCATGATAATAATGATGCTACTTTCGTCCACTGGAGAAAAGGAATAGGAGCCTTAGAGAAAAAGTTACAGTGGAAAGATTTTTATAGCCTTTATATCATCTAAACACAACAGATCATAAGAAACAAACCCTTATACACTGTAATGTATCTAATTTATTTTGTTATGTACATGTACGCAAACTGGTAGCGACATGCATACTATTTTGAATAGGAAACCATCTAATATTACTTTAAATAAAATATATTAATTTCGAGGCATGCTAAAAATATTTGCGAAAAATCAGATTCGGACAGACAGACAGATAGACAATTAAATTGACGTTGCAGGCACTTTTTTAACAAAATAGAACTTTATGTGGCATAGAAGCCTGTAAAATTACGTAAAATAAATGACTGAAGAAATATTTTATCATTTTCCTTTTTCGTTGATTAACGAGAAAACCAGAAAAAGATTCGGGCCGACACGGCCCGGAGAAAATTTCATTCAGGCCCGGACTGGCCCGGAGAAATTTCATTCAGGCCCCGCCCGGCCCGGCCCCAGCCTGAAAAAAAATTTTAAGCCCGAGCCCGGCCCGAGAGCAAATTCAAAAATTCGGCCCGAACCCGGCCCGTGCAGACTTCTAGAAGACGACGATAAATTTACAGTGAATTTTGTCAATATTGTTCTAGAATCAACAAAAAATGTTGCTGGTATGGAAGAAGATCAAACTGCTAAAAAAAAAATCTAGAAAAAGGTTCAACAGTTCATGGGGAAGAAAAGCAAAACTAAATATAACAAGAAAATTATTATTCCAAAGGATGGATTTTTAAAACTATGCAACACTAAGAAAAAGAAAAAAAAAGAATGTAGAACACAGCAAAAAGTTTAAATGTATCATACACCAATCTATTGACGAAAATAAACTTCTCATGACTTTAAGAAAAAATTGATGCTTCGTAACAAAGTAATTCTTGCTATGAAGATAAAAAGGGGAATCAAGAGCAAATTCTAAAAGAGGTAACAATTTTTTATTAAAAATAGTACGGTTCAGCAAAACAATATTGCAATTAAACAATAACATCAAGGACAGACAACTGTTTAATAACGATATTAAAGGAAGAAGTAGCTACGGCAAAAAAGTGATGAAAATGGAAAAAGTTCGGGAGAAGACAAATGGACTGTGGAAAATTTAGTGAAATCAGGTAATGAATCCATTGAAGTTCTTACTGATATCTATAACTTAGGTATACAATTATTTGACGTTTCTAAAGACTGATAAAATGGTATCATAATCTTTTTTATTTGGAAGGATAAAAAGAAGATATTATAAAGCATTCTCCAATCAGCCTTCACTCAAGCGTCTGTAAAATCTGGATGAAATTTGGACAAAGCACTTAAAGAAATTATTAAACAGTTATGTATGTATTAAGGAGTGCTAATATTAATTTAGGATATATTCACCATATTGGAAACATTTGTAAAGAATAAACACTGAATTTAAAAGTACACAAAACGAGTAGTGTATACAAAATCACGAAGCATGTAAGGCAAGGCCACACGATTTCACTTAAACTGTTTAACGCAGTATTACAAAAAGTTTCTGAGAAACTAAATAAGGAAGAGAAAGGTATACAATTTGATGCAAAATTTATAAATTAATTGAGGTTTGTGGATAATACTTTACTGATTTTTTTTTTTTTTTCATTAGAAAATTTGCAAGAAATGCTTCAAAATTTAAGCAAAAAATGCAAGCTAATTGGATAGAAAATTAACGTAAAAGACAAAAAAAATATGTGGCAAATTTCATTTTATTTTCACTGAAGGTCATTGTTGATATAGGTGAATGAGAAACGGTATGCAGTTAAAATTATCTGGAATAAGTCATCACGATAAGTGGAAATATCATGGAAGAAATTAACAACATAGTTAACCATGCATGGAATTTGTATGAAAAAAAAAAGTATTTTTATCAGTGTGCTTTGCTTGGAATAACTTACGCTTCAGGAACTAGGACACTATGTTTTAAAACTATACAAAAACTTCAAAAAAACCAGAGATGCATGTAGAGATTCAGGTTAAGATTCATACAAACAGACAAAAAGAGAAATGCTACTCATGTCATTTATAGAAAAAATAATTTAAAATGGAGCTGGGCTGGACACCTTGCTATAATGAATGATCATAGAAGAACCGCAAATGTCCAATTTTGAATTCAGAGAGATAAGAAAAGCCCGGTGAAGATACCACAGAGGTGAGTTCGAGAGGTGAGTTTTCTATAATTGTGTGGAGGAGCAGAATGGAGAACAATTACAAAAATCAGAGCAGATTGCAATCACCTAGAAGAGGCCTTTATCCTGCAGCGGAATGAAATTTCTCGGCACTGGCCTAAGGTAAAGCCCGGTGAAGATACCACAGAGTTGAGTTCGAGAGGTGAGTTTTCCATAATTGTGTTGAGGAGCAGAATGGAGAACAACTACAAAAATCAGAGCAGATTGCAAACACCTAAAAGAGGCCTTTATCCTGCAGCGGAATGAAATTTCCCGGCACTCGCGTAAAGTGTTCAATGAAGAATTTGTGTAAGCAGATGATAATGTTTTAACAACACATGACTTCAGTGGAAGCTACTGTTAGGAAATAGGAAACCAAATAGATTTTACTGATGGTGACTTTATAGGTGCTGTAAACAGAATAAAAGAATATGAAGAGGAATGTATGATAGATTAAATGACCCAGATTTTTAAACAATATCTCATGGTTCAGAACACTTATTCCTTTGCTACATCTATTATTTGGGCAGAAGATAATAGTGTCATGAGAGTGACATTTTAGTGTCGAAATGATTTCAAGAACATGTAGTCAAATAATAATAATAATAATAATAATGTTTTATGACTTCCACTTCAATAAAATATTGTTGAGTATTGATACAAAATAATAATAATACGATAATATTAATAATGCAGTAGTGCTTATTAATTTTATATTTTTTCTATATTATAATTTTAGTTTATTCTAACACTTCAATTACGTGTATCAAATAATTTAATCTATAATTAAATTATTATTGAATGTATGTTTAAAACACAGCTTCTTTCGTTTTAATATTTCATTACTTGTAATTTTCAGTAATCCGATGTAATTGCTCCGTCTCTACTGAAAATTATATATATATATATATATATATATATATATATATATATATATATATATATATAAGTTTATTTTAGCGTCCAGTCTGTTAGATTTATTTTATAATTTGTTTGCAATCTTTCTGTTTAAAAATTACAATAAAAAATAATAACTATAAAAATACAATCCATCCATTTAGGTACTCATATTCATTTTATTTATTTATTTATTTATTAGTGTAATATATAATCGTTATAGCCCTCAGAATTATGCATTGCAAATCGTGTAAATTAATATGATTTATAAGAATAAGTGTTATGTTTTAGTACCATTGTTATGTTTTAGTACCAATACTATATATATATATATATATATATATATATATATATAACACAAAGTACAACGTATTTTATTGTTAGTCATCTTTGGAGATGATTATTGGGACATTATCCAACGATCGTATGGGAAAAGGTATGATGCTAAACAAGTAATATAATTCTCGCAATCAATGTTAAAAATGCATAAAAATGAAATTTTGAGATTTTGTTGATTTACTAGAGGCTTACTAGTGTGCGAAGCTCTCTAGTTATGTATTAAGTTATCGTATACTGCTAGATGTTATTTTATTTTGTTAGAAATAAGTTAAAATAAATAAAAATGTAATCTTAACTATATAAAAATATATTTGATGCATTAAAGGTATATTATTAAGCATTAATATATAATTAAAAAAAAAATATTTACAAAGGAAATTAAAGACATGGTGGTGGGCCGATAACATAAATAATGACTAAGAAAAAAAAATGAATTAAACGTAAAGATTTTTGTCCTTAAGAGATACCTTTAATTATAAGTTATTTATCTTTTTCTTTTAAAATGAATTATTTTCAATAGAATTAACTAAATTGTCTGTCAGAGATTTGAGCTATTGTTTACGGTCAAGCATCTGTTTTACATTAGTTTCCGTTCAATGAATAACAATACTGCAGTAGACGGAAAAAAAAATATATATTATTAAGTACCAAAAAGTATTCAAAAACATGATAAAAATTTATGAATTACTTAACACTTATACAAAAAAAAAAAAAAAAAAAATTAATAATATATATAAAGTAAAATTAATTTTCTTGTTATAAAATTTAATTTTTTACCTCTTTTTTTTTTACATTTTAGTAAAATTTTGTTACTCAAAAGTATAAGTAAAGTAGAATAAATTGTTTTATTTTAAACAGATTTTATAATATTGTGTTACAGCATTTAATAGATGTTATTAAATTTAATAGTTATATTTTCTTAGAATTAAATTTTTAATATTTTTTATATAAAACAATGTCTTGATTTATTAATTTATGTTAATTATTTTATCAATTATATTTGGTTATTACAATATTTTTTATGAAAACTCTTTAAGTTGCGATTAATCAATTAATAATAATAAAATAATAATAACAATAAATATAAAACAATAATAATAATAATAATAATAATAATAAAGAATATATATTTCCTTTCATTAGTATTTGTTTCTCTTGTCCCGATTTTTGCCACCCCCCCCCTCCTTTTTGGCTGTCGCGCGCAACTCTACTATTTTTTTTTTTTTTTTTTTTTTTTTTACTCCTTCCCTTTAGATTTTCCCTATCTTTCTGTCTTACTGTTGCCTTCAAGATAGTAGCACGTGTTTTTTGCACCCGAAAAAAAAAGTCTACGTCATTTGGAAACGGGAAGCGCTTCCTTTTATTTTATGGTGTGTAAAGAAGTTTTTATGTTTAAAAAATCAATTATGTATTATTGAATAAAACAGGTTGAATGAAGATTGAACAAATACTTCATTTCATATAGTGAAACATTTTATGCTAATTTATTTCGATTCGACCCTACAAACACACTTATCCACAGTTCATCCTAAAGATATCCCTTTCATCCACATTACATCCTAAATATGTTTATTTCCCCCTAAAGATGTCCTATAAATGTCCTAGAAAGAAGATGTGTTTGTAGGAAATAATTTCATTAGAATAGCCCTAACGAAATGCTTTTATTACAAAACGAATTGAGGTCACTTTTTGTAGTTAATGCGTATTAATCAGATAGATTGATTTTTTACCATAAAATAAAATACTTTACTATAACATATCTCATATTTTCTCTAACATACTATAAACTCCATGTGGCCATGAAAAATGTGTTATGACATTTTACTCTTTTTTAACTTTGAAAATAGAAATGGTCTTATCTTGGTTTTATCTTATCTTAAATATAAGTGTGTCTTTAAATCTTCCAGTATGGTAAATATAAGAAATGTAACCCCGACAAGAATTATTTTCTCAGTCACCGTTCTTCACTTCATGACTAAAAATGTAAACCTGAAAGACCTTTACTCCCACTCATTGAAAATCATTTATTGTTTAAAAATTATACTTTTGTGTATGGTTATCTCTCTTCTTCACTTATATTTTTAAATATTTATGACATTAATCTGATATATATATATATATATATTTATTTAATATGAAGCTGCAATAAATTAGATATTATTGTTTTAGTATTGTAATCTCTGAAAAATTAAAATTCTCGAAAAATATATAAATATATCCAAAAATTTTATATGTATTATTAACTTTAGAGAGTTTTAAAACAAATCATTTATGCGCACATAAGTTAAAGAATATTTAACTTTATCCCGGTTCTCTAAACCCGGAGAGTTAAGAAATATTTGGCTCAACTGATAATACTTAGAAGGTAGTACTTATAAAGTGTTCATAAGGTAGATCAATTTATGTTAAAAATCCTCACGATCTAGATGTGTGCATATATTTATTAAGGACTTTTCAACATTTTCCCTTAAATCTAATGAAGTTTTGGTTGAAGATTTGCACGTATTAAGTTCCACATATACAGCTTTAGTCTAAAACATTCGTTACCTTAAATTCTTACAGCATTTTTTAATTATGTTATATTAGTGTAATGACAAATAAAATAAAACAGAAAGAAAATGGAAAGAAAAAATATAATATTTCATTTGAATGTTGCATATTATATCTCAGTTAAAAGTTAACAGCACGGCATAACCCGATTTAGAGCAAGGATCGCTGGGACAAACACAAGGGTTAGATTATCATAACCTAGCAGTACTTTAAATATATTGTAATAAATACGTTCTAAAAGTTTAATACGAATGATAATATCTACTAATTAATTCGGAAGGATAAATGCCTCGGAGATACGCTTGAAACATCAGGAATTTCTAAAATATTTTATGCTAAACTGGATTATAGTGAAGATTGCTATGTAGAATTGTCTAAAAGAAAGGTCAAAAAGGAAATAAAAGAGCATTCATTTGTCAAATTTCTAATAAAAAAAACCTTTTTGATCAATATTTTAAAGGTAATGTAAATGTTTTTTTTTTTTTTTTTTTTTGATAATGTCACATTGTGCCATTTTAGCTGTTAAATTTGAAATACCAATCCAAGCTTCCATAAAAATCGCAAACCTTATCCATAAAAATCGGAAACCTTAAACGATTTTGACAAACATGACAATTTCATGAGAAGTAGTTTTCAATTTCATAATTTCAAATTTGCTAAATTCAGATGCAAATTAGTAATTTTAAATATAAATCATGTTTAATATTAATTCAAAACCATGCATTGACTTCTTTATTTTTGAGTTGGCATTATTTTATCTGAATATAGCAGATTTCATAGAAAACTTGTATTTAATGAAAATGAATGTGGGGGATTTTAAATCCTGCTCTGTACATGCTATGAGTTTTAGAAATGTTCATGGAAAAACGAAAAATCTGTATAGAATTATTTAGCAAGATTAAAGAAATTACGGAATTAAGAGAAATTAAAGCAAGATTAGAGGCGGCAGAAAAAGTATCCGAGCAGTAGCCAATCATTCCGATATCAGAAAAGTACACTTAAAACTATATTGTTAAATAAATCCTTATCGAATCATGTTTTTAGACAAAAAAATAACTCGACAAGAATTTATTCAACAAAGCAGTATGGAGTGTACTTTTTTTTTTTTTTTTTTTTTTTTTTTTTTACAAGAATTTTCGCTAGAGCTCGGATAAGTTTGCTGACGACTTTAGACAAATTTCAATCAGAAATAAAAGCTTACATGCACAAACGTTTCAGAGTTACTATCCTGGACTTTTATTTAAAACTGATGAGTTTTCATTTGATGTTTGTGTTATTTTTTTTTGCTTTGCTCTGTTTAGATTTTATTTCTTATATTATGTATGCTCTCTCTCTCTCTCTCTCTCTGTACACACACACACACACACACACACATATATATATATAAATATATATATTTATATATATATGTGTGTGTGTGTGTGTCTGTGTGTGTGTGTGTGTGTGTGTGTGTGATTAGCAATATATAATTAAGTTAAGAAAACTAATAAAAATTAATTGTAAAATAATTAACACACAAATACATAATAGCATATCCTTTCTAATAATAATTTTTAACACTGTCTTTTTCTTTATTAAAATGGATTTATTTTAATGCTTATTGACATACATACATAATTAAATTCCCGGTTTATTTGCTTAAAAACTAAATTACCTTCATTTCAGAAACAGAAGATTCCTGTATTTTGAACTAAGCATGCAAGATTTATAATTTTAGGTCTGCACTCTTTTTCTCTCAGGAAATATCTGAAAATAGATGCGTGTATTATAATGCTGAAAGATTACTGAATTATCTGAAAGATAAAACATGACATGATATTACGTTTTAATGTATACTTTGCGTTATATCAGTAAACATTTCAATATAAGATAATGTTAGATGGTAATGGGGATCATTGTTGAAAATAACATTTAATCTCGAAGCAATTTACAATTACTTAAAAAACAATGTAATTAAAGAAAATTTTTAAGTTTTTACTTTATTCTATAATAGCACATTTGTGTTTAATAGCAGCTTGCGGGCATTTCCGATTTTATGATACAAATGTGAAATACGATCTCTACTACATATAGGGGAGAGTGTGGTACAATGGAGAAATTTTGAAAATTTTAGGTGTTTACTCACAAAGTAATAATTTCTCGCTAGTAAAAATATGTGTGCATATTACGTACAGATTGGGTCTTATGTGGCACTCAATCAATAGCAATAATTATGTTTACTGTTTTAACAACTGACAAAATGGACCATTGTACCCCGACTGCGGAGTACAAGGATCCAGGACATGGGGTACTATGGACCACATGTCAAATTTAAAAAGCATACTAATGTAGTATGTTTTAAAATGATATAAAATGTAGAATATATTATATTTGTTTATTTATGTCTTCGATTCATACAAATAATGTAAATTAATGAACACTAAAATTAAAAAATGATATTCTAAACAGTTTTTTGCGTCATTCAAAGTCTGCTGTTTTCTTGTTAAGTTGTAGGGTCTGGACAACTTATCATTACAATAGCTTGAAAATTTGCAAGAGATATAGCAGCACTCTCAGTAATAAATATAGAGATCTTAATTAAGTTTTCGTTCCATGAATCTCACAAAAACAGATTCTTTATCTTTTACTTCTGTGATTAAACTAACAAAATGTAAAAGCGTCTTTTCGTCAAATTTATTTTTATTATTATTTTTTAATTGCATCATTTAATTTAGTTTATTATAGCTGTATGGTATTTGTAAATATATAAGAATACAAAAGGAAATGAATGGTTATTAAAAATAAATATTGAAGAAACCTCAAACTAAGTGGTTTCTTATTCATGTTTGAAGACATAATAGATGTAATTCTAAAATTTTTATGTATAATTTATAGCTAGCACTTCATAAATGTAGATTTCTTAAATTCTTAAATCAGTTTATTATGACAGAGAACTGATGAAAATAGACCATGGTCCATTGTGCCCCGTTTCTTAGTGCTCCATTGTACCTCGTCTGGACCTCTGACAATAAATGATTAAAAATATATAAAAATCATCTTAAAAATATTTTAATGATATTAAATATAACAATAGATGACCTTAGCTCTTTATTGTGCTAAATTGCCGGTTCCAGATCATTATTCCTGAAAGACGAAAATAAAGAAATGTTTAACTAAAAATATTTACTTTTGGCTACCGTAAATTAAACTTCACGAATAAAATGTCTAAATTGTTAGTTAGGCATAAAGTCTGGCTAAGTTTCATTATTACAGTGCAGCTATCTATGTACCAAAATACGAACCATAAAAATAAATAAATAAATTATACTGAGCGATTAATTTTACCCCACTCTCCCCTACCCATTTTTTTTAATACTATTTTTACCCTTAAAAAAAAAAAAAAAAAAAAATCATATCACGTATTGTAATTAAAACTCTTTTCAATACATTAAATCTTATATATATATAAGTTCTGCGGCTTTCAAAAGTAGTGTCACTTTCATAAATGAATTTATTAATTATTAAATCTTTCTATCATAGAATTAAATGAATGAATGAATGATATGTTAAATTGCATATTTCCTAAACGATATTATGTATTTTTTATGTAGTATTGAATAAATAGTTATCGCATATTATTTCTTTCTTCCGAACAAAATTATAAATAAAAAAAAATGAAATAAAGATATTTTGTTTAAACATTTTCAAATTAAACTTATAAATATTTGCCATCCTTTTTAAATAAATACTGAAACTTTAACAAGCCGGTACTTAGATGCGCTATTCAACATGTAAACATATTTAATTTATAATAATCTAATCATTCTCAATGTATACATTGTAATTTCTAACATTAGATAGACTATAGAATATAATCGATTTGTTCATTAACATATAAATTGCTTGTGCATTAAATTTAAATTTTTGACAATATGCGATATTAATTGTTGACAATGAATTATGTCTGTTATGAATCGGCAAATTTGTATTAGAATTTCCTTATACGCATATCAGATTTATTTTGCAGTAATTATCTAAATCTGTTATGTCAATATCTATCCATTTCACCTAATTATGACATGTGGCGCAACAATAATATAGAATAGTTATTTTGTCGTATATTACATTGGCAAAATAAAATAATACAAACTAATTGATTCTCAATTTGTAATACGAAATATGCATGCATATAAATGTGTATATTATATTCTTTTTTTCAGTGATCACATCAAACATTTTGCATCAAAAATATAAATTATTGAAAAGGGTTGAATCGAAAAGGGAACTTTTAGCGTCCTTATTGCTGGAAGATATCGATCTATAAGCGTCACATATCCACTTTCATCGTTTCTATGAAACAATCTACTATATTGTTAAAATACACCCCACATAAATACAACAAATGTTGCTTTCATCTGCAGGTGAATCAACTCACTGTTTGGGGAATGCTAAAAAAAGAATATTTAAACATTTTGAGTATTCAGGGAATCCAAGGTTTGTAAACAGGTGATTAACGTAAAACCAAGTAAAAACTACAACTTCTACAACGCCAAGGATAAAATTTGCGAATCAGATAGCTATATCGGTAGTATTTAGCGTACCGTCTTCAGTGTATAAAGAAATGGGAGAAAAGTTATCTTACATAGAGTAAAGGTATCGAATTATGATCAACCAATAGAATTATGCAAAATGTGGAGGATTGACCGATGGAATTTAAGATTTATTTGCGAAAAATGTTGAAGAAATTAGGAAATTGTGTACTGGAAGTAAATTTTCCAACAATCAGTCAAAAGGGGAGCAGTGAAATCACAATTAACAAGATTTTAAAGATTTTTATAGATGTAAATGCTTTAAAGAAATCGAGTTCATGAGTGGATTTAGTCCTGCAAGTTATTTTAGGTGAATCAAATTTAAAACTATGGTTTTCCTCTAAGCAATGTTTAGAAATAGCTGATTTATTGGTTTCTTCTTTACGGACATTCTAAATATGTTCTTTTAGACGAAATTTAAGACTGTGTTTCGTTTGACCAGTGTATGATAAACCCCACTAGCAGGAAATAGTATAGATGCCCCAAGAATTATATACATTTACAGGATCTTTTAACTGAGAAAGGGTGAGTTTATTTGTAGCCGAAAAAAAAATTTAAGATCATATCATTTTTTCGCCTACTAATAAACGCACCCTTTCTCAGTTAGAAGATCCTGTAGATAGGTATAAACAAATGAGCCTGTATAGTATTTACTGTCAGTGTGGTTTATCAAACTAAACGCAGTCTTCACTTCAATTTCCCCTAAAAGAACTTATTATTTATGACCCTAAACAAGAAACCAGTAAATTTGATTCAACTAAAACAATTTGCAGGCCTAAATCCACTCATGAACTCGATTTATTTGAGCCTTTTTACATCTATACAAATCTTTAAAATATTGTTAATTGAGATTTTGCTGTTTCCCATTTTTCTGATTGTTGGAAATTTTACATCCAGTCCGCATTTTCTTAATTTCTTCAGCATTTTTCACAACTTAAATTTCCATTGATCAATCCTCCATATTCCTCATAATTTTATTGGTTGAACATGATTCGTCCCCTTTCCTATATATAAGAGCAATTATCTCCTATAAGGAAAGGATATATTTACAAACAAACACTCCGTTAATCAATCTTTGCCACTCTCGAGTGGCAAAAGATCAACACGTATTGGTAGAAATACCAGTGTTTTGCCACTTTACCCATAACTTGACTGTGAGTGACGTCACGTGTCCTTTCCTTATATCTTTATGCACTGAAGACGGTATGCTAAATGCTACCGAAATAGCTGTCTGATACACAATTGTTTCTCCTTTGTGTTCTAGACGTTGTAATTTTTACTTGTTTTAATATTCCTGCGACATGTCTCCTTTTAATATAGGTGAGAAGATAACAGAAAGTAATTATCGGCCAGAGCTCAATGTTCGACTATATTTTATTCATGTGGTAGCTTTTCTTCCGTCGTTAGGAAACACTTCTTGCCCTGTGAACAATTTCGCTTTTTACATTTAACATAATTTTCTGATATCAAAATTGGAAATTTGTAGATCAACCATGATAATTTACTCTACTGTTTGCAGTCATGTTGTCCATCTCATTTTTTTTACCGACTTTATATAATGAATTGTATAAAATCATGATGTACAAATTTTATAAGGCTATTAAGACTACATTTCCTTTTAAATTAGAAAACTAATCATAATTGCAGTTCACCCATATCTATTTCTCCATACATATTTTTTTGCACAAATCGACATAAATTTGAAATTAGAGGGATATTCTGATGATAGTTCTTAACACTTTAAAAATTTCATGATTAAAAAAATAAAAAAGTTGCATACTCTGTGATACATTATAAAAAAGAAATTGATTGAGTTTTAATTTTTTGAATTTTGAATAGATAAAGAAAAATAAAGTAAATAAAAAAATGATCGTTAATCATAATAATAATAATAACTACGTTAATAAATGGCCGGAAAAGAGTATTATAGTGGGTACATTGCTAATAAAGTGCCGCGGCTCATTAAATTCTTTCAAATTACCGAAACTTTAAAATTGAATTAAATCAAAATAAAATTTAATAGAGAAAAATGAAGTGCATTTAAGAGATAACTTACCCCATGAAGAAAACAAATAGCTGAAATAAAATAAATTAATAATCCATATATGCACATCATAAAACAATAAAAACACTGATTCCTTTTTTTTTTTTGAACACAAATTTTTCTTTATTTTAACACTGCTAGATAACATTGCTGCAGCAATTCATATGCATATATCGTGAGTATCGGCGCCGTACTGTTTACAGTTTACATCAACATTTATAGATTTTTTTTGCTCATTATTTATTTTTCATTTAAACAGGCGAATATAGCCTTTTGAGAAAAATCATATTTTAATTTGCATTTCTGCTGAAGGCAAGTTTATTAAATGTTCGTGGCTCAAAGTAAAGTTCTCATTTGAGATAAGTGAGTTCTATGTGCAATATTGAGTTATATCGTTACATTTTACGTTTCCATCTGAACTGAGCCAACGTATTCGAGATATTACACAAGATGGTAGAACCACGCTGAAATAGGCCTTATTCGTTACGTCCGATGCAACTTACGTATAGAACTTTTTGTTATTAAAGATCACAGTGAGCTGATTAAAACAGCATACGCAGTATCCGTTATGGAGGTTTCAGACACAGGTGAAGAAGCGAACAGCAACGATATCTTTTAAGCGATCATCACATTTCAATTAATATGTAGAGCCTGGGCATCTGATCTGAGCAAACGTTCTTCATTTATCCACTTGTGCACTCGTTTTAGTTAAATTATCTTGCAAGTTGAGGTAAGTAAGAGTAACAATGGATACACCTGATTAATATATCAGATTTTAAGAAGCATAATTTAAAGCTGATCGAACGTTCTTCATTTATCCACTTGTGCACTCGTTTTAGTTAAATTATCTTGCAAGTTGAGGTAAGTAAGAGTAACAATGGATACACCTGATTAATATATCAGATTTTAAGAAGCATAATTTAAAGCTGATCGTTCTGATGAGAGATGGGTCTGGCATCAAACCAGGCCTAGCCGCGAAGCCGCGACCGGCCCGGCGAAATCAACGTTTTCAATCCTAGAGTGTCAGCATACAAGAGAGAGAGAGAGGGAAAAAAACACACCATCCAATTTCGCGCGCCGCCGAGCCAGCGAATCAGCTTTCGCGAAAAGTACGCTGACTCACGTCAGATGACGCCCGCGATGCTCTCCTACGTTCTAGAACATTCGAAATGCGCGGAAAGGTACGAAATAATTTAGCAATCATGGCTGACCGCTGAATTTAAGAATACAGTCAAATAAAAAAGGTATTTTTGTACTTATGATTTTTTGAAGAGAGAATGCTTAAATTTTGGGCTATCATTATGAGCAATGGCTCAATTTAAAAGAAATTAAATAAGCAATCTTATTAAAATAAAGTTGCAATGAAATAAAATTTAGAAAAGTATTTAAAATTGAAAAAACGGAAATTTAGAAAAATATCTGAAAATGCCAAAACGGAATGAAATGAATTTTGACAAAACGGACTTTTAAACATTTTAAATAGAGAAAAATAATTAAATAAAAGAAACTGAAATATTTTCCGGAGGATTTGATAAAAAATAATAAATTTCAAAAGTGTTAAAATTTTCAATTTTAACACTCTGATAATTTTACGTCATGTTATTCTATTCTCTTATAAAATCCTTCTTATGCTTCATTTTATTCTATTGTATCAATTAATAATTGATTTTATATACATGAAATGAAAAAAAAGAAGTTTAAGAGCTTTAAAAAAACACATGTAAATAAGTAAAAAGAAAGAAAAAAAGAAAAAGAAAGAAAGAAAAGAAAAAAGAAAACATTATTATTTTTTTATCAAATTCTTGACCTTACATTTACGTATCTCTCTCTCTGTATATGTATAGAGTATTTCACAATTCGTATGTCAAATAGAGAATGACAGAATGGATTTGGCGACCGAAGAAATCAAAAAGATGAAAACGTATAATAGAACATGGGGTCAAAACCATGTTCAGAGAGAGAAAATCGCTAAAAACACACGCAGGATTCGACGACACATTGGAGCGATGACGGACAGTACTAACTACAAAAAAAAAAAAAAAAAAAAAAACCTTTAAACCTTTAAAAAACACGAAGCCTGCTAACATTATTTAAGTATATTATAAAAAAAAAAAGGCTTTAGGCTTTCATCCTTAGTAGATTTCACTTAAGACCCTCAGCATAGTTAGACTGCATATAATTATAAAATTAATGCCACCCAATCCTATATCAACCGCGCCATCCTAGTTTGCTCCACCCCACCCCACCCCCAAATCCTAATTAAATGTTATCCAAAAAGTTGCTTTTAAAGCAGGTTATCGAAGAAATATATTTCGTAAATTATACCGTGAATGCATGAAAAAACTTAATTACGTTCCAAACCAACAGAAAGTTCCCCACAAGTACACTTACAGCACAGCATACCTTTTGACCGCGAAGTTTCTTTAAGAATTAAAAACGAAACCGCCAAACATTACTTCAAAATACCAATTAAAACCATTCTTAACTTACATCAACTCGTCCGTAACGATAAAGACTCTCTTGACCCACTCCACCCATGTATCATATCCCGTTTTTCCGAACCAACGCCGATAACGGTTGCTACATCGGGATTACTAAAAGGAAAATTATAAGTCGCATTAAAGAACATTTTTTTTAGATATAAAAATTAATAAAACACCACTGCCCTTGCCAAAAACTAACAAAGCGAAAATAGCAATATTCTTTTCAATGAAACGACAAAAGCCTCTAACTACGGGAACCCGTCGAGAACCCGTCGAAATCTTAAGCAATTTAGTAACTTGCAATGCAAATAGAGAATCTTGGTGACGTCGATCAAATTTGGAGCCACCTATTGAAGACTCAGCCAAATAATCCCAAGAAACATCGGGAGAAAACACTTGCTACTACAAGCGCTACCACTAAAGTTGCACCTTTGAAAATGCCGGGGACCACTGGTGAAAGCGACTAAGGATGAAAGCCTAAAGTAAGGTTTTTTATAATATACTTAATTAAGATTAATTATTACAAGGGCTATTTGAAGTGGCGCCCACTGGCGTTATTGAACAGTCTACGTCAACATATATAAGTCTCACCGGAGGTTCTTACAGTATGAATTTTCGTCGCTGAGGCAGACATTAGAATCATACCAGGCGCGTCCAGAAACTGTTTTATACTATGCAATGACACCAGAGGGCGCCACTTCCAGCCATTCACTGCTGATCTTTTTCACACATATCCCAACATTTATAAAGAATGGAATATTTCTTATACGTATAAATGATTGATAATTTTAATGCAGAAGTGAAAAAAAGGTACTCAGGATAAGTGTAAACTGTTTATATTTGTTCAACATGTAAAATTTCTTTTGTAACAGCGGTTAAAAAGTCAAATGTTTCAGGGATAGAACAAATTTGAGGTTATATACAAAATCTGCATATAATACTTTGTTTCTCTATCAAGAACTATAGAGTTTATATTCACATACAGAGCAATGGCAAATCTTTGAATTTTGAAGAGTCACATGGTTAAAATTTAATCAGCGTTTTAAACATTAAATTTTAGATTTTTTTTTTTTTTTTTTTTTTTGATTTAGTTTCGAAATATTAAATCAGATATTCTGTCCGAGAAAGGGAGGTGAGCAGCTTTTCAATCTTCTAAATCTATCAATACTTCCTATATATTTTGGTTTCCTACGAATAAATGTAACAAAAAAATTCATTCAAATTCTTCTTAATGAAACTGGGCCATAATTCAGTTTATCACTGAGATATAAACCAAGTTTTTCTTTACTTCGTGGTTAGACATACCCTAGTTCACCGAAATAAATAAAACTTTCAATAAAAAATATCAAAACGTGATTTAAAGTTTATTACTTTTACAATATATATATATATATATATATATATATATATATTGTTTAACGAGAAAAAGACAAATTTTATAAAAATATTTCTCTTTACGAAAATAATCATTATTTATGAATTATTCGCGTTTAGAACGAAATTTTATTATTTTTCATCAGTCTGAATAATATTCATTTTTACTTGAAGTAAATTGGAATTATATTTTTATACTCTTACTTTAAAAAAAGAAAATAAAATAAATCGATCTGTTTATGTTATGTCATATTCTATTAAATTTTTTCATATATTCTTAAAAGATCTTTTATTAGAACAAAGTACATTCAAATTCCATTTGAAAAAAAATAATCTTGCTTTCTTCCAGAATATTCTACATTCCGTTATTTTATTTATTTTATAATACTTGTGCATAGATTTTATATTTATCTTATTTTTAAGCCAATTATTTTCTACATTTGCAAAATTTGTATTCCTCGATATTTGTGTATATATAAGGCTTTAAAATACATTGATAGATGTTTAAAAGCGGTCTTTGTCGAAACAGAAAATAGCTATAAATGCTTTTATACATAAATCTATAGATTACGTAAAACGTAATGCAATTACTCTGAATTAAAAATATAAGTGTGAATTTTGGTAATTAGAATTTATTAGTGAACGTAATTCTTAGGACGAATTTAATTAGAATAATTCTACATTAAGAATATGCTTGTGAATTTAAATTATTTGAATACATAAGTAAAAGTAATTTAAGGCCAAAATGTATTACTAACAACTTTGTGTTATATCTGGTAAGTGTAATTATTAAATTATAATGTATATGTTTACAAATAAAACATCGATTTCAAATTTTAATATAATGTAAAATACTGATTTTTTTTTTTTTTTTTTTTTTTTTTTTTTTTTTTCACAGTGATTTATTTTGCAATTTTATCAGATACTACGTATTTAAAATAAAGTAGTTCTTTTTAATTAATCAATATGACTCACATTCCAATCTAAATCGTTCGTGCTATTTATATCATTTTCAATACGGAACATGCTGTCGCGAATTTTTAAAACGTGTATCAATTTGAAAATATTTTGAAAATTTGTTAGACTGAGGAAAGTTAATGGGGCGAACAGACACACCGAAATAATAAACACTTACAAATTTGAATTTGTTGAAAGTATTAAAAAATCGGCGAAAATTTAAATTTTAAATTTTCATTTATTTTGTTATTATATGCGTCAGACCTTTCCCGAAATGCATCATTTCGCATACAAAACAAACCAACCGTCTCTCAGATACATTAAACAGAAAGAAAAGAGAAAAATAAATTATAAAATAATTCTCTCTGTTGTTTTCTCTTTGACATTTTGAAAGCATCCTATACTCGACTTTAAATTAATACATTTTTTAAGCTATTATGATTTTACAGACAGATATAGTGTAAAGCAAACTAAGCTTCAATTCATTTAAAATTAATTTTCTACATTTTATAGAAATTTTCGATAGTTTATGCCTCGTTCAATCCCGCCCCTTTCTACATAAACTGTTAAGATTGCATTATATATATTTTCCTTTTTATACGCCCTAAAGTTTATTATTTTGAACTAGTAACATATTAGTTCGCTGAAGTTTTTCTTAAATCTTTACATTGGTTTATATTGTGCAGTAATTATCTCTCCGACGTATAACTTCATATTTCTAAACATTCATAAATGGTCATCCTTGTACTACAGCATTTTTCACTTTGAAAGGTACCTTAAATAAATTAATTCTAAACTATATTATTACATTTCATAATATGCGTAATTTTGGGAACTTAAGAAATTCCACTATTCAATTAGTAACACCCTATTTATTCAAGGTCTGTAGAGAGTGTCTCTGTTTTTGAAATGAAAACTAAGTTCTTCATGTTGATTTCTAATATAAATTTGTATATATTCCATTTCTAAATATTTTTCTGTTGTCACTCGTGGATACACTTTCGCCAGGAGTTCTGTATGTAGTTTAAGTGTAACGGGGGTATTCACACTTATCCTGAGTACGTATCTTATAATTTTTATTTTGCTATTTCAGCTATGTCTTTTAATCTATATCATTATATAAAGCGCAAAAAATTGTTTGTTTGTGGAGGGTAATCTCTGAAACTACTGAACCGATTTAAAAACTTCTTTCACTGACCGAAAGCTACAGTATGCCATATTGATATAGGCTATATTTAATTTTGATAAAATAAATTTTAGTTTAAAATCTGAGCATTTTAATTAAAATCCCCATAGAAGCCGTAATAGAAATGGAAATAATGAAATATTAAAAAAATTAGCTGTTGCCAACATAAAAGATACATTTACATATTCATTTCGTTTTTAAAATATCTTGACGTGAAAAGAAAAGAAATATATTTGCACGTGCATTAAATTGAAATTCATATAAAGCTTTTTTAATTGTTAAACTTACACGTTAAATCTGACGTCATTATAGAATTAAAAGTGTTTATTTTTCTAATAATTTAATTTGATATGATATGATATAATATCTAAGCATCAATGTTTAAACCACGGAGTCTTTATTACTCCGTGGTTTAAACTGATGTGTGTAAACGAAATAGGGCAGTTCCTTGTTTGTAAACAAACATCTCAACTTTTATGAGTGGTTGGCAAAAAGGCTTGGGAAAAGCATAGCGATGGCGGATCACCAATATAGTATCAATGGTGGGCGGGGCGCGGGAAAGTCGAGCGCGCTTTTTTGCCAACCACCAGACGTCACGAGGAAATGCTCTATTGGAATTTAAAAATAAATAAATAAATAAAATAAAATAAAATAAGAAATTCATTATTTATTTTAATTTATAATTGTTGCCAAAAAGATTTACGAATTAATTTATTTTTAGACATATAATAAAATATATTTTCACGCGAACAATTATATAAAAAGTGAACTGGATTTTTTGTAAAAAAATAATAAAGATCGAGGAAAATTATTTCCCCATTTTAATCCCCATATTTGGATATAGATATGTATTAGTTATCATGTGCATCCGTTAGATTAAATTGTTTTTGTTGTAAAATTGATAAAATTGGAATTTTAAATTTCAAAACTCTAGAAAAAAATGGCAAATTTCCATATTCGATTGAAAACATAAACATTTCATTTCAAAGAATGATATTTACACAATAAACACCCAACTAATAAACTAATTAAAAGGGAAAGGATAAATATTCTATCATAATTTGAAGTCAAATTTGTTTTCAAATGTCTAAATAAAGTATCTGATATAATATACTAATATGTTGCAGCGGAATAGATTTGATATCCGTCATCCTTGGCAGAAAAAAAAAAAAAAACATCGCCAAATTATCTGGCGAATATAATTTAATTCCTTACAAAAATCATGGTTATTTTAAAAACTTACATTAAGAGTGTAACGAATAATATGAAACAATATTTCGTACAATACATATTACGAAAATATACATTTGGAATGTATATTTTCGTATTACGTTTTTGATCGCCAAATACAAAAAACGCCAAGGGTGACAGTTTTGAAATTTAAAATTAAAATTTTGTCAATTTGACAGCAAAATAACTCAATCTAACGCATGCATACAATAACTAATACATATCTATACCCAAATATGAGGATTAAAATCGGGAAATAATTCTTCTAGAATTTAAAAAAAAAAAAAAGAAAAAAAAAAAAATCCAATGAGCGATTAACATGGAAAATCTTTTTCTTGCATCCACGGGCGGTCAGTGATGTCATACTTCGCTTGCGTATTGAGATGTTTAAATTTATTTGGCGACTATTTTTAGCAACTAACAGTTATGGCAAGTAGCTCAATATACATAGCGCATACAGCCATTACTGAAATGTAAATAGCATTTAATTATTTGAGTTACATTATGTTGACTGGAAACCTATTTAATATACCTATGCTCTATAGCTATACTAATATAAAAAAAAGAAAGGTTTATATGCATATGTAGAGAACGATCGCTAGAACTAAAAAGCCGATTGCTTTTTTTTTTTTTTTTTTTTTTTTTTTTTTTTTTTTTTCTTTCAATAATCAAAAGTTACACTGTCTCTCTAAGTGCTTGAAGCTATGATAAATTATGGTAAAATAAATTTTTAATTAAAATTTTCAATATTTTAATTGAAAACAAAGCATAGATTTGATATCTATCGTCATTGGCGATTTTTGTATTTGACGATCGAAAACGTAATACGAAAATCTGTATATTATCGTAGTAAATACGAGATGTATGTGTTTACTTCAATTACCCTACTACCGTAGGTAGTGGAAGTATTGTATAGGTTTTGGCAATTGGTCAGTGTGTGTGTATATGTGCACGTGTGTGTGTAATCTTCTGGCTGTCATATCTCCAAAACTAATAAAAATAGAACTACTAAACTTCACAAGTGATTCAGGTCTGGTGTACAGATAAATTTTCCAAATTTTCGTGAAAATTGAAAAACCGGAATTGGGTCATCGAAAACCAGAAATGGGACCCTAAGCCCATATTCAAAAACACCTCTAATGATTTTCTTCAAAGTTGCTATATAAATAATATATTAGATGCCCTTTCGATTGAAAAGTTGCTTAGTTCAGAAAAATTGATAGGCGTCCTCTATAAACAGCTCAATTTCAGACTTCGCAAGTGCGTTCCTTTAAAAACGCCTGTACGGATTTTTTTCAAACTCGCCAGGTTAACTTCCTATTAAATATCCTTTTGTATGTAATTATTGTTTTTAGGTCAATAATTGAGTATGTTAAGTTTTGGTAAAAGTTGGTATCTCAAAAACGGCTCTAACGTATTCTTGAAAATTTTTTCTTTAATCCAATTTAGATAACCTTTCTCAAGTATTACGTGCTTATTACAGGAATATTAACGGTCATCCCGATTAGGTAGTTCAGTTTTAGATCTCGGAAATTCGTGTTTAAAAAAATAACTATCTATTTTTTTCCCCTTATTTTTTAACTCGCTATGCAAACTCTGTTGTATGTGTCTTTATACGTGTATCAAGTTTCTCTTACTCGAAAATCTCAAAAAATGCAAGTAATATCTCCAAAAAATTGTATATATTACGTGTAATAGTGGGTAATGGAAGTCGTGTAGTTGTTTAACACCAGATTCTGTAATAGTATATATTGTACGAATATTGTTTCATATTATTGATTTCTCCTTTAATATACATTATTAAAATAATAATCAATTATGGAAAAAATTAAATATATTTGCGAAATGAAAAAAAAATAATAATTAAAGCTATTATGACGTGAATTTTATCAAAAACATTTTCATGTCATAGGTTTATTTTTTATTCATGAGTAAAGAAATGTTTCTTTTTATGAAATAAATAAATAAATAAATAAATAGCATTAAGTAAAAATTGCCAACATTTAACAACTAATTAAAAAAAAAAAAAATGTAAAATTATATTTTGACTTTCCAGTTAATAATATTGCCTGACTATAACATATAAACTGATATATTTCTTGATTTTTTACATATCAATCCATCTTTAACTAAAATTTGTTCATCAGTGCGAAGCCGGACGGGTCAGCTAGTCTAAAATAAAGCCTAATATCTTAATCTTTTTTTATTTATTTGAGTGTTAAAGAATTTAAGATTTGTTGTGCTTATTTGGGCCATACTGAAAAATTCGCAACACTTTTACGTGATTTTTTATGTTGATTTCGAATATGAACTTGTATTTTTCTATTTCTAAATCTTTTAGTCTTGTTACTCGTGGTTCCATTTTCACCAGGCATTTTGTTTGTAGTTTAAATGTAACCAGGGTATTCACAATTATCCTGTGTACATATCTTATAATTTTTTATTTCGCTGTTTTAGTTATGTCATTTAATTTTAAATAAAGCCTAATATCCTAATCTGAGATATTTATTAAGAATAAATAAATAAATAAATAAAACAAAAATTGTAGAGCTCTTTTAGTGACTGTAATAGAGAGATACCTTCTTTCTGCACGTCTGTTATGATTTGTATATTTTAGATGTAACTACGTTTTGAGTTATTAAAATAATGTGATCGTATATATATTCATATTTTCTGCTTTCAAAGGTACTCGAGCTCTTAGACGACAAACAATTTTAGGAAAATTCTCAAATTCTCTATTATGATTTCACATGTTGTTTATTTAACGGCTTCACCTATTTTAATTTATTTAAATGCTAGCATGCTTTGCCCGCTTCGCTGGACATTAAATTTAAATGAGTTGTCAAAATCCCATATCTTTATTAATAACCTAAGTTCTCGCTGTGATTGGTAGAGGTTTTTCTCGCTTACAACGTGAGGAGTCTGGGTCCCCACTGCCTTCGGCATCAACTTACCCACTTCTTGCTTCCCCTTCCTCGAGGGTGAGTTCGAAGTTTTGCAAAATCCCATTAATGTACATAATGCGTACACTGAATCAATATCCACACACCAAAATTCACCATTTTAAGATAATTCAAAGCGAATTCAAACGGAATAACATGTTTTTACGCATGTTTATTGCCCTCCGACTCCGAGAAGTGGGGGGGGGGATTTCGAATTTCGTGAAATCCAGTTACAATAAGTGCCGGATGCATATAAACAATTTACGCACCAAATTTCGTGACCACAGAAGTCTTTAATAGAAAATATTTTAAATAAATAAATACAAAAAGTACAGCTTTAGTATGGGACCCTTTGGTGACTTTAAATATTTTAAGCCATTTTTGCGATGAACTGAATTGGTTATCTCAATTGTGCATATAAAGATCTTGGCGAGAATCGTCCGAGCTACTTCGGTGCCGAATTTCAAATTTTGCCAAAGGGATCCGATACTAAAGCTGTTCCATACACAAAATAAATAAATAAATAAAATAAAATAAAAACTATTTTCCGAAATTTACAAAATAAAAATAAAAAATCTTAATAAAATCCAAAACATAATCATTTAGAATTAAGTGGAGAACATAAAAGAACCTCATAAGGTACATAATAACAAAAAAAAAATTGTTTTACTGCAGGAAAGAAAAGTACTGCTTAATTAAATAAAAATATTAAACTAATGCCAAATATCTCTATGAAAATATTTATCCACATACAAATTCCTGATTTAAAAAAAAAAAAAAAAAATCACCAACTTTTGTAGGTATTTTTCTCTCTAATTTTTATTATTATTCACGTGAAATTAAAAATATTTCATTTTATTTCTGGTAAATAAATATATATATAAATATAAAACCTTCTACCGAATCTGGGTTGAAAACGGAAAAAGTGTAAAATAAATTAGAAATAGCAGACCTAAATTTACAAATTTGATACCAAATGAAAGGGGCGATTTTTCTGAAACCAGGGGTGTAAACTGTTTTACGATGCGACAATTAGATTTTTAAAAAATAACTAAAGTATGAAATTTAAGTGGCAACGGAAAAACGAAAAAAGGGAAAAATAAATTAGAAATATCAGACCTATCGTTACAAATTTAATACCAAATGAAATAGGTGATTTTTCTGAATCCTGAGGTGTAAACAGTTTTTCGATACGATAATTCGATTTTTTAAAATTAACTAAACTATGGAATTTAGATAGCAACTCTTCATTTCAATCTTTTCATAATTTGTAGTGCGAATCACCCGAATAAAAAAGTCTTTATCTGAAAAATTTATTTTTATATTTTATATTTCCAGTCAAAGCGTTTTGTAAAAAAAATATTTATGGCGCATGCGCAGGCGTTTTTTACCCACAATTTAAGCACAGATCATAATTTTGATAATTTCTATAGATATAATTTTAAGTTAGGTGATGACCTAAGTTTCTGCCAAGCGCCGTCGAATTCCGTCCAGCCGTTCTCAAGTGATGCCCGGACAAATGTGTTTTAGTCTTTTACCCCCCAGGGGGAACGGGGGGAATTTCTGAAAGTTGATAGATATATGTTTAAGTTGGGTGAAGACCTAAATTCCTGCCAAGCGCCGCTGAATTCCGTCCAGCCATCTCAAGTGATTCCCGGACAAACAAAGCAACATACAGACACGATGACACACACACACACGCACGCACACACACACACAGGCAAAATTTTCTGAAGACATTTTCGGCTTTCACGGGGTATTAAACGTGAAGATATCGCAAAATTTCCGACAAATTTACAGTCAAAAGTCTGATTTTATTAATATAGATCTATAATTACTTATTGTCCGGAAAGACACGTGGAGACAGAATATTTTTTTTTCACCATCAAACAAATATTGCATTCATTATGAACATATACCAACCAGGTATGAATTCAGTAAATATTTTAAAATAATAATGCAATTTACGAAATTAAAATTTATGATTAGCGTACAACACGACAATCATTTTTATGTCAGAATTATTTGTGTTATATGTTTAATGTTTTGTTAAAGATTTTCCCCCAATGTTTTAATGCTTACACAGAGTTTATATTTAGTTTATATATATATATTAGTTTATATATATATATATATATATATACATATATATATATATATATATAAATTTAATAAATAAGCAATTTTAATACATCTGTTTTCTTTTATACATTTTGATATATGTGTTAGTGTCATGTGTATGGGTTTTGCAAAGTTTGTAAATTCAAACTGTTATATATTTTGCGTAGTTGTAAATTTTGGCTTCAAATATTTTCCCTATTTATGAGATCTTATACGTGCTTATTTATAATCAAATGCAATTTTTTATTATTATTTATTTATTTCCGCTGTTTATAAAAGCGTATTTGTAATGTATATCTGAATTTGTATATATATATTTATTTATCACACAATAGAGAAAAGTACAAAAATTCTGGATATATTTCATCAACAATTTATGTTTCATACTGCACTGAAAGTTTACAAGCATCAAATAAACATAAGTTATATCAAGGAAGAAAAATAGCTCATCGCGTGAATATTCAACACAAATAATATGAATAATGCTTTAGATATTTTTTCCAAACATTTTGGAAAAAATACGTTTAAATTCAAAAACAAGATTTAGGATTTTAATCTATCTATCTATCTATCTATCTATTATATATATATATATATATATATATATGTGTGTGTGTGTGTGTGTGTGTGTGTGTACTGACAGTGTGTTTTATAAATATATGTAGGATATATTTCTATGATTTTACTTCAAATTTTAACAATGATTATCTATAATTTTAAATTTCCATCATTAATCAAATAATCTTTAGTAATAAAATATAAAATGTATCTGGAGAAAAAAAAAAACTTTTACAAATAAATTTGCATTTAGTAACATTTGTTTGTTTTACTCTTGCGTTATTAGAGTAAAATCTTTAAATTGTTTTAATGACTGTCATTAATTAAAAAGAAAAAAAAAAGAATATATTACAGTCATTTGCAAACGTTTAAGACCAGTGGTCAATTTTCAGTATTTTAAAACATTGCATCATTTTTGCAGGTTATTGCATCATCACATGTGCTGATTACATCAGTCGCATTCTACTGCTATAAATAAATGTGCACGGCACGTTTTTTATTGGATTCATAGTTATTTATTGGATTTTATCGAAGACAGTGCTGTTGTATAATTATTGTATTAGGTAGAAAACCTTCACTTACTGTTAGAAAAAGGTCAGAAATATTGACCCTGCATAAAATTGGATTTTTGAAACGACAAATAAGTTCGAGGGTAAATGTGAGCAAGAAAAATGTGCATCAAGCTATTTGTAAATTTTAAATTTCGATAGATTTTGTGGACTTTAATAGACGTTTCTTTTTCATACTTGGAGTAAATGGAGGCTTCTTTGCAGGTTTACGGGATGAGAAACAAAAATCTTTGGCCAAACGTCCTGAAATAGTACTCAAACTGACGTTGGTTCCTTTTTCAGCCAGAGAATGTCTAATCGTATTGCAGGAGGTTCTTGGATCTCGTACGACCATCTTTATCACATGATCGTAACGTGCACTCGTTTTTCTAAGGCGACCGATTCTCTTAATGTCCCCAAATTTTCCCGAAATTTTAAATTTACTAACAGCTTGGTGCACAGATGTCTTGCTCACATTTACCCTCGAACTTATTTGACGTCCAGAAAAAAATCCAATATTATACAGAGTCAATATTTCTCACCTTTTTGTAACAGTGAGTGAAGGTTTTCTACCTAATACAGTAATTATACAACAGCACTGTCTTCGATAAAATCTATTAAACAGCTGGCGGTAAACGTGCCGGGCACCTTTATGTATAGCAGTATAATGCGTTTGATGCAATTAGCACATGAGATAACACAATAATATGCGCAAATGATGCAGTGTGTTAAAATACTGAAAATCGGTTACTGGTCTTAAACTTTTGCGAAAGACTGTATATGGTTTTCGATACTAAACACTATATTATGATATTATGCTTTTCAAACTCAACTATGTATTTTATAACTAGGACTGGAAATAAATTAATGGAATTTTTAATAAAACATAATTGTGTTAAACTTACATGTAAAGTTGTATTATATTCGTTCAATATAATCATCAAAATAGTTTTTTCATTTTGGTCAAATGTGAGGAAGCTATGGGATATAGTTAAAAATGTTTTGATTGTAAATTACAGTGACCGAGCGCACTATTACAAGCTCTGCGCCACACAATTTTAACAACTGAGAGCCACAACTTTTGTTTATTTAACGAAGATTATTCAGCATACAAATCTGATGTTGAGGATTTGACTGCCTATTGTTATTTTTTTCACAAGCTTTTAAGTACTTTTTAATAACAACTAAATGCATATTTGCTATGCGGAACATCTCAAATCTATAGCGTGACACCTAATTACTTAAAAAATAAATGTTTTAGCGTCTTAAAAAATACGTTATATAATCCGATGGCGTACAGTAATTAGTGTTTCTATTTAAATCGATTTTTTACGCAGTCCAAGCATCGAAAATATCATGGCCACACTATAACCCTCTCTCCCATGTACATAGGCGATGATTACGGTGGTAACTCGTGTAATAAAGTTGGGAATACGAGAGAAAATATGAAGTGACCTTCCTGTTTTAGGTAACGTTTAAATTCGACTTCATATGGACAATTTATCCTTAAAGAGATATCTCATTAACATATATTTATGTAAATCACTGTTAGGAAAATTGTTTTCGTTAATAGTTTAATGCAGGCGATCAAAAACGTAACACGAAAATATGCATGCCACATGTATAGTTTTGTAATATGTATTGTGCGAAATATTGTTTCATATTATTCATTATTCTCTTAAATAAGTTGTTAAAATGACAATGATTAAAAAATAAATAAATAAACATGTTTGCCAGATGACTTGGCGATATTATTTTTTTTCCGCCAAGGATGACAGATATGAAACCTATTCCGATGCAACATACTAGTATTTAATAACAGATACTTTATTTAGACATTTGAAAACAAATTTAACATCAAATTAGGATGTAATATTTATCATTTTCATTTTAATTATTAAATTAGTTGGATATTTATTGTGTAAATATCACATATTGAAACGAAATGCTTATGTTTTCAACCGAATATGGAAGTTTGAATTTTTTGTTTTTTGTTTTTCTAGAGTTTTGAAATTTAAAATTCAAATTTTATCAATTTTAGAGCAAAAACAACTAAAAATGCACACAATAACTAATACATATCTATACTCAAATATGGGAATTATAATCGGGAAATAATTTTCCTCGATTTTTAATATTTTTTTTTTACAAAGAATCCAACAGGTAATTAACATAGGTAATCTTTTTCTTGGTTTCACAGACGGTCAGTGACGTCATTACTTCAACAGAAAATTTAAAAACATGGTGTATAAAAAGTTATTTTTATCTTATAATTATTCGTATTTTATTACTCAATGTTTGCCATCTTATTTAACTTGAATTTACTATTAGAATTTTAACATACTCAAAATCTTCTCATCACTTCGTTAAAATATATTAATATTTTCCAAAATTTTTTTCTGATTAAAATAATACCTGTATTTACTTTAAATGCCCAATATTTCATAAGATATCCTATTTTAAAGTTTTAAAATATTTATAAAATTTACTTAATCTTCTGGTTTAGCCATACTGTTTTCATTTTTATAACTACAGCCGTTGCCATCTTTAAAATATTTAAAATGATGAGATCATTTTATAATAAAATCATCCATATAATAGCATACATTATATTTTACCCCTCTATGAAAAAATGATTTTAAAATCGTCTGCTTCTTTTATACATTTATTTTAATAGAATTTTAATAAAAATTAAGTTACATATTAGTTAATCATTTTAGCATTTTAATCCAAAATAGCTTTAGACATATTATATTTCACTTATACATAAAAATTTATTTTTAAAATCTTCTGCTTTTTTGATACTTTCTTTTAATAGAATTTTAATATAATTTAATTTGTATATTAGTCATTTTAGTATATTTATCCTAAGTAGCATTACAAAATAACATATTTCAATTATTCCTTAAAATTTATAATACACTAAAATAAAGTTAATTTGTGATCAATATCATCTCTACGAAAATTTTTATCAATTGCTTCCAAATTTTGTCCTAATGTTCAAATCTCAATCTCTTGGGTTTTTACATAGGCTACAACGTTTTCGTCTTTATTCGTAAATAATATTTTACTGTATTGAATAGTTTACTGTAATATAATTCAAGGTATAACTTAGCCACAATAACGCATGGCCGAGACTTCTAGTATTATATATACTAGCAGGCTTTGCCGGCTTCGCTGGCCACTAAATTTAAAGGAAACTATTTTCTATATAGCTTTATAAAAATAAAATAAAATAAATTACTGAAATTCTTCAAAAGCTCGCTCCAGGTCCCTGCTGCATTCGGCAGCGATTTGGTCATCCACTGCAACTCGGGCGCTTGTCCCTATTACCTGCGACAATAGTTTACCAATGAGCTTCCATTTAGGTGCTTATTATATAACAGTTTCGAAATAGATAGTATCGAAAAAATTGGAGTTTTCCTTTTATATTTGAATCCTAGTTACATGTGAACAACACTATACGTGTTGTTCACATGTCACTCGGACTGTACTCAAATGTAACTGGGTTTAGACAACATAATATTTGCTTTTACGTTATTTCATATGTTTATTTTGTTTATCCAATCAACCATTAAATGACAGCAATTTCACGCCAAATATTACAATATGCTGTGACCGGCTACGTCTGTCGCATGAGACAATTATTTTTTTTTCTGTTTATATATAATTCATGGGTTGTAAACCTGATAGTACAGTGTACAAACAAAAAATAGACAATAAGACTTCTTCACACACCATAAATTTTAAGCCAGCACAACCGGTTTCGAAAGGACGTAGCCTTCCTTCATCAGGTGCAAAAAAACACGTTCTACTGCCTTGGAGGCAAAAGCAAGACTGAAAGCAGGGCAAAATCCAGAGGGGGAGGAGCAACACA
Organism: Salticus scenicus; assembly: GCA_963930645.1. NCBI lineage: Eukaryota > Metazoa > Arthropoda > Arachnida > Araneae > Salticidae > Salticus > Salticus scenicus. The sequence continues at coordinate 197,066,331 of OZ005650.1, forward strand.
AACAACCAATAGGAAGCATCATGCAGGACCAATCAGAGAGGAACACACATGCACACACAAAAAGAAAAGGAGGGAGGGAAGGAATAAACAATTTTATTTTATTTTTATTTATTTATTTATTTTTTTTTTCGTTCTTTATTTTTATTTATTTATTTATTTTTATTATTATTATTTTTTTAAAATTAATATTATACTAAAAGTAAATTTAATAAAATTTATTATTATTATTATTTAAGTACTTAGAATTATTTAATTATAACTATTATTGTGTTATAAACATAATGAAGAAAATTATTTAATTGAATTAAACAAATTTTTCCAGGCTGTGGACAGCAAAGTGGAATCAGATTTTTCATTCACAATTTTATCACGATTAAGGTAAATTGTTAATTTTTTTTTTTCCAAAAAATTCAGTTCGGAAACGTGTTTGGCATGAAAGATTATTTTGGCACTCTTAAAATTGAAACTATGATCAAATTCCCAACTGTGTTTTGCAATAGAAGATTTATAAATTTCTTGATTAACAACATACCTAGAATGTTCACGTAAACGGCATTCAAGATTTCTTTTTGTTTGACCAATATAAGATAAATCACAATTATTACAAGGGACATTATAGATACCCCACTTTTGAAGCTCGGGAACAGGGGATTTAGTTGAAGGGAAATGGAATTTATTGACAGGTTTAAAAATAACGTGAAAATTGAAACGCTTCAAAACTTTGGCTAATTTAAAACATAAGGGGGGATAAAAAGGCAAGACAACAAGATTATCAGGTTTAATTTTATCATCAATGGAAAGAGTGGAATTATAAGTTGGCCTACTGAACTTTTTGATAGCTTTATCAATTATAGAAGGTCTAAAACCTCTTTTAATAGCAACGGACTTTAAATAATTGAGTTCTTCTTTAAGAGATGAAGTATCAGAACAAATTTTAAAGGCACGATACACGTAAGTGTAAATTTCCCCTTTCTTGGCGTTTTAGTTACTAGGTGCGAATATTCTTTTAAAACCTCTGTGTACAGGAAACCTTTCTCTGTTTCTAACCCTCCCCATGCTCGCTCTAATCATCCGGCAAAAAAAAAATTGGCACCTTTTACACTTACGTGTATCGTGCTTTTCAGTCTTGCTTTTGCCTCCAAGGCAGTAGCACATGTTTTTTTGCACCTGATGAAGGAAGGCTACGTCCTTTCGAAACCGGTTGTGCTGACTTAAAATGTATGGTGTGTGAATAAGTCTTATTGTCTACTTATTTACTGATAGTACAGCCTTAATGTAGTTCTCTTTGGCGGCTTTTGAATTTTTGTCACCATTTTAGACTTAATCCATTGTAACAATAAGACTTAATCCCTTGTAACAATATGCTATGAGCGCTATTTTTGCCGTATTTTAGACAATTATCTTTTTATAGTTATATATATTTCCATTTAAACATATTTTTATTTATTTATTTAAATATTAATTTGAATTTTTCAAATATTTCTGTTCGACAGCGTGCAAGTTCAGTAACACTCAGAGGCTCATTTGTTTGTATGGTAAATTAGCATAGTGATTATTATATAAAAAAAATAAATAAATAGGTAAACATTATCGTGTTACACAACTTTATTATGTCGCTACATTGGCGGCTTTTGAATTTTTGTCGCCACATTAGCGATGGATATATTTTTTTTTTTTGGTATGAAAAGGGGAAGACTATTTTGCTAATAATTTTATCAGACTCTTTTTTGTTTATACATAAGAATCCTTTATATTCTGCTTATATTTTTAATGGTTTTTATGTTTAAAATAGTGCTTGTTGAAATAAATTTCCTAATAAATAATAACTTTTGTTTATTAACCAAAATAATTGATGAAATTTGAAATGCAAGTTGGTCTTGTGGGGTACAGGCTGTATATTATATTTTTGTGTTCGTGAGAGAAAATTTAAAAGAATTTGAAAACTGCAATTTTTAATCCCACTTAAAAATCATGTGACTTAATGTCAAGCAGATTTTTCATTTTTTTTTCTCCTAACGGTTTCCATACAATCTTCTGCTGTTGCCACCTAAAATTCATACTTTAGTTAATTTTAAAAAATGTAATTGTCCAATTGATAAGCTGTTTAATGCATCGGATTTACAAAAAAATTCCCTTTCATTTGCTATCTTATTTGTAACGATGCGACTGATATTTTTAAATTATTTTCTAATCTTTCTGATTTATTTTCCTCATTTTAAATAAATGTACGTTTTTTTTTTTTAATTAATATTATTTTGTCAAAAAAAAATTGGCAACAATTAAATTACAGATAAAATTTTAAAATTTAAATGGCTTATTTATCAGAAATTAGAAGGTTATTATTTTCACATTTTATTTAATTAAGAAAAAACTAATCATCCGATTGATAAGCTGTTTAATGCATCGGATTTACAAAAATTTTTCCTTTCATTTGGTATCTTATTTGTAACGATGCGACTGATATTTCTAATTTATTTTCTAATCTTTCTGATTTATTTTCCTCATTTTAAGTAAATGTATTTTTTTTTTTTTTTTTTTTTTTTTTTTTTTTTAATTATTATTATTTTGTCGAAAAAAAAATTGCCAACAATTAAATTATGGTTAAAATGTTAAAATTTAAATAGCTTATTTATCAGAAATTATAAGGTTATTATTTTCACATTTTAATTAATTAAGAAAAAACTAATCAAAAATTCGAAAATCTGACTTCGATGTGCACAATGACCCTTCGGGGGGCACCTTTGTGTTAAATCTCGTGACTGTCCGAGCTACCGTTTTCGAGAACAGTGAAATATACAAATATTTCTCACTTAATAATATAAGATTTATAATACTAGAAGAGAGAGTAGAGTTTTAATATTTATACCTGTATTACACATAACTTTATTATATTTCGTTGTATATATTTTGAAAATATTTTACACTCCTAAACCGATTGTGTATATGTACTTGTTTAAATAATACATTCTTCTAGTTTAATTATAATTATATAATGAGTTACATTGTCTTTTAACTCCAAGGAGTTACCCAACATTGCCCGAAATCATGAAGGCTCACCTGCATGGGATTTATTGGCGACTCTAGCCCGTTCCCATTAAGGATGATGCTAAATATAAAGAGAAACTTGAATACAAATTACATCGTGGTATGGCTTTTAGATCTATATATATATATATAATAATATTTGTCTTTGGTCATCAGAGCTGTAGTAATTTCTATGCTAAAAATGCTTTAGAATTTATATCTCTTTACTTTCTCTTACCCATAAGGTAGAGAAATTATTGTTTTTGGGTCAAATTTTCGAACGCGAGATTTTGTTATATTTACACGTTTTGAGGTCCCCTGAATACGAAAATCATGTTTTTAGCAAATGGTCTGTGTGTATGTCTGTGTGTCTGTATGTCTGTGTGTCTGTGTGTCTGTCTGTTATCAGCATATCTCAAAAACAAATTATGGCAGATAGTTCAAACTTGGTATTCTAAATGTGTATCATATAGGGATGCTACAGTAAGCTTTTCGTTAAGATCAAGCAAATGGTTCGTGTACAGGGACAATCAAGAGAATTCTAATACATTACGTCTATGGGGGAAATTGCAGGTAAGTAGAGTTTAAGGTCTATAGTCTGCACTAAACCAAATGAAACGAATATATATATTTTGCAATAGAGATAGTAAACTGGGAAATTTTTTTTGTGTATGTAGGAGCCTCGCCTCCCCCCTGAGGGGGAAGTCCCCCCTCGAGGGGAGTAAATTTTCATGATGGGTATCTTTCAAAAGAGCTCGTCAATACCTTTAAAACAAATGGTTGAACCATCGATCTGCGATAATTTAAAACAAAGTTGTCGATTTTTTTACTTTTAACAAAAAAAAAAAAAAAAAAAAAACTTAGAAAAAAAATCGTATTTTTTGAAGTGAAAACTTCTTTAGGCGCGTTGAGCAATTTTTGGGTGAACAAAAATCATTGAACTCCCGTCATCGTCAGCTAACGCTTTCTATTTCAAATGAAAACTTTTGGGTGAAAAAAAATCATTGAACTTGCGTCATCGTCAGCAAGCTCTTTCCATCCTTGTATGATACAAATAATGTATCATACAATTAACTTGCTAATGTGAAGTGTTAGTAATTATATACTGTATATTGTTTTAAAATCTGGTGCTGCTCTACACGACTTCTCTCATTTCCGGGCACTGTCTCTATTGCAGTTAGACCTCACAAAACCGTGAGAAACGCAAAGCTGCCATTTTTCTCATGTTTTTACAATCTGGTGCGGCTCTACACGACTTCTCTCATCTCCGGACATTGTCTTTTATAGATTGCAACCGGAAACGTTGCAGTTAGACCTCACAAAACCGTGAGAAAGGTAAAAGCCGCCATTTTTCTCACGTTTTTACAATCTGGTGCGGCTCTACACGACTTCTCTCATCTCTGGACACTGTCTGTATTGCAGTTAGACCTCACAAAACAGTGAGAAAGGCCAAAGCCGCCATTTTTCTCACGGTTTTACAATCGGGTGCGGCTCTACACGACTTCACTCATCTCCGGACTCTGTATCTATTCCAGTTAGATCTCTCAATACAGTGAAAAAGGCCAAAGCCGCCATTTTTCTCGCGTTTTTACAATCGGGTGCGGCTCTATACGACTTCACTCATCTCCGGACACTGTCTCTTAAAGATGGCAGACGGAAACGTTGCAGTTAGACTTCACAAAACCATGAGAAAGACCAAAGCCGCCATTTTCTCACGTTTTTAAAATCTGGTGCGGCTCTACACGACTTCTCTCATCTCCGGAAACTGTTTCTTAAAGATTGCAGCCGGAAACGTTGCAGTTAGACCTCACAGAACCGTGATAAATTCCAAAGCCTCCGTTTTTCTCATGTTTTTACAATCTGGTGCGGCTCTACACGACTTCTCTCATCTCCGGACACTGTCTCTATTGCAGTTAGACCTCACAAAACAGTAAGAAAGGCCAAAGCCGCCATTTTTCTCATGTTTTTACAATCGGGAGCGGCTCTGCACGACTTCTCTCATCTCCGGACACTGTCTCTTAAAGATTGCAGCCGGAAACGTTGCAGTTAGACCTCACAAAACCGTAATAAAGGCCAAAGCCGCCATTTTTCTCACGTTTTTACAATCTGGTGTGGCTCTACACGACTTCTCTTATCTCCCGACACTGTCTCTATTCCAGTTAGACTTCACAAAACCATGAGAAAGGCCAAAGCCGCCATTTTTCTCACGTTTTTACGATTTGGTGCGGCTTTACACGACTTAACTTATCTCCGGCCACTGTCTCTTAAAGATTGCAGCCGGAAACGTTACAGTTAGACTTCACAAAACCGTGAGAAAGGCCAAAGCCGCCATTTTTCTCACGTTTTTACAATCTGGTTCGTCTCTACACGACTTCTCTCATCTCCGGACACTGTCTCTACTGCAGTTAGCGCATTAAATAAAATTGTAATATAATTTTTGTAGTAGTAGTTTATATTAATGAATAAAAAAACACTTCATTTAAAAGTATTTCCTACACAGTAAAATATTTCCTGACGATTCAAGAAACGTAATTGTTCACGTTTTCACTTCTGTCGGCACTCCCGAAGTGCAACTGGTATTTTTTTTTTCTTTTTTTTTTTTTTTTAATATTGAGAATAAAATGGACTTTTTTTTTTTTTTTTTTTTTTTTTTGGATATTTAGTGTTATACTACTTCTCTAATATGGAAATCGTCTGCATTATCATAAAAGATAATTTTTTTAAATAATAATTTTAATAAATTATTTTTTAATAACCGAATGAAATTTTATATAAATCTAGGTGCATTAATGAAACGGGGGGTTGAGGGGGGTGTTGTAATTAAAATTACACATTTAGATATATATATAGATACATAAATGATTTTTCATTTAAGCATATAGCTATTTATGTATAAATATTTTTTGTAACAGAATAATGGAAAGTAATTATTAATCTGTATGTAAATATTAAAAAAAAAAAAAAAAAAAAAAAAAAAAGTTGTTTGCTTTGAAAAAAGAATAAGATAAATTTATAAGTGCTGCTTGTAAAATTGAAGGAGAACGGGAAAAAATGAGATAGGGATCTCTTAGACTAGCTGGCTGCCCAGTGACATTATAGAACTAAGATGGAAAAAGGAAAATTTATAGGACTCATAAAACTTGAATGGAGCATCGCAAAAACAACTCCAGGCTAGGGAACGACAGGCCACCCGCACGCCACACACACTCTCCCTTCAGCCCTCGACTTAAGAAGAGTATTTGTTATAGAAGTGAGAGGACGGCTTCGGGGTCAACATTTCGGCGAGACCGTGATGGAATCTCCTGGTGGTGCAATCTCCCGGTAGTTCTCCAGATATACTGCTTCCTTCCGCATCAACTGCCCTTGAATTTTAATCTCAGGATATGAAAAATAGGAGCAACCCGAAGAGCCCAAAACACCTAGGATTCATCTTTGAACAGAATCTATCGAATGGAGTCTCCAGGTGTATTCCTATTCCAGGATCTCTAAGTGCCCTAGAATTGTTAAATAGAAGTCCTCTATGATTTGCTTGAGGAAAGAAGTAGAAATATCCCACTGCCGTTTACGATGGAATAACCTCTATAATGCTCATCTGGGTGAGTCAAATTTTAATAGTCTAAGAAAAAAGAAAATATTTAATTGTATCTATCCCCATCTATTCTATTATTTAGTCATGTCTGAGTACTACCTAAAGTAATGTTGAATAAAATTAAACTTGAATTGAATAAAATATTAGTTTTGTATAAGGGACCAAAATATTTAATAAAATGCATTATTAATGAAATTCTTTGTATATCTATTAATTAAGGAATTATTTATTTTGGAAAATTTATTTTAATTTGAAGTTATATCCTTAATAAATAGATAAGTTTTATGACCCATTAAAAATATTTACAGAACTTGGGTATAATTTAAATGAAGAGAACGCAATGTACTATACAGTTTGGAGAATGCCTTAGATTAACAATTTCTCTCCAACACTGTAAATCAACCAAAAAGCGATTTGGTGCCTATCCAGTTGAGGTCATAAAATGATATAATAAAAAGAAAAAAATAAATAAAATAAGATAAACTAATTTAGGAAAACTTTAAGGTGGACTCAGACAAAATAATAATATAAAAATATACTAAGCAGTTGCTTAAATAAAATTGGATAGATATAAATAAAGGAAATCGTAGCATTATAATGTTATTGTATTTGTATATGAATAACTGATAAAAAATATATATAATGAATAGATATGCAAATGTGTACATATAATATATATATAGATATAAATTACACTTTCATTAATAATGATAAGTAGAATATGAAAATAAATGAAGTGTATTTGAAATAATTACAGTTGTAAATTTGGAAAAATTACTGGAAATATTTTATATGTACACATAAACAGCAAGATTGCTCAGGAAGGTTTCTTGAAATCAATTAATCTGATATTTTGTTTGTTTGATAATATTATTTTGGATGCCTGTATACATATAAAATTTGAATATTTTACTTTGAAGAAAGTAAAGAGTTTCCTAAAATAAGGAATAATAATAATAATTGAACTAGAATAATCTAGCTAGTCAGTAAATATATGTATACAAGCATAATTTGTGTTAATGTTAATACATATAAGAATGATTTTTTAAGAGTTGATTTAAAGTAAAGATTAGAAAGTAGTGGATGTAAATGAAAAGTACTTATAAATTGAGAAATAAAGTTGCAAATAAGTGTTATACAAAAACTCAAAATCAGAAGAAATCGGTGGAAACAAAAACTGATAAGGTAGTACAGGGTAAACTCAAAATGGAAAAAAAGTTAACAGTGTCTTTAGATACGCTATTAGATGGGTCTTCCACACTTCAGTGGGGACAGTCAGGCTAATATAGATAAATTTCTAGAATCATTTGAGACATTAACAAATGCGACAGAATTAGACGATGGAATTAAATTATTAATTTTAAAAAGGTAAAATCAGTGGAAAAGCGAAGGAGAAAATAAACTTGGATGAGGATTTAATAAATGAGAATGTGTATGAGCAATTCAAACTTAAATTAAAAGAAAAATTTAAGAGCAAAGTAAATTTCTCAAAAGCTCAGGCAGATTTTATGAATATCAGGCAATCACCAAAACAAACTATAGAAGAATATGCAACGGAAATAATAAAAAAATCAAATGAATTTTTAAAAGGGTCTGGATTAGAAAACAAAGATGGGGCAAAAGAATTTGTAAACAGTTTAAAATTAAATAAATTTATTGAAGGCATGAGGGCAGACATAGCATTTGAGTTAAGAAAGGCAGATATAAAGGATTTTGAAAGCGCATTGAAAATGGCTAAGACCATTGAAAATGCAATGCAATTTAACGTGGAGGAAATAAATACTTTAGAGAAAAAAAATAGCAAAGAAACCGATATGTGTACATTATTATTAGAATTAACATCGAAACAATTAGAAGAAATTAAACAATTAGAAAAAAAAAATTGAAGAATTAGAAAGAAGAAAAAACAGATCAGAAAAGCAAGAGAGACAAAAACATGACAGCACAAGATTTTGTGCAATTTGCAAAATTAGGTCACATAACACTGAACAATGCTGGTACAATTCAAGAATTAATCCGAATATTGTAAACAATACAATCCCTATAATACCAGAGAGTGAAAATTCAGGGGTTAGAAACGTAAGATCAGACGAAAATAGATCTAGTAATACAAATTATGGAAATTTCGATAGGGTTACTAGAAATAATTTCAGAAGAAGTTCACATAGAAATTTTAGACAAAGAGGTACAAACCGCCCTGCTATAACGTTTCCAAGGCAGTCGGGAAACTAAATGAGGGGTTTACCAAGAGTAAAAAAAATAATAACATAGTCCCTCGTAAATCCCTTAACATATCCAAGGGACTAAAAATGCATCAAAATAGCGATAAAAAATATGTGAATCAAACACACAAGGAATTATACAGAAATTATTATGAAAAATATTATAAAGTACAGAGGCAGAGAAGCGAGAAAGATAACAATTCATGCAGGTATAATAAAAACAAAAATAAATCAAATGTAATTCATACATCAGATCGATATCTGTGCACAAAAAGATGGAAAAACACACAAGAAATTAAATATTTGACAAATATTGAGCAAAATGATATAGGTACCTTACCCATCTTAGATTTGAATATAAATGGGGTACCTACACGAAATTTAATAGATACAGGCGCAACTTAAATGGAATGTGTCCCAAAATTTTTCAAAAAATCAAAGAAACAGGGATAAAAATCCAGTATTTGTCAAATAATGTAAACATACACACATTAAACAATCAGAGAATTAGTTTCAAAAAATGCATTAAAATTACATTCAAAATTAAAGGGAAATTCGTGACAGGTGTATTTTATGTACTGAACTTTAATTTTGATAAGAAGTATAATGTAATATTAGGTTATGACTTTCTCAAAAGAAACAAAATGATAGTAGACTGTAAGGCAGGACATGTACTATTTAAAAACATGAAATTAAAATTTAATAAAACTCCAAACAACCAAGAAATTCCAAATCGTATAAATACCATGTCAATAAAAACAAATACAGACACATCACAGATGAAGGACAAAATACAATTCCCACAGTCAGGAGTGCATGTACAGGAACAGGAAGAAAATGCAAAAATTTATGGGAATTTTAAATGCTCAAAAGATCAGACAAAGTCAAAAAACAATGAAAATGAACTAATAAATTGAGAGGCATCTTCTAGTAAACAAATGATAGAACTAAATGAGAAAAATGAAGAAAACATTATAAGGCAGGATACGTTAAATCAAAATTATCACTTTGCAAGACTAATAAGAAAAATGGATGTTGCACCGAAACAAACAGTTTGGGCGGAAATAAAAGTTCCTAGAGTATACCAACACGAAACAATATTCCTTGAACCACAGAGAAATAATTCGTGTACAAACATAAATTGCTCTATACATAAAATATATAATGAAAATAAACTATAAATTCAAATTTCAAATACAAAGGACCACAAAATTACTTTGAATAAAAATATGAAAGTGGCAAAAGTTACACAACAATTCATAATAACGGACAAAACAAAACCAAAGTGAGAAATTATTAACAATTTAAACATGGTAGATGTTAAACAAATGAGAAAAGCTGACTTAAAAAAGGAAGATTTTAATCTAAGTCATTTAGATTCAGTGACACAAAAAGAAATGCATGAAATATTAATGAAAAATTATTCGGCATTTTCCAAAAATTACAAGACACTAGGACAAACATCATTAGTTACACGAATATTTAAATTAGCTCATAATTACCCCATTCAATTAAAACCGCATAAATTGGCTTATAATATGAAAGATGTTGCGAAAGAGGAGATAAATAAATTATTAGAGGCAAAAATTATCGAACCAACTAACTCCCATTATGCAGCCCCCTTAATTTTCGTAAAGAAAAAATGTAACTCAAGAACAAATGATCCCAAACACATTAAAGTGAGAGCAGCAGTAGATTACAGGGTCCTTAATGAAATCATAGAAGTTTCACCACATCCCATCCCGGATGCGAAAGAAATAATTCAGAGACTTAGTGGTAAAAAATACTATACTGTGATGGACTTTCACTCGGCATTCTTCCAAATTAATTTAAAAGAAGAAGACCGAGAAAAATTAGCATTCATTACGGAATTTCGTTGCTATCAGCCAACCAGATTAAATTTTGGTAATAAAATATCAAATATGACATTTGCTAAACTTATAGATAAGATTCTAGGTCACATAGATAAACATAAAATAGGGTACTTTATCGATGACATTATTTTAGGAACAGACTCAAAAGAAGATATGAAAAAATTAATGCAGGAAGTCTTAGACATTTTGATAAAAAACAATCTAACTATTGACCCGCAAAAGATGCAAATATGTAAAAATGAGATAGAGTTCTTAGGGTATAAAATCAATGAACATGGCTACTCACCATCGGAGGGAAATTTAAACAAAGTAAAAAGAATTAATGAGACCAAACAATAAAAAAGATATCTTACAACTGTTAGGGTTTTCGAACTATTTCAGAACATTGATAAAAAATTATAACGATATAATAGATCCATTATTACAACTTACAAGAAAAGACATAAAATTTAAATGGGGTGAAGAACAAGAGAAAGCATTTATAAATTTACAAACCGCGTTATTAAATGAACCAACTCTAAGAGCTCCAGATATGAACAAAGAATTTTATTTGATCACGGATGCTTCAAAATACGCAATATCGGCGATTTTGGCACAAAAAGAGAATGGAATTTTGCATCCGATTGGATATTATGGTAGGAAATTAAAAAATTCAGAGAAAAATTATCCAGCCATGAAACAAGAGTTACTAGCAATACATGAAGCAGTATTAAATTATAAAAACTTACTGTTAGGAAAAAAAATATTTCTGTTAACAGATGCGAAGGCGTTAACATATTTTATTAACTTGGAGAAACAACCTGACATAATTTTGAGATGGCTTTTAGATCTCCAAGAATTCGACATAACAGTAGAACATATATCAGGATCACAGAATCCGAGTGATTTTTTAAGTAGGCACATAGCAAACATAACGCATGAAGATCAAGAGAATTAAATGTATTTATTTAAAGCCGAAAAAGAGTTGTCAGAAGAAAACATTTTAAATGAACAAAAAAAATGCGACAAACTACAAAAAATAGTAGTATGTTTAAAATCAAAGAGAAATAATAAATACAAAAGAAAATACTCTTTATTAGACAATGATCTATTAGTATTGAAACATTCAAATAATGCTACGGAAAATGCGCAAAATATTATCATAGCTCCACATAGTTTAAGAGAGAAAATCATAAATACCGCGCATTCCCCACACTTCGGTTTTGAGAAAACATATCAAATGATTAAAAGTAGATTTTACTGGATTGGGATGTACCAAACAGTAAAATATTTTTGTAGGAGATGTATTTCATGTAACTCTTACAAACCGCATCAAACAATAAAACTTCCGCTACAAGTAATGAATAAGAACTATGCCTGTGGCCAAGCATTAAATATTGATATTGTTGGAAAATTAGTACCAACGCTAAAACAGAACAAATTTCTTTTAACAATTATTTGTGCATTTTCTAGGTTCTTAGAAGTAATACCGCTAAAAAATACCAATACAACTACCATCATAAATGCGCTAATATTTCGGAATATATGGCCTATGCCAGTATATAAATTTAGACAATGCGGCTTATTTTAGAGGCAAAGAATTTACAGACTTCGCTAAGAATCTAAATATAACATTGCGTTATTCGAACATTTACAAACCCAGTAGTAATGGTACGATTGAGAAAGCACATTTAATTTTTAAAAATTCCATCTCAGCCATGTGTCAGGAAATTTTTGATTGGGACACGAGAATAATTTTTTTAAGTTAAACTATAATATGTCGAAACATCGAGCAACGGGATAGGAACCCGCAGTGTTATTTTTTGGGAGAAAATTAAAAACTCCATTTCTAGATTGCAATGACAGAAATAAGGAAACCCCTTCGAAATATATATCAAAAATAAAACAGCATAAGCATCAGGCGAGAACAAAAGCATTACTAAATATGAAAAAAGTTTCAGAAGATTACAATAGAAATAAAAGCATAAATCATAAGGAATTGGAGATAGGTGATGAAGTCTATCTTAAATCACTAAGAAAGAATAGAAAATTAGGTAAAAGGTTTGACGGACCATTTTTGGTGGAAAGGGAGTTCAGTAACTCGAATTACTTGATACGAGAAAAGGAAGGAAATAAAAGTTTAAAAATTCATATTTCAAAAATATTTAAAGTACCACCAGAAAAAGAAAATTAAAATAACCAGCTAAAGGATATAGGAAGGATCTAGGTCAAAATACTAGAACAGGTAAAAAAAAAAAAAAAAAAAAAAACTAATAATAATAGATAGTAAAATAGTGTGGATAGTTGAGACAAACACAATTTTATTGTTGTAGAGGGGTGCTTCAGATTTTTTAACTGGTAACTGTTTGAAGCTGGTCTTCAAGCAGAGAGATTAATATTTATGGCGGGGCCCCTTTATTAAGCTATAGATATTCTTTTCTCCTTGCCAGTGAAGAATTTTGAACGCGGCCTTGATAACAATAATAAAAAGTTTAATCATAATAATAATAGCAATAAAGCTAACATTAGGTAGTATACAAAAATGTATCAAGTTGTGAGTGTGCAGATAATAATAATAATAATAATGATAAAGTTATTATTGCATTTTGGCTGGAAAAACATAGAAATTGGAGTAGAATAATTCAATAACAGCTGTAATAATAGAGAAATGAACGTGAATTACATTGAGAATAAATAGAATGTAAGATAGAGATTGGATGAAAGCTCAAAAACGGGGATAGGACGGATAAACGGGGATCCTCTTACACACTAGAGGTAAAAAAAAAAAAAAAAAAAAAATCCCAAGCACGCCAAGAAAAAAAAAAGCATGGGGTTTAGACTGTAACATTAAGTAGATAAGGAGTTTTCAGATAAACTGTGTATAAAATAAAATAAAACAAACAAAGAAATAAATAAAAGTTGTGTAGAGAATGTTCAAATATTCAAATAATCCAGAAAAATAACATAATAGTATATATATAAACTGTGTGTGAAATGCTATGATTTTGTTCATTTATATTTATGCATAAATATATATATATAAATATATATATTTTTTTTAATTTTTTTTGAAGAGGAAAAACTTTTAAGAAAAACATTTGTAAAATATAGAAAAATATTTTTTTTTTTTTTTGGAGTATACTCACCCAACAACTATCAGTAATAGAGGTGCTCAAAAGCAACAGACAAATATATAAATGTATAAAAATTACAAAAATATGTGTAGACTTTTTAGAATCAGAATGATGAAAAATTAACTAAAGTTCAAAATGATACTCTATACAATGGTAATATAAAAAGAGGCATAAAACAAAGACAAAATGAAGTGAACTCTTGCATTAAAAATTTTTCTAAAACCAATAGGAATGAACATTTAAAGTGCTATGGACTGTGATTTAGCAGAATGGACAATATTGTGTGTATATTCTACATTTTTTATGTTTAGGTGAAGTTAAAAACATTTCAATGGACTATTTACAAAAGAAAACCTCGCAATCTTTCAAAAACTGTTACTAAGAGGTTATAAACTATAGACTGAAAGAACGAACAATATTTATTCTGTTTTCTCCATATCTTAGTATCATGAGTATTATTATTTTGTTTGCGTGTATTTTTGTATTTTATTTTATAGGTCAGATTGATATAACAAATGCTTACAAATACCCAGAAAATAGACCGAATGTAACAGAGAATTTAAGTATATGATTTATATGATAGGGTTGATTTTTTTTTTGTAGAAAGGGGGGATATAAATGTTGTAATTAAAATTACACATTTATTTATTAACGGAAATTAAACAAAAATGTGTATAATTAAAATTACACATTTATTTATAAAAGGAAATTAAACAAACATGTGTGTAATTTATATATATGCAAAAATACTTTATGTTTATATAATACAATTTAAAAAGTGATTTGTATGTAAATATGGGCAGGTAAAAATGTTTCTTTTTAACATGAGCAATAAATTGCTAAATGTAAAAGCGGGAAGCCATAATTGTAAAATTGTAGGAGGGAGAATTGTAATGTGTCCCTGATATGAAACTTAGAGACAGTCAGGCGACAAGCGGAGAAAGCATTTGACACTAAACTACAAAAGCTCACGAAAATGGTTTATTGCAGCTAGAAAAGAGGAAAAAAGAGATGGAGCAGATTTTCGAGAACGGAGAATTCTAAGAAGTACGCAGGGAATCGAGAGAAGAGAAGTATAGGAGTACATTGGTAAAAAAAACGACCACTAAAAAAAGGGAAAGGCCCCGTGTGTGGCAGAAGGCGGAGTCAAAATGGGCCTGTAAGTAAAAAATACAAAATATCGTCAGATGATGGAAAATTTTTGAA
The DNA here is from genome assembly GCA_963930645.1 of Salticus scenicus. Taxonomy (NCBI): domain Eukaryota; kingdom Metazoa; phylum Arthropoda; class Arachnida; order Araneae; family Salticidae; genus Salticus; species Salticus scenicus. The sequence goes on from OZ005650.1 coordinate 197,081,359, forward strand.
GGAGAAATGATCCAGTGAAGAAAAGGTTGTACCCTCGCAGATGCTGTAGACCTGGAAGAGGCCGGCAACGCCCAAGACCCGTGGTTTAATTTAACGCACCCTACTGCGACACGAAATGCTATTTAAGCTAGGTTTTCAAAAGTATTTTTAACGGGGTAATAATATCCCTTACTATTCTTGGTGTCAAAAATTCTTTTCCCATACATTCTTTTCCAAAAATTCTTTCCCCATTGTTTTCCCACTTTTCATAAAAAACAAATCTTAAATTTCATTAAGAATTGAGTACATTTGTGACTACTTGGGATCGCAAATTGTTTACACAAAGAATTGTGTTGAATGAAAACTAATACTTGCAGCATCCAACCCGTTAAGCTTAGCCGAGGCAAGGTAGGCAGGGGCTGTCCAAAGGTTTCTGAGTAATACTTAGATATTTTAAAGAAAATGCTAAAATATTATTTTACCTTCGATAAAATTCAAAATATGCATTAATGAATCTCACTACCATAAGGTATTGTGTACAGATATAGACTGATATGTTCTTGAAATATGCAGATGGCGGCTACAAAAAAAAAATGTTTTATAATGAATTTTTTATTCTACATTTATTACCATTTTTACTTCAAATCTATAAAAATAAACTTAGTATAAAAGTTGTAATATTAGTATACATCTCCATTTTTCCTTAAAATGTGTAGTATAATATTTTATTTATTTAATTATTTTGGGTTATTTAATGAACGTTCCTGTATTTTGAAATATATTTAACAGTTCAGTAATGTTAAATCTTTCAATAACCTTATTGTGATATATATACATATTTTTTAATTCAATTCTTATTTCCTCTCACATTTTTAATAAATTTATTGAGAACCTCCTTCATAAATTTTTCTCTGTTAAATTGTTATGATCCTTTTTACGCATGTAGGCGTAAGTAATTTAAATTGGTTTTGTCTTTTAATTGAAACTATAAATGAATCGCAAATTTTCTGTGCTAGCTTTTTTACTGTGTTACAATCAGTTTTATTTTTGTGGTGTTGGCGATACCATGTATCTTTTAAAAGGTAACTTTTTATGAAATCTTAAATTTATATATATATATATATATAAACACCAGCAGAATTTCCTCTTTTTAGCAGTTTCTTTTTTTTTTTTTTTTTTTTTTTGTAAATATTTCTGCATATTTTATTTTTATTTTGATTTCGTTTTTTAGAAACAACTCAATATTAATGGATAGATATATATATAGATTTCTTTTAATTGTTTTATTTAATGAAAAACGAAATATAACTTTATCTCATTTAAAATTGTAACAATAAATAATCCCCCCCAAAAAAACTTTTTTTTTTTTTTTTTTTTTTTTTTAATACAGATCTTTTAATTTCGAATTTAAGATTATACAAATCTTCAAAGTAGAACTTTTCCTAAAGCAATAAAGTTCAGAAAACTTCAGGTGCAGATGGTCTTAATAGTCACCCATCTGTAAGTAACGAATTTATAATGACCGAGAGATTTCGAACAACCTTTTTTAATATCTTTCTAAAAAGACTATCTTATCTAAAACTGAATTTCATTTAAATTTCAATATTATCACAATTTATAAAGAATTGTGTTATCTATTGAAATTTAAAGAAATCAATGTTAAAGATGGTAGTTAGAATATTAACAAAATATATATAACTCCTCCTACACACAACAACTACAACAAAAACATAAGTAAAACCTACCTAAAACATGTACATTTATTATTTAAAAATCAGTCGCACACACACACACACACACAAAAGAAATAAATAAAAATAAATAAATAAAAAGATAATAAGATAATAATAATATTTTCATTAAATTACGAAATATTTATACAATTCAGCAATCTACCTTTTAAAATTTGTAAACTTTCCAAGTAAACCTATAAAAATAAAATGTTTTACAATTTTAACATTTCCCGTAATTAGAAAACTGCATAAAAAATGCAAATTGTGTCAATTCAGCGACCAAAATATCCCTATCGGTTTCAAGATTATTGATTTTTGTGAAAGGAGAATTTCAAGCTTACGTTTATTTATTTTTTTATTTATTTATTTATTTATTTTTTAATAGTTTTTTTTTTTTTTTTTTTTTTTTTTTATAGGATTTTAAGGAAAAAAAAGTTCATGAAATTTCGTTTTTTTTTTTTTTTTTTTTGCGGCCCATTGAGAAGTAATATGCGAGTTTTTGAGACCAATTGCTAAACTGTGGAAATATTTTGAATCTCAATAAAACGGTTTAAATTGAATGGCAGCTAATTTCTAAAATAAAGGATTTTTATTATTATTATTATTTCGAAATATATATATATATATATATATATATATATATATATGATTAAATAATTAACTATTTTGTGGCTAATTGAGAAAATCTACTTATTTTTCAAACATAAATTTTTAATTAACTTTTTATACTTTTTTATTAAAATCCATATCCGAAATATTTGTCAGTGTTTTAACCACTGTAAGTTAAAGTTTTATCTAAAATGAAGGAGTGATTTATTTAAACTTATTTAAATTTAGTTTGAAAAGACTTAAGGAAGTCGCTAATTACTTTACAGTGTTTTGGAGTTATTTTAAGGGTTCTATGTAGTTTATTACACAATATATATATATATATATATATATATTGGCCGCCTCCAATTACACCCTCATGGCAAAGAGCGGCATTAGAAGTAACGATTTAGGCTGCTGAGGAGGAAAATGATTGCACTTCTGTGAGGGCTAAGGCCCCAGAATTAGGTGAAAAGTGTTCAAATTTTGTGATGGGACTTTGGAAAATTTAGTAAGATTAGTTTTTGCTTTGGTAAATTGGATAACTCTATTAGGGTCCCAAATATTTAAATTGTTCTTTTCTTAAAATGTTAAGAAGCAAATTATTGAGTCTAATTCGAGTGCAGTGAGGAGACATGCAAAGAAAACTTGTTCATGAGAATCTTCCGCCCCGCACTCGCACAGGAAGGTCCTCGATCACTGAAAAGGATATAAGTAAGTTCTGAAGGTTTTATGACCCAAGAACAATTCTCAAATGGCTGGAGCCAAATCAAACTAATATTTTATACACAGCTACTGTTTATAAGAGAATGGGTGTAACGCCCTTTGTGAGAAATATACTAAACTTCCTGGCATTTTTGCTAGAGATTTTGGAAAAGACACTTTTTGATATATGAAGTGAGGGGAGGAAGAGAAAAACCAATGTACCGATATTAAGAGGGTGTTTTTGCCAGCTCATCAGCCTTTCCATTGCCCGTGAGGCCCCAATGAGCCAAAATCTGTGACCAGATATGCACTTTACTAAAAAAAATTAGAAATAGATAAAAAACTATCAGAATAGGTTATTAAAACGAATGGCTATGAATTAACAGTAGGACTAAGAGACTGTAACTGTAGACTGTAACTGAGGGATAATCATTTTTGATCACATGAATTCACAGAAGTGCTTAATAGGTGACAAATATTTATGGATGAAATACGGTGTTGTAGTTTCCCAGCCTTGAAGCCCACTGGTGAATCAAGACACTATCCCACAGAATACAAAAAGCTGAGACCACTCCAAGAACAGTCTTCTTTGAACCATCAGTGTACACCGTTGCTGGAGCAAAAGGAGACAAGGAATTATTTGATATATTGCCTAGGGAATGCAAGGGATCTGCTGCAGGGTGAATTTGCCAACTGCAGCTTTTCTCTAATAATTCTGAATTCGGGAGGTATTGACTTTGGAGTGAAGTGCTGCCGAGTTGCAGAATATTTCTTTTAAAAATTCATATTTATCTGAGAGGTAGATTGGTGGAAAACCTTTGAACAGCATCAGTACGTCATTTTAAATTGTTTCATACTCCCCTAATATCTGTATTCTTGAAAGAAAAAAGAGTTTAAGGTTATCTGTTTCTGAAAGATTACGCCCCCCAAATTTCAGCCCAGAAAGTTTAAGTTTTTTTTACAACCACATGGTACCAGATTTTTAACATGCTTAATTTTATTCCTCAATTCTTACCCGAGAGTTTAATAGAATTATGATAAATATTTAGTAATCTAAACTTTAAATTACTGATATGTGCAATCAAGTAGAGGTTCTGATTTGTGGTTACCCCTAAGATTCTGGTACCGCCAAAATGAGAGACACTAACTCCACTTACCCTGGGCAACGGTTTCCCTGGGAAAACCTGTGTCTTCGTTGCTGAAAATGTGAGATTGAGGGAAATTATCAGTTGGTATAAGTCTGTTAAAGCTTCATAGGGTTGAGATTCCAGATACTTTCTCGTTTTGCCCGAAAAGATTATCGTGAAATCTTCAACGAAGGTGAAGATCTAGAAGCTTTTAGAAGTTATAGATTTAAGTATAGTATTAGCAATTAACGTCCACATAACTGGTTCAATACATTCGCCTTGCACTCAACCTTTTTGTTGGATATGATCTGGGGAGCCTGATCCCAATTTTCCAATTATTTTCCTGTTGGAAAGACATGATCTGAGGACTTCAGCGATTTCTCCTGTTCAAAATATGCAACTATCCTATATTCTGAAAAGCTCCTTGTATGTTCAATCAGACGAATGTGGCATAGTTCCCCGGGAAACAACTGGCGGCGCAGAAAGGGAAGATTCCATTCAATGGCATTTTGTGTAATATACCCTGTCAGAACTTGAATTGCTTTTCATGAAGTAAGCTATTAGATTCATAAAAATGATAGTGGCGGATTACACTTAATATTTCTAATAATTTTCCTAACGTTTGAAGCAGGACGATCCAGCAGAAAGTATTGGGTTTAAAGAGACACATTCCTTGCTTCAGAAAGCATACCACTTCCACACGACGAAGCACCTGGAAAAAATACTCAAAAATCAAGCATAATATGTATCCGCTTAATATAATTTGGGGAACGGAGGAATTAACTAGTTTTAAAATGATGAAATCTGTACCATTCGAACCTGGAACGTTCTTTTCCTGGAACGAAATTTTTATGTTGTTTAATACTGGGCGCATAGTTCGGATTTCCGCTTTCGTCAAAGATTTGACCGACTACGCTATAAAGCGGAAGTGGTGTGACGTCGTACATGGGAGTGGAGAAAGGGTAAATTCGGTTTCATTTAAGTATTATAAGTCGTTCTTTTTAGAAAGATAGCTGGCTGAACTCATGAGGTGTGAAAAATTTGTTTGAGAAAAAATTTTGAGCAGTGCCAAAGTTTTCTCTCTGAGAAGAGCAAAATGTCTTCCACGCACTGTGTATTTTCTGTTGTGTCTTGACGTTCTGTATTATCTAGATTTTTCAGTTTACGTTTATTTCCGTAAATTTGTAACGCAGCGACCTTAGTTGGGGAGACCAGATTGACAAATAAAGTGGCGTCTAACATTTTTCGATAGAAAGGATAAATGTGTGACATTTTGTGTAGAGGAAATCAATGTTCCTTTGAATATGTTTAATTGTTTTGTGTTATTAATATGCTAAGTTATAAAAGTTTCGGACAGATATTTTAAATTTTTTGTTTAATTTTTTTCCTCTTTTCCTGAATTCTTCTTTTTGGGACAAGACGTTTTCTGAATAAAGTCTGAGGTGTTGTTTAAAGAGAGAATCTAATGTAATGTATTTAATTTAGTTTGCCTACATTGTGAGTACAGTTTTGGATAACTGATATTTATAATCGTCAAAATATTTATATTTCTAACTTTTAGTAATTAGTGCATGTCATACTAGTTTTTTTAATGAAACATTATATATCAGTACATACATTGCTATATATATTAAGTAAAAAATAATAGCAATAATTAAACTTTGCTTATGAAATATTTTTCTACCATAAATACGAATTACTTTTATATGTTTTAATAAATAAACCTAAACTAGTAAAACAAATAATATATATATATATATATATATATATATATGTGTGAACATTGATTAAAAAAAAAAAAATAGCATATATATATATATATATATATATATTAATTTCAAAATAATTGAAAATACTTTTTAATAGTTTCACCAGACTTGGAAAGATTTTGGTCATCTATGGATATGGAAGAAGAATTTCAATTTTTGAAAAGTTTTAAGCTGAAATGGAATTTTGCAGTTGTTGTCTCTTGTAGGTGGTAAGTTTCATTCTATCTTATGGCAGGTTCGGGTGGGGGTATGCTAGTGCTAGCATTTTCATATAAAAAATCTATATAATAAACGATTTTTAAATTTCAATAAGTATCGTGCATTAGCAATAGAAATTTAATCTTTAAGAAATAAAATTCTTTTAAAATTAAACCCATTTCATTCTTTATAACTTCAAGTTTTTCTTTACTATTCTGTTTGAAATACAATTTGGAGTATGCTAGCCTACATATCTTTAGAAACCTGCTAGTACAACTTTTTTTTTTTTTTTTTTTCTAATAGCTGTGTTTCCATCTGCTGATGAAGAAAACACAGCATAATTGAAATTTATAGCTTGAATAGTGTTAAATTTAACTAATTTTCTTGTTTATTAACATTGTTAAATTACTGTTCGTGTTAATTTTACATTCCACTTTCATATCTTCACTTATCATAATTTAAATACATTGTTATTTATATACATGTGCACAAAAAGTTTATACAAACAAAACTGAAATATAAGTTTAAAAAGAAATAATATATATATTCCGAAAACAATTATTTAGATCAATTTTAATTAAACAAAGTAGCTTGGTGTTACTGATAAATAATCCTTTAATTTGACCGATCGACGGTAGTATCCCGCTAAGTGTAGTTGATAAGTTCCCATTGTGCTTTAATAATAACTGAAATTAGATGTAGGTGGTATATAGGTGGTATAAGTATTTATATGATTTGTACAAATAAATATTTATATATAATGAATGGAAATTCATTTTATGGTAAAAAATAACATATTCTAAATGAAAAAAAAAATCGAATTTTTATTTATTTATTTATTTGCTTTCGTTTTCTTTTCGTATTTTTTTTTCTTGACAATAAAACTAACAACATTTTTAGATTTTTGAAACTAGATTATGAATGAAGAATTCCTGCGCTGTAAATTAAAAATTACAGCTCTTATATCATCTAGACTTTTTTGTATAAAAAAAAAAAAATAGGCCAATTGAATTTTTAAATATTGTAGATTTTATTAAGGTAAAATCTTTAAATGCAACAAACTGATATATGCAGTGTACATACAATAAAAAAAGAGGAAGAATGCTTTTAAATTCTTTTAAAATAGTACAACATTCAGGGCAATAGTGGAAAATAAGGAATAATTTGGTAAAATGGAACACCGTAATACTGTTATATCTAATCTGTAAGGACATGCAACATCTCCGAAACACGTTAGATATCTCTATCTGACCTCAAATATGAACTGCAATTCACCTTATGTCAGTGAGAAGAACAGCTTTTGTGTCATACAATTCCTTTAGTTTATCAAGATTCAGACTTTTTTGGAGGTAAGTATTACAAACTACGTAATGTCTTTATGAAGCAGTAAAATGAGTAAAAAAATAGCGTCATTTCCGGTAGGAGAGTATGATTTCCAAAAACTTATATCTACTAATAGAGGAAGTATTCTCCATGATGGCCTATTTAGCAATATGGAATACAAACTATTCCGTACTATTTGCAATTTTTGTAAAACTTGAATGGTGATTTTTTTTTCAATACTGTTTATTTTCAACAATAACTTCAAGATAAAACGTTCTTGTTTAATTATTCATAATTTTCTGTAAAAATTCGACTATTGTGCTTTTAGTAAATGATTATTTCATATTTCTCTTTATAATTACTCCATATTACTCAATTGGTCCATATTAACTGAAAAATACTTTTTCGTTTTCCTTAACTAAAAATCTTGTATGTAAAGTTTATTTATTTATTTATTCTTTTTGTAACATAAAACCATCAAAACGCATTAACAACGCCTGAAAGCTTGAAACAGTCGAATCAACAATAATCTGAAATACGTCAGTTTAATTTGGTGTATTCAAATGGAAACGGTATTCCATATTCACCTACTTTTGCCTATATAATATTTTTTCATTGCAAAAAAATATACGTATTTTGTTTCAAATGACTGCCTTTCTTTAAAAAGCAGTATAACAAGGAATCCGCTTTTCGTATATATATATATTAGGTCGTCTGGGATATTCGTGTGGATTTTCGTTAAGTGACATAAGGATAGGTCTGAATATATCATAATGATTGAAAACAAATGGCATGCGTACATATTCTAAAAGTCAATACTTCAGGCATTTGTTGAAAAAAATATTGGTTATTAATTTTTGTTGTCAGTTTTATACGCCTTCGAATATTGAAGCAAATGAAGTGTATTATAGATATTTAAATTTTTTTTTTTACGGGAAAGGCAAAAATGCCATACAAGTGGCAAAAAAAATATGCGCTATTCATGGTGAATGTGCTGTAGCTGAACGAAATGCGCTGACGGGATTTACTAGGTTTAAAGCTAGTGGTCTAAACCAACAAGATCAATAACGCCCACGCAGATCCTCCATAAGTGATGAAATTTAGATTAAAAAACTGATATCTAAAGCAACCCACAATATACTCCACATGAATTAGCAGAAATGTTAAAAATATTAAAATACACTATCCGCGAGTATTGAAATGTGTTGAATTTCAATTTTCTTTCAAAATCTTTACGAACTTTCTGGACAACCCGATATTTAGTAATAATGCAACACGTAAATACTTTATTTACAGAAAAGTAGAAAATTTATTTTATTTAAAATCAGACAAATCGTGTATTTTATAATGGTTTAATTATACATAGGTTTTATAATTTTTATTTTATTATTTATTTGTATTTTCTACTACACTTTCATTTAACCGCTTATTTTATTTTATTTTTATTTTTTTCCCCTGAAAGTCATGTTAAAAATCATTCTTCATTTCAGTTTATAAAAGGCAATACTGTATTTGCGAAAAGCGCAGAAATATAATTCTTAAATGAAATTACAATGTCACCTCAACTTGTTTCAGTGAGAAGAACAGCTTTTGTGTCATACAACTTCTTTAGTTTATCGTGATTCATTATTATTATTTTTTTTTTTTTTTATGTATTTGTTTAAGTTGTCAACAATACAATAATTATGTTTATTTGTTTAAATAATAATAATAATAATCTAAAAGTTTCACCTTCTCGCAAAGCATTGTAAAACATAAAATTTCAAACACGGCATTCGTTTTAGTATAGCATAACCCAACAACTTATTTTGTATAAATGCCATTTAACATTTTGCATCCGAGGCCTTTTTCGTGCAGCGTATTAGCAACTCCAGACTTTTCGCAGCCTTTTTGAAGCTTTTTTTAACCAGTAAAATAAAATCATTACACACACAAATTAAGGAATTTTTTTTTATACTTTAACATTTTATATACCTTTACACCTTTATAAGCATAATTTCTTGAATGTTATTCTCCGTAATTTTTCTGTGTGTGATATTTCATGTAACAATTCCCAAGATGCATACCCGTCTTCTCGGGACAAGTATTACAATAATATATCGTTTGATGCATTTTTCCAGGTTTATTTCTCTGCGAACATACTTTGAATTCCTTCCTAACTCCTGTTAGAATATCATGTAGCTTTCCATTCAAGTGGATATTTTCGGAATCGGAGTAAGACTATATATATATATATATATATATATATATATCTGAAAATACATTTTAGACACGTAATTGTTTGAATATGAAGCTCAGACATAATATACATCTTAATTTAAGACACTTTTGTGTCTTAATAAACTGGTGGGACAAATGAACTGATATAAAGTGTCTTAAAAAAGGAACAGGTCTGAAAGTAAGACTTTTTAAATTGTCTTAAAATTAATCATTTTGCATTCCATCGTTGATTATTAGTAGTGGAGCCATCTGTCAATGGAAATCAAAATCATCTTCGTCGTCTCGTATTTCCCATATCAAGATACAGTTTTAATACAATGATAATTTCTTTTAAAAATTTTTAAACTTAGCAACTGAAAAAAAAAAATATATAGATAGATAGATATATAGATATAGATAGATATATAAATTGAAATTATAATGCAAATATCAAAAATTTAAATGTATTTTTTTAAAACACAAAATAAACAAATAATTTTTTTCAGTAAGTTTTATTTATTTATGAGATTTTTCTGAAAATCATGTCAAGTGAGAAAGCCTAGTCACTCTTATTTTACTCCTAGTTTGAGTCTATTTCAATTCCTTTAAGTAAAAATAAAATAAATATATCAAATTCCAATAAATAACAGATGAAATTAATACTATTATTTAATTAAAGATGTTATCTACATTTTTGTTCAAATAAAGCTCAAAATAATAAAATTAATTACAAAAATTGCGTAATTTTAAAACGTTTGTTTGTGAAATTTAAATAAGCTTATTAGATAAAATTTTAGATTTAGCATAACAAATATGCATAAATGGTAAATGACGTTATCTTATTTACGTTGAATTATGTTTGAAATACTTAATAAAAACATTCTTAGGAGCAAACATAATTTAGTTAAAAAATAAATAAATAAATAAGCAAATAAAATGTTACTTTTTATTTAAAGCTCGTTCATTTAATTAAATGATAAACATTAAGATGAACTTGCAGCGAAGAATAACTTATAGCTTAAGAAAAACTTGTAGCTAAGAAAGCGAATTTTAAATAATCTTACACAATTTGTAAATAGATTTTTTTTTTTTTTTAATCTTTCGATTTAAAACTATTTTCTTTAATATTTTCATATGTACCTCGATGCAAAACAAAACTTTTCTGGTTTTTATATTCATATGTATTTTTATTTTTCTTTCAGATAACAGTTTTTAAAAAGAAGTAGTTTTCAAAACATCACAGTCTGAGGTTTTGATATATTTGTTTATATTTTACAAAACTTTAAACCTCTACACATAAAATTCTTAATTTCTATAGTTTTAAGAAAAAATAAATACTAATGGCATTATAGCACTAAAATTCATTTCGCGAATATTACTGTGTATATTACCAAAATATACTGTGTGAGGTCGTGGTTTGATTGGTAGGAGCGTTTGTTTGCGGTACCGAATATAGTAGGTTCAACTCCAGGGTCTGGCAGTTTTTTTTTTTCAATTATTATATTTTATTAATGCTCTATAAAATTCTAAAATGCGTTTTTAAACGGAAAAGCAGAACCATACGTTACTTTTATTTATTTATTTATTAAAAAGCCTTAAAAATGGCAGATTTTTTAAGCCTAACATGGCAGTGTTTTTAAACCTAAAAAAGGTGGCGGTGATTTAAGACATTTGCAGTGTCTTAATTTCAGGTGCAGAAAGTTGTCATAAAAAGTAAGACTTTTTTTTTCCGCTTAAAAAATGACCATCCGTTTAAGACACTTTTTCAACAGAATTTAAGACGTTTTCGTTTACAGTGTAAAATTCGTTTCACAGGCGTAATTCCTGCATTGTTCCAATTAGTCAAGAATGCGAAAACCCTCTTGTCCTTCCATGCTAAAACTAATGTTTTCCTTTCTGGTTTGCTGTTGATTTTTTCCGAATTTTGTTTTTTTATTTGTTCTGGTATATGCTTTCTGTTTGTTAAGATAGTTTCTGTGAGGTGGCATTTGAATTTTAATAATTTTTCAGCAAAGGTATAGCTCATATAATAACGATCAGTGAACATATGATATCCTTGAACACCGGGTATTTTTTTAGCAGTTTTTCATAAAGATGCAATAGTATTCTCGTTGATACCGAAAGGTCGGGCCTCATCAACTTGTCCGTTATCAAACTTCCATAATAAGGAAGAATGGCACAGAAGTAATCGTTAATTGAGTCTGCCATCGTCTTTGTATTAATTTACACTTTATAATATTATACAGAAAGAGTGTAGGAACCTGCGTCGAGTAAACTAAACGTAAAAAAATTGCCGCGCATCGAGTTACAGCAGTAAACCAAGTGGTGAGCTTGAGTCACTTCTCGAGAAGCGGCATGAAACCAAATGGTGAATGAGAGTCACCTCTCGAGTGCAAAGGGTTAAAACTGTTAAACAACAAAGAGGCTTTGTAAGATGTAAGAATATCTTCATTAGGCATGTAAAATGTATATATTTTCAATTACCTTGCTAAAAATGTTAATTTGTTTTTAGTAAAACATTTTACATGAATTATATTTAAAAATATAAATAAATAAACAATTCCATAATTTAAATACTTTGTGGTAGTCTGCGATAAAGCTTTAAAAATATTAATTTGAAAATTTAGTGGCATGTATGTTAAGTTCAGTTTAATTAGGCATTTTCTTTTCGTTTTCTGTTATTGACTTAGTCTTTCTTCAAAAAAAAAAAAAAAAAAGACAAAATGTATGAAGCATCATTTTTGGAATCTATAGATTTCTGGTAAACTATAAGTAAATACTATTATGTAGAGTGTTTAAACGACAAAGTAAAAATAAAAAACGATATTTAAGCCATTAAAGATTTCAAATGCAAAGATTTTTGTCGTTAAAGGGTGTTGAACGACACAATTTCTTCATTTTCGGTAGTTTCTGCTATGTTTCCTTAATTAATTATAATTAAACTTCGAAACATACTACAAATGGTACTATATAATTATATTGGTGGTAGATTTATGGATGAAACAGCGTCCATAGAGTCCTTGTATTGTAAAAAACCGCAGGTGATAAAGAAAAAATATATACTTCAGTTTCGGATTTAGCACACCAAAAAACATAACGTTCATAAAAAATTATCAAATCAAAATTTTAGATTTAGATATGTGTAATCTGCCATCATCCGTTCCACCTCGAATATTCGAACAGGTTCTATTGCATTTTTGTCTGAATAATGTGCTCGCCAATGTATTCGGTTGATCTTTTCGCAAAACTAAAATTGTACAGTATCCGAGCATAATAAGGTCTGGTGTTATCATTCATGAATAATTAGTCTGAGGATTTCATCTTTTTACTTCTCAATCTTGTCTACTCCAATTTTGATAATGTAGAGTAGAGACACCCAAAGAAAAAAAAACACCCTATCCATCTCATTATCTAACGATTGCAGAAATAGGAAGTAGGCACCAATCGAGAAGAATATTACATACAATAAAAGTATACAAAAATGACATAATTTAAATTTCAATCATTCAGTATAATTAAGTATATATTATTTAAAAACTTGGAATGTATAGTCTAAATTTCAAATATGAAAAACTTGTCCGTTAATATGTATATACATCTATTCTGAAATAAATCGTAATGCAATATTTATTTATATCTATATATAATAAAAAACTGGAATTTTACATTTTTTTTTTTATTAAATAATACGAAGTGCAACAATTACACATTAATATAATTTTCTTGATATTTCTTTATTTTTATTATTAAGTTTAGTAAAACTTCACATGTTACTTGATGGAAGAAATGTTGATCTATATAACCATCTGCGGATTATAAAAAAGATAATATTTTTTTAAATAAGTGTAATAAAATCTACTTAAAAATGTTACACTTTAAATTTACATGTATAATTCTTATGGCATATATTTTACGTTTTGTTATTGTAAATTTCAAGAAAAAATATTAATATACATACATTCATTAATTTTAGTTAGGAATATTTTAAATTAATTGCATAATGTTTTGAGAATTTCTTCGAGTTTTTCTTTCATATATATATACAACATATATATATATGTTGACACATAACCGACAATGAGTCACAAATACTGCATTACAAATATATAGTTTACTGTTTGTACATAAATGTCATCTTAAAATTCATTTAATGAATGTACATAGAAGCAGAAATTTAAAAAATATGCTTTAAAAATTAAACATGCTTTCTAGAAAGAAAATATATTAATTATTTTCATTTAGATAGTGGCTTTACATAAGACAGTACATAGAAAAAAATTCCATTAAAACGATTTACATTCTGATGCACGTTTTCTACTTATCATATAAAAAAAGAAAAAAAAAATCATCTCGTGAATGAAATCTTCAAAGATTTCAAATACGCATACACTATAATAAATATTACTTAATATTTATACGGTATAAGAAGTGTATAAGTTGTTTTAGTAAATGTGAGCATTTAAATTGTAAATGAATACATTCTGTATTGATCAATTATATATGTTTCATAAAATGGAATACTCTATGGTGCTTTATCGTGCAGATATAATGCATTTAGTTAATTTATTTGATTACAGTTTGAGAATCATGATCTAACACAAATACAGAAATACGCCTTATTTTGATTCGATAGATAAATATACTTATTCCGCGTATGATCGATGTATGACTTAATTAACTCTTGTCTAATCTAAATAAACAAAGTACGGAAAACAGATAGAATTGCAAATATCTCGATATGAGAATTATTTACCCATATGATACAGATAATTTTCAGATAATGCATTTATTACACATGTTTTAACTGCATGCTAAAGACTACTTCGTAATTATATTAGTAGTATCTGATACTCGATTGAATAAACATGACATTGAAGATATAGCTAACATTAGGGTATTGTAATACAAATTAAAAAAAAAAAAAAAAAAAAAAAAAAAAAAAAAAAATCGGTAACTGACATGTAAGACTAAATTGTGGCTCTAGTAAAAATAATTCCATATCAATTTAAGCTCCTTTTGCTAGTGAGTGATAAAAACCCTTATGGGAATTATAGAGGGTTTTTCTATATTATCGTGATTATTCTCATTTAAAAAAACTCTGGAAATAAAGGTGAACACGAATGACGAGATTTAGTAAGCATCATTTTATTTTATGACCCTATTCTAGGAAATGAAGTGATAATTTCTCGTGAGACAAAAGATTCATTATATTCATAAAGTTATTCCACCATCTTAAGAAGTGTTGTTTGGAAATTCCCGATCAATACGTTTATCCAAATCATATGTTAAACCTTTTACGCATAACTCAGAAGTCTATATTTCTAGTTTAGGGATTCAGAAAATGACTACTTATCGTTGTAGATGAAGACGGTATATAATTTTCTCAGTGCTGGTCTCATAGAATGCGATATAAAAACAATGCGATTTATAATCTATATTATACGATTTATAAAGAAATCTACACATATCGACATTTGACAACGCATGCTAAAATGCAAAGTAAGCTAATAGAGCATCCATATATAATCATGCTCCTTTAATCGTTATATAACACTTGCTCTAAAGGAAGATATGATTCTCTTCGTATAATGTTACATGAACTTTAAATTAAACGCGCGTCTTTTATTGATTTACCTGGAAGTTTTCCTTGTACTTTCATTTTTATTTCTAATAAAATTGAATTGAGCCGTAGAAATCCGTCAATACATCAATCAATCTTACGAAATGTTTAACAAATCGAATGTTTTCAAACAAATATTGTAGAAAAATATAGATAGAGGATGTACTACCATCATCGATCTTTCTAACTTTTTTGGAGGTATAATCAAACGCATACTACTGTTTCCATAAAAACATGTGATTATTTTTCAATATATTAGCTTATCAACTGGGGATTTTAACATGCTCAACAATTGAAGACATTATCGAAATATTACAGTAACAGTAGATGATTTACGCAAAAAGAACTTGTAATCTATCCTTTATAAGAGTATGTATCTAATATTGCTATTGTATTATTAATATATATATATATATATATATTGTGATTTCTCTTAGCAGCTCAAGACTAGCAAAACGTTTTGGTCACAAAAACGTTCATGTGGCAAAACAATAAAACACATTCGAATTATAACTATGACGACACCGTATATGAAATTACCTTTAAAAATCTCTTCTGAGCTCGCGCCCTATTTTCTCACCCGGAGCAACAATAGAATTTGCATTAGTGTCCCTCGAGTGTAATTTAGCTCTCGTTTGACATTGAGTGTTAATGTGATCGCGTAAAATTGATTACGTACATTAGCTTCGCGATTGACTGTTGTTTTTCAACATGATTAAGAAGTGAAATTTAATTTTATGATGAAATTCCAGGACAGTACTTCAAAAGAGTACTCCGAGATCACTATATTACATCTTTAATTAAAAGAAATATAATCACCATACAATATTTATCTGTACAAAATATATACAATTTTCACAAACCCCTTTTCGGTTTTCGCGCACAGTAAAAAAGAACATTTTACTACATTATGTGGTTACATTTTTTTTCTTACAGGCCACTGCAATATATCGAATATAAGAACTTACCAACTACTAACTATTAAAAACTTATTCTTTTCACTTTATGAATCGACCAAAATCTATATTTTTTCCATGAATGGCGACCACGCCTTCTATTTTACTTTAAATATTAGGGAAGATGGCTCAATAATGATAAGGTATTTAACTTACGCCTACGTCTTTGGATTTTGCCTGTTATAATTTTAAAATATTTCTCTTTCATTATAGTTTTGTGTGAGCACAATAATTTTATAAAAACAAATTTCTTAGATTATCGAATAATGTAATTTCGAAAAGAAATGCTAATAGTATTTTTTTAAAATAAACTATATATATGCACACGTAAATAAATAAATAAATATATATATATATATATATATATATATATATATATATATATATATGGACAAACATGTTCCTGCAGATATATTGATGTAAAAAGAATAATACTTCAATGCATTTAGTTTCGATGTGTTCAACAATACAATAATTTAAAGTTATTTCGA
Organism: Salticus scenicus; assembly: GCA_963930645.1. NCBI lineage: Eukaryota > Metazoa > Arthropoda > Arachnida > Araneae > Salticidae > Salticus > Salticus scenicus. The sequence goes on from OZ005650.1 coordinate 197,098,047, forward strand.
CACAGATATATATATAAGTATGAAACGTGATTTTTTTCATATTTTTTATGTTTCTAATAATTGAGTTACGTGAATACAATTTGCAGTAAGAAATTGGACGAGTGATATCATTACTAAAGCAATGAAATAGCAACGTGACATAAATTCTTTTAAAGTCTATTGTTGAAGATAAAATTTTATAAAGTGATTTTCAAAAATCTTTATGACATTTTGTTGCTTTATCTTTACGTGCAGTATGAACAATGCTTATTTCAACATTTCTTTTTGTATATTTCGTAAATTTGTACAGTTTTCGTAGATGAGATACATTTTTTTTTTCTAACTGTCCGTGGAGTAAAATACCTTACACTATGAATAGACTCATTTTGTGAATAAGTTAATTTGATTGATTTTAGCTAGTATTTTACAATTATTAATATATATTATTATTATTTAGAAAAAAAGGGTTTTTTTTAGGTTTTTGAGTGAATGCATTTCCATAAACATAAATATATAAATACATTTAATTATTATATAGTATGTTAATAACATAATATGACATATTAATATGTACTGGGGGTTCCCTATATGTTTGTAGACATTTAAAAATTCATAAAATTTGAAGAAATTGTTAATTTTGCGAGATGTGCAAAAATGTTATTCTCGTAAAGGGTGATTTATTTTTTAGTAAGAAAAAAAAAAAAGTTAAAATTTTCGTCGATAGAGGGTGCTACACATATGTATAGTGAAAAGTATGTAAATCGGAGTCATATATACTACACGGTTTTACTATTAACACAGCTTATTTCTTGTTTTGTCTCCTATTACTTGCGCATACATGAAGTTTTAATTGCAATGTTGACTTGGTGGATAAAGCGTTATTGCTGAAGATACTTTCCCTTAGGTAAGAACCGCCGATTAAAGCTACAGTTAGCGATGATCTAACTCGACTGCAAACTGTAATTTGTGGTGATAGAGAACACGTAGAATAGGATTTATATATCTGTAAACTTTTTCAAACAAATGAATACAGTTTTTTACAGATACGTGTGATTTCCTCACGTACGCCGTCCTTTATCGACAAAAATTTAAATTATTATTATTATTATCATTATTATATATATATATAATATATACATATATAATAATTTATATTCAATTCTACCAATTCCTCCAATTTTTATAACTTGTTGTAATGTCTACTGACTTATGAGACACCATGTAGATACATTTAAAATAATTAATTTATTGAATAAGTTGCAGAATTTTCGGTGCATTACAACTGGTGCATTATATTCAATTTATTAATACAAATTTAAATATATATATATATAACAGTTTGATAACTCACTGTATCGTACTGTGTGAACTCATTATATTATTCCCAAACAGCAATTTATTTTTGAACAATGACGATTGTATATATTTAATTAAGTGTATAATAATACATTGCAAGATATTCTACATAATATAACAATTTAGTAATTAAATTTTTTAAATTTAGTATAAATATAATTGTTTATTTTTATTTGATTTCAAAGAAATTATGCTTTTATATAATTAATTAATCGTTCAGTTTGAAAAAATTCTTATGTACACCATTCAAATATATTTCTATCAAGTGTGTATTCATAAATTTAAATTCAATTTTCCACACCAGTAATTTTCTTTAAGTTATGCATTTGCAATAAAACAAAGGTGATCAATATTTCAATACTTTAACTTCAACACATTCCAAAACTAATTTCCAATAGATTATTTATTTCATTTTATTAGAAACTATTTTCCACTTGATATATTTTACTTGAAATTTATATTTTTCTCTTAGAAAATATTCTTGCTAAGGAAAAATAGTTAATTTTCTAGAATTATGATTCCGACAGATAATATTCATTGTGACATATATTTTCTAATTTTTCTTCATTCAGCTAGACAATCAAGCACAATTTTAATTTATTTATTTTTTAGATAATTCATTGATCCAAAAGAAATATAGATTTTTGAGTATTTTTGTTAAAATAAATGAAATTTGTTTACTATTTCCAAATGTTTTATAAATCAATAATTAAAATAAAAAATAATTAAGAAATTATTTTTTTTTTTTTGATGAACTAATATCTGATTATCTAAATATATAAACACGAAAAACTAATGATTCATACAGTTATTGGTTTAACTGCCAGTTCTGTAAAAAAAAAACAGTTTATTTGCATATTATGTCCTTTTTCTGACATAGGAACTCACGATAACGCAGTTAACGAAATTTATTACAGTGAAGCACCGCTAATCCGGAAACCTATAATCTGGCACTGTTGATCCCTTTCCTTTCTCTTCTTTAATTTCTTCTCCTCCCGTAAGTCGTAGTACTCGCAGATGACATTGAAAAAATCTGGAGTGACTCCACTCGACTTTCCGAACATTGAGTAACTAACAGTTTTGTAGATAAAATAAAGAAAGAGGAGTTTCTAAACAAACAAAAAAGAGAAAACCATAATAGAGTGATTGAGTATTTTTCTCCATATATCACACGAGGTTTTATTTAACGCTACTGAACTTTGAGCCCTTTGATCATAAGGATAAAGAATTTTTCGTTGTGTCCCTGTAAAAATCTATAAATGCTAGATTCACCAAAATGCTTATAGTTAGTGCAACAGTGATTTATAATATTCATACAAATTTTCAGCTCAATTGAATAAGGCGTTTAGATGCTATCGCTGGTCTCATAGGCCATAAAGATAAAGAATTTTTCTTGGTGTCCCTGTAAAAAAACTGTAAGTGCTAGATTCACCAAAATCTATACATTTGGTTCAAATGTGACCCATAACATGTGTACAAATTCTTTGCTGAGATTAATAAGGCGTTTAGACGCTATCACACTTTTAAAAATTTGGCAAAGAATTTTTCTTTGTGTCCCTGTAAAAAAACTATAAGTGCTAGATTCTCCAAAATCTATACAGATTGAGTATCTGTGACCTATAATATGTGTATAAAGTTTTTGCTCAATTGAATAAGGCGTTTAGATGCTATCGCACTTTTAAGATTTTGGTCCCTTGGCCATAATGATAAAGAATTATTCTTTGTGTCCCTGTAAAAAAACTATAAGTGCTAGATTCCCCAAAATCTATAGGGTTCGTACTATGGTGACTTACAATATAGGTACCAACTTTCAGCTTATTTGAACAAAGCGTTTAGACGCTAGCGTGTTCACTCACAGACATACACACATACATACACACATACATACACACATACATACACACACACATACATACATCATCATAAAATAGTGAAAACGGACTCGTTGGACCTCGAAACATATAGAAACATCAAAATCTCGAATTCGGATTTTTGACATGATTACAATACTTTCCTCACTATAGTGTTCGGAAAGTAACAACATACTTGCCTCTTTTATGGATCATCAGTAAAGTTTACAGATTTTCATTTAATTTTACTGACTTACGGATTGACGCATTTTTAGTAAAAGGTTTATTAAGATGCAATATTCCTTTTTTTTTTTTTTCTGTCTTGCATTCGAAATCTAAAAGTTAGTAAAAAAGTAAACCGTTCCTAATCCCGCTACTGAATGCCACAATAAGCATAACAGACAGAAATATGTTTATCCCTGTAATTCTATTGCTGTATTATAACGGTTCAGTTGGAAATTTTAACTTATTTCAAACATTATTTTAATTATTTACGTTTTTGATAGGATATTTACTTTCCGAGCACTATAGTGAGGAAAGTATTATAATCATGTCAAAAATCCGAATTTAAGATTTCTATACGTTTCGCGGTCCCCTGAGTCTGTTTTCACTATTTTTACGATGATGTATGTATGCATGTGTGTATGTATGTGTATGTGTATGCCTATAAGTGAACGCGCTAGCGTCTAAACGCTTTGTTCGAATAAGCTGAAAGTTGGTACGTACATTTTAAGTCACCAGGAAAATGTCTTTATCATTATGGCCTATAGGGCCAAATTTTTAAAAGTGCGATAGCGTCTAAACGCTTTATTAATCTGAGCAAAAAACTTTTACGCATGTTATAAGTCACAGTTGCACGAAAGGTATAGTTTTTGGTGAATTCAGCGTTTGCAGTTTTTTTACAGGGTCACAAAGAAAAATTCTTTATCATTGTAGCCTATGGGACCAAATTTTTAAAATTGTGATAGTGTCTAAACGCCTTATTAATCTAATCAAAAAATTTGTACACATGTTATAGGTTACCGTTGCACAAACTGTATAGATTTTGGTGAATTTAGCACTTATAGTTTTTTTTTACAGGGACACAAAGAAAAAATTCTTTATCTTTATGGCATATATCACCAAATTTTTAAAAGTGCGATAGCATCTAAACTCCTTATTCAATTGAGCTGAAAATTTATATGAATATTTTAAATCACTGTTCCACTAATTATAAGCATTTTGGTGAATTTAGCATTTATAGGTTTTTACAGGGACACAACGAAACATTCTTTATCATTATGATTAAAAGTTCATGATTAAAAGTTAAAAGTTCAGTATCGTTAAATAAAACATCGTGTAATATATGGAGAAAAATACTCAAATGCTCTATTATGCTTTTCTCTCTTTTGTTTGTTTAACAATTCCTCTTTCTTTATCTACAAAACTGTTAAACTCAATATTTCGAAAGTCAAGTGGAATCACTCCAGATTTTTTAAAATTGTACTACACATTTTTAAAACTATTTGTTTAAGAAATATTTATTTGTTTTTTGTTATTGATCGATGATTTTGATCGACATTTTCATTCTTCAAATCCGAAAAATTCGGTAATCCAGCAACCTCTATCTCTCGTCGATGTTCGAAATCGATGTCGTATTCTTCATTGAACATAAAAGGTTAATGGCGTGTGGAACTTTAAATCCTTTTTTTGTATCCTCTCTATGGTTTCTAATAGAGCCTTTAAATTTTGCAAAATATCTCCTCGTATAACCTAATTCAGTTAAAAGATGAAAATCTTATTAAATTTTAAACTTAAGGGGTCAAAGTTTGTATCGGACATTTAGCGCCTTTTTACTGTGTTTGCATAGTATGTTCAAGTAGAAACTTGAAAGATTTAAAACAATACATCCTTTTAAGCCATAATTAATTAATGTAATATGTCATTTCATGGCATACGAGCACCCTAACATGGATTTAACGAAATTTAATTAAGTGTTTAAGAGATGGGTGTTAAACCTTTGAAACTTTTTATCGTATCTCCGCATTAGTTGTCAGTAGTTGCATGAAATTCAGCAAAACGTTTTCTTTTAAACTCAAATTAAATTAAAAGATGAGATCTTTCGAAGTTTAATCCTTCATTTTATGAAAGGAGGTATTTTATTTTTTGTGATTATTCGTATATATTTTGAATGGTTTTCAGTACAGGCATTAAATTTTGAAAAATGTTTCTTCTTATGTGCTAATTAAATAACCAAATATAAAATGTAGACAGTTGGTACAATTCATGACTTAGGGGCTAATAAAGAATGGAATTAAGAGAATTTGTTTATTGAATGGTTGAAAGGGGTGTTTTTATTATTATTATTATTATTATTATTATTACTTTATTATAAATGATTTAACCATATTTGTGGATTGGTTTCTTACAATTTTAGAATTTTACAAAATGCACCTTGCTAGATATAAATTAAGTTTTTTTTTTTTTTTTTACGTTAATTAGGATCGAAATACATTGGTCAACGGGATGCGAAAGTTCCTGAACCTTATCACAGTATATCTTCATTTTTATTTTATTTTTAGCCTCTTTTTAGGCCATAATAAAGTAAAAATTATATTATTTTAAAATTAACCTATTATTATTTTTTTCTTTTTAATATTTTTTTTTAAATCTTGTCACCTTATCACTGCTGTAGTTTCCAGTAGAAGTTTTATGCTTAGAAAAGTGTCGTCTTTTAAACTCTAAGTAAGACACATATGTTGATCAACAAAATTGTAGTTCCTAAAGGGTTGAACGAGCGACAATGGTAGTCAGAATCCTAAGGAAAATACGAAAATCGCTAAGTTTTAGCTATTCTTAGTCTTAGTCTTATCCCTAAGTTTTAGCTAGTCTTAGTTGTCCGGAAAATAATGCAAATTGTATGGCTGGAAATGAATGACAAATGACGCTTTTTTTTTTTTTTTTTTTTTTTTTTTTAGTTTTGATGGAAATATAAGGGGAAATCCAAAGTCACCAAAAGTATTTTAGCTTTAGACAGCTATGTGATTTGGACAAAATTATTAGGACAACTGAATTTGTGTGTTTTGAAAAGTAAAATATGTTTTTTTTTTTTTTTTATCTGAACACGACACTCCCAGATGATATAAATGCTTAGAGATTGGTAACGTCGTATTCCGCTTTTTTTTAAATCATGCCACTAGTTGCTAAATTTTCGAAATTTGAAAAAGAAAAACCGTTGCTTTTAAAATTTCAGGATTTACTGCACGACAAATTGCGGCAAAGCTAAATACAGTAGGCAGCAAAATTATTGGAGCACTAGCAAAAAATTCCTATATAAAAAAAGTACTCTTAATATTGTTTTGTTAAATAAATCCCTGTCGAATCATGTTCTTAATCACAATCAGTCTAAGAAAATTATTCCACAAAGATTTATTTAACAAAACAGTATTAAGAGTACATTTTTTACACCGGAATTTTAGCTAATGCTTGGATACTTTTGCTGTCGACTGTAGATCGAGAACATCCATTTATGATTTTCATAAAAATCTCGGATAATATGGACAGCAAACTCATACAAGTAGGCTATCATCTGTTTCTGTCCATGAGAAAATAATTTATTATAATAAGGGGACTTTGCTCCAAAAAACAAACACCCTCTTCCCGCCTTTTTACAAACGAAACATTTTCGAGCGAATCGCGATTAGGACTATATCCATGTCTGGTAAAGAAGAAATTCTATTATATCTATTGTCGGATTTAACTTAAAGTGAAAAAAGATATGATTACTTACATATTTATAGGTTGCCATAGTAATGGATAGGGAATTTTGACAATTTGAAGTGAATAAACTTACCACAGACGGCGTGTAGTAAGGTGCGTTATCATCTTGAAATGCTGTTTGCGGAAATGTACAAGATACCTCCAAAATAGTGGGTCAGGCACCACTTTTGTAAAGATTGATTTTTATTTCGAGTTAATTGATCCCTTGAGCATAAAAACTTGCCCGACTGTTTGAAAAGTTACGCACCTCCGCATCATAATGTACGGAGAATGTGTCACTGTTTTAAAGTGCGATTTTCATTAAGTCGGTCATATTTTCGTTGTCAGATCTCCTTGTTTTCTTTAGTTCAAAATAAGTTAAACTTGACTCATGAGGGAGAAGCTGTTCAGCCCAATAATTAACTAATTATTTTTTTTAATTTTTTAGCCAAATTATGTCTTGCTTTCCTAATTCTTTTCACTAAGAATGATTTTTTTTTTTTCAAATTTTCTGTAATTTAAACCTGCATTGTTTGATAGTTGTTGCACTGTAGTTAAAGAAATTATGCTGCTAAACACTTTTTACTGAATCTCTTTTATGTTCTAAATGTAATACAAACCGATTTTATAAGCAATGACTTTATAACTTACGGTCATCTCGCTTGAATGAGCAACATAGCCGCCTAAAGCAAAATTCCCAGTTTAAACGAACAAAAAATCTTACATCTTGCTAAAAACCATTTTACCAATATTTCGTTAACATTTAATTATTTTGCTATCTCATGTATTAATATATATATATATATATATATTTTTTTTTTTTCTTTTTTTTGATTTTCTTTAAAAAATTAATAATTTTTGTGGAATCGTTAACTGCCTTATTCTTACCATTTTTGAAATAATTTCTAAAATTACAATTTTCCTGACAATTGTATTTTGTTTTTAACACTGGACTTAATACTAAAGTGCATGCGGAGGACAACATATTAAAATCTGTTCGAAAATTTGCTTTTTGAACAATAAAATTGGCGTTTGTAGATGTAGAAGGAGAAATATCCATTTTTTTTTTTTTTTTTTTTTTTTTTCTTATCGTCAATAATCGCATTTGAAGCTATATTCGTAATATAATAAATAACAGGCAAGCAAATTTTAGTTAGCACTACATTTTAAAAATACTATAGTGCAATATATATATATATATATACATATCGAGAGAGAGAGAGAGAGAGAGAGAGAGAAAGAGAGACTTAACGTCAGTAATCTCATTTAAAATTATTATCATAATTCAATAAATAAATTAAAAGCAAATTTTAGTTAATACGTGTCAAAAATGTAATGAAGAATTGCAAAAATATAAGTGCTGACTTCTACAACATTGCATATTTACTTTTGTATGGAGGAAATTAAATTTAATTCAACTTAGAATATGAATTAACAATCGCACTTTATAGTAACGACATCGCAATCAAATTTCAGAAATTTGGCCACTGAGGTTGAAGAAAATTCATGAATACCTGAAAAAAAGTAAAATATTTCAAAATACTGTAAAGTACCCCATGTAAGGGCCTCTTATTTACACTATACAGAAAAAGAAAATTCATATAATGCCTGAAATCAATCCTTAGTCATCAGAAACGTATAACTGCAATATTACATAAGTGCCTAATTTAAAAATAGAAGTAGCACAATGTCACACCCAATATATAACAATTTAATCTTATTAAATTTTACAAACTTAAATGTATTTTAAAAGTAAAATTATTTTAACTATGAATGAATTTTAAATACAGAATTTGTTTTAACTGTGAAAAGAAACAACTTCTCAAGATTGATAAGTTCATGGGAAAATAAAATTACCTATGGTAGTGAAATATCATGTCAGTAAATAAACCGGCCGTTACAATATTATTATTAATAATAATAATGACCCTCATCTGTCATGAACGATTCCGGTTAGACCGCTTCAAAACAGAAATTTTTGGCCGCCATTTTTTTTATTTTTTCCCGTTTATTCAATTAAACTTACGGAAACATACATATCAGTTTCATACATGTTTTGTATCGCACATATTCCTCTAAAACCTTGAAAAACTATTCAATTGTAATGTTTAAATGTCTAAATTAAATATAACGGATCACTGGCTATTATAAACATGAACCAATAAATAGAATTATGTAACTTCATGATTATAAACAACGCAATACCAAATAAAAACAAACCAAAACTGTTGCCATTCAGAAAATACAAATTCCAAATGGAAAACTCTTTTATTCCGAATGAACGACTCTTTGACTGTTTCATTAAAAAATCGCTTAAAATATTTCTAACACATATTAAAGCCTTAAAACTCTTAAAATATTTCTAAAAACATATTAAAATCTTTAAATATTTTTATCAAGCTTCATTGTTTGTTTACATTGTAAGGTATGATTGGCGTCGAGTTCAGTACGTAAATGTCGCCAATTGATTTTAGTTTTAAAATTAGTGTAAAGTTATAGTTGGAATAGAATGTTTGGTTCGGCAAGTAAAGGTCACCAGTTGAAATGAGTATTGAAAGTAGAGTAGTCTAAGGTGATAATGCCGAGTCAAGATTAAATATTCGGTTGAGAATGAGAAAGTTCCTAGCTGGATCCTGGATATTTTGGCGATGTTGTGGGTGAGATAGCTGGTTGGAGGTATAGAGTAAAGGCGAATTTGGGTTGACATGGAGTGTCTGTAGTTATTGGATAGTTAGTTAGAAAATTTGAAAACAGGATCTACGATAGTCTTAAAAAAAAGTATTTTGGTAAAATGAAGTGAATCGTTTTTTCTTATTACGTGGACTTTTAATACGCAAGAGAAGTGATGACGTCACTGGCCGTTCATGGATACAAGAAAAATATTTACTATGTTAAACGCCCAATGGATTTTTCTTAAAAAATTATTAAAAATCGAGGGAAATTATTTCCCGATTTTAATCCCCATATTTAGGTACAGATATGTATTAGTTATCATGTGCACGCGTTAGATTAAGTAGTTTTTGTTCTAAAATTGATAAAATTTGAATTTTAAATTTTAAAACTCCAGATTAAAAAAAAAATGGCAAACTTCCATATTCCATTGAAAACATAAACATTTCATTTCAAAGGATGGTATTTACACAATAAATATCCAACTAATATACTAATTAAAAGGAAAATGATAAATATTCTATCATAATTTGAAGAGTAATTTGTTTTCAAATGTCTAAATAAAGTATCTGATATAAGATACTAATATGTTGCAGCGGAATAGATTTGATATCAGTCAACCTTGGCAGAAAAAAAGAAAAATATATATATATATATATATCGCCAAATTATCTGGAGAATATAATTTAATTCCTTTCAAAAATCATGGTTATTTTAAAAACTTATATTAAGAGAGTAATGAATAATATGAAACAATCTTTCGCACAATACATATTACGAAAATATACATCTGGGATGTATATTTTCGTAGTACGTTTTTGATCGCCAAATACAAAAACGTCAAGGACAACAGAGTTTTGAAATTTAAAATTAAAATTTTGGCAATTTGACAGCAAGATAACTCAATCTAACACATGCACATGATAACTAATACATATATGTACCCAAATATGGGGATTAAAATCGGGAAATAATTTTCCTCGATTTTTAATAATTTTTTACAAAAAATCCAATGGGCGATTAACATAGGAAATCATTTTCTTGCATCCACGGACGGTTAGTGACGTCACACTTCGTTTGCGTATAGAGTTCTAACAACCACGTGACTTTTTTCTAAGCAACCGTACTTTTCTGAAGGACAATGCTAATTTTTCCATGTCTTTGGAAGCTTAGTAGTCGAATTTTTTTATGCTTTTACAAATACTTGTACAACACTGCGTTACAATAAATTTGTAACACTATTCCGCAATGATAAAATGGGTTAGTGGAGCCAACTGTTCCTCAGCATACATGGTCGTGACGTCATCTGTTAGAACTCTATAGAGCACTTAATGGAACACTGGGATGTGTTGTTGCTGTTGCGTGTCGGGCCTATATTTTTTGTCAACCAGCAGATTTTTTATTGTCATTTATATTTATTGATCGGGTAGATTTTTTTTTAATTTCAGAACGAAAATTATAAAATATCGAAACACATTTGATTTATAAACAAAAACTGAAAATACATTTTAATGACCACGTAGTAACCATCATGATCTAAACATTTTTTTCAAAATTTATTGTTCACATTCCGTCATTTTTGACGGGGTTATGTACTAGTTAAAAGATAATTTGATAAAATTAAACAGTAGAATTGTTTTGCGATACGATACGATTATGTTGTAGTAGGTTAAGGTATTATTTAAAGTTTCAGTTTTCTCCAGACCTTAGTTACCTTAATAGAGACCTTAATTAATTATTTACCTTAGAGACCTTAATTTTGCATAAAATTTCTGAAATAAATCTCCTAGCAGTGACATCATCCCTGAACCCCACCAAGTCCAAAATAAACCAAGTAAACCATGAGTACCAAACCAATTATGATTACAATGTGTGTGGAAAATAGTACGGACTACTTGAGAACAATATATGACCTACTAAGGACTAGAGGGACAAGATGATTATGCTATCTGATGTTAAACACCTAAAAAGTCTTAAAGATATAATAAATAGAGAAAAAAATTAGATAATTTAAGCGAAAATTGCTTTTTCGAGGCAAGACCTTTCTTAATAAAAATGTATGTTTATATGCTGTGGCTTTAACTTTGAATTTACTTCAATATTTTTATTTGGAATTTCTTTACACGTCTTCCTTAAATCCTAGATTTAGCTTCGCATTATTGCAGTTTTTTTTTAAGATAAAATATTTTTTTAGCGGGATATTACTACTGAAGGAAAAAAAATATGAAAAATTTCATTAAGACATAAAAATGTTCTACCAACATTAAGAAAAATGCTTAAATATGTATGTCGGCGAAGTAGAAAATAACTTGTTACATTTTTTTTTTTCTCAAATGAACCACATATATAAAAAAAATCATAAGTACTATTTCTTCAATTATAAAAATATTTTATTTTTCGTAAACCTATCAATTTTAATTAATGCTCCACAGTAGCACTAATTCCGTATACTCGAATATGTACTTTATTAACGAAAGCTTAATTAACGAAAATTAGAACTTTATAAATCTGAACATGAGAAATCCTTTAAAGCATTGCGGATATCAAATGGGACATTATGGAGTTAATATGAGTTATTTGTCACTTGGAAATACTTCATTTGGATTTAGAAATTTGGAAGTTAGAAACATATTAGTAGTTATGATTATTACGGTTAATATGCTTTAAGATTTAATGGATGAATGTTACAGTTGAATATTGCTAAGTTTGATACTGATTGTGCTATAATCATATAATTCATTTTGCGTTTGAAATAAGGAGTATTTTAAAAACTCTATTGAGACTGTCATTTATATCGACAAATCAAGGTTGTAAAAAAAAAAAAAAATATATATATATATATATGTATATATATATAATCATGCAAGTTTTTAATAGAAAATCTGCGTTTTAATAAATAAATGATTACGTAGTATGGAAGATAGCGTCGTTTAACTTTTTCAAAAAAAGAAGGAATTTGAGACCATGGATACTAGGAAGATGGAGGGTGTACTTGTATGTGTGAAAACTAAAAGGGGAACTATGTAAAAGAATCCAACTAAAACATGCACTAAATGTAAAAACACATCCAGGTCTTCATGAGGGGAGTCCCTAGATGCATGGTAGTAATAATATTAAGATGTTTCAATTGCGGGTAGTAAATACTAAAATACAACATTACCCGTATAAGAAGAGAGAATCAGATGAAGCGAATATCCCCTCAAAAGTTCAAATGAAACATAAAACATGAGAATGAAATCGAACAGAAATCGGAATATGAAATATATAAGAGAAAAACTTGGAAGACTATTGGATACATTTTGTATTTACACCCCTTCTCATAATTATACCCCCGTTTTTCTATACACCATATATCTAATTCTCATACACCCGTTTTTCTATATTAACTAAACACTGAACACTATTATTTGAACAAATATATTTTTTATTAATCTGAATTTCATTAATAGACTATATTTAAAAAGTTTTATCGTTTTTGTGTCTTAAAAAACTTTAAATATGGTAAAAAGATGATTTTTCAGGTGTTCACAATTATAAGGACAGCTGGAATTTTAGTAATTTTTTTCAGTTATTCCTTAAATTCATATTTTATGGGGTCTCTTTTTAGGGTTAAACAGTCAGACATTCTCTCTGGTATATATATATATACATTTTTTTTTTTTTAATATTCAGTTTCAATACCATTTCATATAGCATATATGATATTCTTAATACATTTAAGCTATCTAAAATTGCTTTCCACTTACATGCACTTTTCTAATATCATAAGTTAAGGTTTTTTCAACTTTTAGGCCATGGTAAAAGCAATAATACAGAAATTTCTTTCTTCAAACTATTTCCTATTGCTCTAAAGGTAGAGCAAAAATGTCAGTCTTGTTGAAAAAAATATTATTACCCCCAAAATCTAACAAAAATTTGATAATTCCTCGTTTAAAATTTGCGGATATTCTCTTGATCTTCATAATAATAGAAAAAATTACTAAATTCATTCTGCTGCTTCTACTGCCTTCAGTAGAAGCAGCTCCCCAGAGCACCATAGATCCACCTTTAAAATGTCCGATTCATATCTGCCTTTAGGAAATCTGCTCTGTCTTTCGCTATCTTCAGATCGTGCCAGTATCTGATAAAACCATTTGGTTAATCAAGAATAAAATGTTTTTCACCCGAAAATGCAACATTTTACCATTTAATATTGTCTTTATTCAACTTTAACACAGACGGTCTTTCCCCCATTAAATGCTGATTTATTATTACAGGTTTTTTATTCATTTTAACATATTATTAATTATTTGAAATATGCATAAATGTAGACCCTAACCTTTCGTTAAAAATTACGAGCAAATTCGGCAGCAATCATTATGAGTAGAACAGTAAGAGGAATTATGAGTCTTCGATCTCTGTAAAACAACTCTTATTTTGTATCAGATCTCTCACCTATCGAATGAGCTGTTCAATGTTTGATCACATTTCCTTCAGCAATTTTAGACCTTCGAATTTCATTAGAAATTCGGCGGATTTAAATTATCCTTCCACTTAAAAAACACATCTATCATACTTCACTACTTGAACGTTCTTGTTTTCGGGGAATTATCAGTAATGTCCGTCCAAGAAAAAATGAAGGCTTATATATGAATTAATCTAGCCCAGTAGTTAACAAATTCGCATGTCAACTGTAATTTATCCGCTAGTAAGTTAAATAAAACAAAAAAATCTGCATTGTCCCTATAATTATGAACATCTAAAATCGTGGAGAAAAACATTATTTTTTATTAATTTTGTTTTATATTAAAAAATTATAACAGTTTTGGTTTTTAGAATACTAGATATATTAAGTGCACTTAGTATAATCTTGTTCACAATTATTTTTACATTAGTTATTTCAAAATATAAAGTATCCTTATAAATATGAGAAGGAGTGTATATATAAAACTAATAACATAACCGAATGATAAACTTACGTTAAAGATCAATTATAAAAGATCATGCAAATTCATACAACAAAATTAACCTGAAAAGTACTTGGAAATTTTGTTCACACGAAACTGCTTGGTAGTTATTGATTAACAGTTATGAATGATGGGTTAAACATAAAAAAGTTACCGTTATATTTCGCGACTTAACCAAATACCAAAATGCCTTATTAATAAGAATAAATGGAAAACACTTTGAAACGTGCATTTTGTGTATATAGTATATGTTTTTATTTAAATACTAACCCTAATACATGATAACTAATTATTAAAACTAAAAATTAAAAAAAAACTAAGTTCTAACCTAGTTATATAAAGAAAAAAATCAGGATTTATTACATAATATATCTTTTTTATATTAAAAAAAAATATTAATTTTGCATCACTGATGAGATTTAAAGTAAATTATTTTCATAAATATTACAAGAAATTTTTGAAAAGTTGTTATAACTAGTTGCTTCTAGTTATAACAACTTTTCAAAACCATATATTTATCTTAAAAAATTTAAATTAGATTTTTTTTCAAGAAAATATAAAAAGGAACTAGGAATAATAATAAAAAAAAATAAATAAATAAACACCAATTTATATAACTAGAACATGTTGAAAAATATTATTGTTATATAAAATATTCACAAATACAAAATACGTAACCAAATTAATTCAGTGATTCCTACCACATTATAAAATCGAACTAAAATGTGAATGTGAACATTTTCGGAACTTAAATACAATGAAATCATTGTTTAAAATAGTCAAATCATTTCAAAGAAATATATATATATTTTATAAATAATTAAATAGGTTGCATATTAAAAATGCTCCTAAGTCTTTCTTATGAAGAATGCTGTAGATTTTTTTTAATCATTAATTTTATAAAATAATATAGTTTTTCAATAAAAAAGAAACGTATATTTATGAAAAATATTATTTTAAAAAATTGTTTTTTCTTTATCGCATACAAATGTAACTGTCTATGCCGAAATATCTACACTTTAGTCCAAAATTAAAGTCACAACTTGTTTTCTCGCTTTCTTCTTTTGAGCGTAATTTTTAAACAGATGAAACGTATTTACATAAAATTCGGAGGGCAGATATTATATCATATAAATTTCACATAAGAAATATTTTTTTTAGCTGCTATTGGTTCAAATTTTCTCAAAAGTTAGCTTTGAAAGAAAAGAAACCGAAATGAGAAACGCTGTTAAGATGTTTACGTTAAGACGTTAAGAAAACGTTGTTAAGACGTTAAGACAACGTTGTTAAGACGTTGTCTTACAAACTGTAAAGTAATACATACCTCCAAATGTTAGAATTAGATACTTTACCTTGTATTCACTTTTCTTTTTACTTCATAACGGGCGTTTTAAAAAATTATAATTATTAATTTGAGAACTACGATCCTTGCTAGTAAAATTGAAATGTCAGCTTGAAAGTTTACATTTGAGAAAAAATGAAGTAATATCAATTTTAAAAATATTGTTTATGTTAAAGCTCTATAACATTCGATTAATTGTTTGTTAAAGTACATGCCATTCAAATTTTATCTTTATACGTTCATTTGTTTAAAATGTATGCGCAAAACAAAGAAACGAGTAAACATGTTATGACTTTATTTTTGGATATGAGTTTATATTCTAGTAAACAAAATATTTAAAAAATCTGTAAAATACAAATATCGTAGAATAAGTTTAAAAGAGAATTTGAGTAATGGTTTTAAAAGGTATTATAGGATTAAGTGCAACACTCATGATACGATAATAAATTATGTTTTATAAATATAAAGTCATAACTAACAAAGTATTATATTTAAAGAATGTATTTGAAATAAATATTTATGCCTATTGGCTAAAAAAAAATACATATGCTGCAAAACGTTTAGAGTATTTCTTCTTATACTGTGAGACTTCATTAATTACAATATTCTGGAAAGTATGTAGGTTTTTTCATTCGATATTATTGTATAGATTCTCTTTTTTTCTTAAGGTTCTAGCAGGCTTCACCAGCTTTGCTGGTTACTATATTTAAATGAATTTCCAAAAGAATTGAATCGCTGCTATTGTTTTATATTACTTTATAAATTATATCAATTAATAATAATAATAATAATAGTAATAATAATAAATAAATAAATCGTCTTATATTACGCACTGCATCGGGTTAATGTTCCCACTGCCTGTAGAAAGGTATTTCCCAAACGCTTCAATTTGGGTATTTATCGACGACAGGTGCAGCTGTATTATTGAAGAACTGTGATTGTAAAGATGACTATAGCTCAGCATCAATAAAATAATTTACTTTCTGTACCCGATATTTTACAAACCTCGCTCTTTGCACCATATTACCGTACAATTCGTATCTATATAATAAATAATACAAAAAAGTAGACCTTTCTTTAAAAGGAGATTTAAAAAAAAAAAAAAGAAAAAAAAATAAAGAATAAAAAATATTTTAATTAATCTAAAATTTTAATAAGTTTAATTCTTTGTACTATATTTTCAATTTTTCTGATAAATACAATAAACTAAAAAAACAAATAAATAAAAATAGTCCTTTTAAAGAAGTTAATAAAAAAAAAGAAAAAAAAAAAAAGTTGTTATACTATGAAATATATACATAAATATAAGTGTTATAAGTAGATTGTTTAAAAAGATTAATATGTTTAATTTTTTCTTCTGTTTTATAAGATTCCAATCAACAAAATAAATTTAAAAAAGAATCGTCTTGTAATGAATTAATTTCATAAATAAAATATATACATTGTAATAACTGTTGCTAAGATACGCAGACGATTGAAATGAAAGAATAAATTTCAGAAAATGAAACATAAATTTCATTGGATAGGATCGAAAAAAATAATATTAATAATGAAATACAAATTCAAAATTCGAAAAAAAATTGATGAGATGCGCATTTACAAAGTCCAAGCTACGACTTGTTAAGATTTGTAGTTCTGCGATCAGTAGCCTGAGCACCACGCTGCAAACACAGACACACATATGCAAATATATACAGAAACTTATCTTTATTTATATAAGATATATATTTTTTTTTTTACTTCTATAATTTTAAATTCATTACGATAAAAAGAGAAAAGAAAAACAAGTCTTAACTTTGTTCTTGCATTTAAAGGATTTTTATTGGTATATTACTTGTTAGGTAAAATTATTTACTGTAGATATACTCGATATACTGTCGGATTGATGACGAATACCACAATTGTTGTGTTAAATGCAATTTTATTTTTACGTTCACTGAACTATCGGTACATGAATTTAATCACATGTCTTAGAATAATTTTGTCAGATACCCATCAAAAATCAAAGTAGGGGACACTGGGGTATAATGGACCACTCCCTATAATTGTATTTACTTATTTTTTTTAATTTTACGGTTCGTATTTTGGTACTTAGATTGAAGCAAATGATCTCTGCAGTGATAAAACTTAGCTAGAAATTTCATGCCTAAATGATGGCCATTTTATTCGTGAAATTTAGTTTACGAAAGACAAAAGTAAATATTTTGTGGAAAACTTTTTTTTTTTTTCATCATTCATGAATTATGACCTGGAAGAGGCTATTTATCACAATAAAGAGCTAAGATCATTTATAATTATACTTAATATTATTAAAATATTTTTAAGGGGTTTGTTATTATTATTATCATTATTATTATTATTATTATTATTATTATTATAACATTTGCTTTTAAAGGTACACAGGGGATACAATGGACCATGGTTCATTTATCCCAGTTCTCCATCATAATAAACTGATTTACGAAATCTACATCTTTGAAGTGTTAGCTACAAATTATACTTAAAAATTTCATTGTTAACCGTAATTATATCTATTATGTCTTCAAAGATGAATAAAAAAGCAATTTATTTTCAGGTTTTTTCTCATTTATTTTTAATAGCCCTTCAGTTACATTTATATTATTATATTTTTACAAATATCATACAGCTATATTAAACTGTATTAAATAATGGAATAAAAAAAAAAAAAAAAACAATAATACAAATAAATTTGACGAAAAGGACGGTTTTACATTTTGTTGTTTTAATCACACAATGGTTTTGTTTTGTGAGATTCATGAAACGAAAACATATTCAAGATCTCTACTTTTTTTTACCCTGAGGGTGCTGATATATCTCTTGTAAATTTTTAAGCTATTGTAATGATGAGTCTTCTAGACCCTACAATTTCACAAAAGAACAGCAGGCTTTCAATGACACAAAAATCATTTGGTGTATCACATCTAATTTTAATGTTCATTTATTTATATTATTTGTATGAATCTAAAACATAAATAAACAAATACAATATATTCTACATTTTATACTATTAAAAATCGCACTACATTAGTATAATTTTAAATTTTTGTGATCCAATGGTCCATTTTGTCAGTAGCTTTGAATATATATATATACACTGATGGAAAAAAAAATCCCAACACCAGGAAAGAGCTGTGCTAGATAAACGAAATTTGGTAGGCGTGTTTATACATCTGAAAGATGACGTCGATTTAAATTTCGAGCTAGGCGCATAAGTGTGGCGCTAGTAGCGACACTATGACCATGCAAATGAGGTTTGCTTTAAATAAGCGCTGTAAGGTTCATGATCGTTATTTACAGTTGAGATTTGACGTAGTGGGTTAATGTTATTCAAGGATGCCTCTAAGAAGACGAAGAAGCCGTTATCAACAGCTCACTGAGTTTGAACGAGGTGGTGTAGTAGGGCTACGAGAAGGTGGGTTTTCTTTCCGCGATATTGCAGAAAGATTTGGCAGGAATGTATCCACTGTGCATGAGTGTTGTCAGCGGTGGTCAAGGAAAGGTACTGCCTCGAGAAAACCGGGTTTTGGGCGGCCACATGGCACTACTGAGAGGGAAGACCGTCGTGTTCGGCGTATGGCTGTGGCTAATCGTACTGCGTCTGCAGCTGAAATTCGAGCTGCAGTTGGCACCACAGTGACAGAACGAACTGTTACAAATCGGTTACTTCAAGAACAGCTCCGAGCCAGACGCCCTGTAGCGTGCATTCCACTGACTCCAAACCACTGCCGTTTGCGCCGTGAGTGGTGTCAAGCTAAAGCTCATTGGAGGACGGAGTGGCGATCTGTTGTGTTTTCTGTTGAAAGCCGGTTCTGCCTTGGTCACAGTGATAGCCGTGTGTTGGTTAGAAGGAGGCCAGGTGGACGCCTGCTAGCGACCTGTCTGCGGCCTAGACACACAGGGCTTACTCCTGGAGTTATGGTTTGGGGAGCAATTTCGTATGACAGCAGGAGCACTCTAGTGGTTATCCAACGCACCCTGACTGCAAATTTGTACGTCAGTCTAGTGATACAACCTGTTGTGCTGCCATTCATGAACGGCATTCAAGGGGGTGTTCTCCAACAGGATAACGCTCGCCCTCATACCGCTGTTGTAACCCAACATGCTCTACATAGTGTCGACATGTTGCCTTCGAGCACGTATGGGACATCACTGGACGACAAATCCAGCGTCATCCACAACCAGCATTAACCGTCCCTGCATCGACCGCCCAAGTGCAACAGGCATGGAACTCCATCCCATAAACTGATATCCGACACCTGTACGACACAATGCATGCACGTTTGCATGCTTGCATTCAAAATTCTGGCGGTTACACCGGTTACTAATGCACCAATATTTCACATTTGAAATGGCTCTTCTCGCCAATGGCTCTACCTGTGATCTTGAAACTTTAATCAATTAAATATGTTACCTAGACAAATGTATTGCTGAAATTTCATTACTGTACAATAATTTTTTCTTTGTGTTGGGATTTTTTTTCCATCAGTATATATATATATATATATATATATATATATATATAAAGTAAACATATATAATTATTGCTTTTGATTGAGTGCACCATAAAACTCAATATATAGGAAATAGGGATACATATTTTTAATAGGGAGAAATCGTTACTTTGCGCGTAAACACCTAAAATTTCCAAAATTGGTCTATTGTATACCGGTCTCCCCTGCACAAGATTTTATGTCAAAATTGATTGTTTTGATTTACCACCTTTCACTTTCACAGATTTATTTATTGACATTTATATAAAACTAGCTGACCCGTCCGGCTTCGCACTGATGAACAAATTTTAGTTAAAGATGGATTGATATGTAAAAAATCAAAAAATATATCAGTTTATATGTTATAGTCAGGCAATATTATTAACTGGAAAGTCAAAATATAATTTTACAATTATTTTTTTTAATTAGTTGTTAAATGTTGGCAATTTTTACTTAATGCTATTTATTTATTCATTTATTTATTTCATAAAAAGAAACATTTCTTTACTCATAAATAAAAAATATTGAAAAATAAACCTATGACATAAAAATGTTTTTGATAAAATTGACGTCATAATAGCTTTAATTATTATTTATTTGTTCATTTCGCAAATATATTTAATTATTTCCATAATTGATTATTATTTTAATAATGTATATTAAAGGAGAAATCAATAATATGAAACAATATTCGTACAATATATACTATTACAGAATCTGGTGTGAAACAACCACACGACTTCCATTACCCACTATTACACGTAATATATACAATTTTTTGGAGATATTACTTGCATTTTTTGAGATTTTCGAGTAAGAGAAACTTGATACACGTATAAAGACACATACAACAGAGTTTGCATAGCGAGTTAAAAAATAAGGGGAAAAAAAATAGATAGTTATTTTTTTAAACACGAATTTCCGAGATCTAAATCTGAACTACCTAATCAGGATGACCGTTAATATTCCTGTAATAAGCACGTAATACTTGAGAAAGGTTATCTAAATTGGATTAAAGAAAAAATTTTCAAGAATACGTTAGAGCCGTTTTTGAGATACCAACTTTTACCAAAACTTAGCATACTCAATTATTGACCTAAAAACAATAATTACATACAAAAGGATATTTGATAGGAAGTTAACATGGCGAGTTTGAAAAAAATCCGTACAGGCGTTTTTAAAGGAACGCACTTGCGAAGTCTGAAATTGAGCTGTTTATAGAGGACGCCTATCAATTTTCCTGAACTAAGCAACTTTTTAATCGAAAGGGCATCTAATATATTATTTATACAGCAACTTTGAAGAAAATCATTAGAGGTGTTTTTGAATATGGGCTTACGGTCCCATTTCTGGTTTTCGATGACCCAATTCCGGTTTTTCAATTTTCACGAAAATTTGGAAAATTTATCTGTACACCAGACCTGAATCACTTGTGAAGTTTAGTAGTTCTATTTTTATTAGTTTTGGAGATATGACAGCCAGAAGATTACACACACACGTGCACATATACACACACACTGACCAATTGCCAAAACCTATACAATACTTCCACTACCTACGGTAGTAGGGTAATTGAAGTAAACACATACATCTCGTATTTACTACGATAATATACAGATTTTCGTATTACGTTTTCGATCGCCAAATACAAAAATCGCCAATGACGATAGATATCAAATATATGCTTTGTTTTCAATTAAAATATTGAAACTTTTAATTAAAAATTTATTTTACCAAAATTTATTATAGCTTCTAGCACTTAGAGAGAGACAGTGTAACTTTTGATTATTGAAAGAAAAAAAAAAAAAAAAGTAGTCGGCTTTTTAGTTCTAGCGATCGTTCTCTACATATGCATATAAACCTTTCTTCTTTTTACATTAGTATAGCTATAGAGCATAGGTATATTAAATAGGTTTCCAATCAACATAATGTAACTCAAATAATTAAATGCTATTTACATTTCAGTAATGGCTGTATGCGCTATGTATATTGAGCTACTTGCCATAACTGTTATTTGCTAAAAATAGTCGCCAAATAAATTTAAACATCTCAATACGCAAGCGAAGTGTGACATCACTGACCGCACATGGATGCAAGAAAAAGATTTTCCATGTTAATCGCTCATTGGATTTTTTTTTTTTTAATTAAAATTCTAGAAGAATTATTTCCCGATTTTAATCCTCATATTTGGGTATAGATATGTATTAGTTATTGTATGCATGCGTTAGATTGAGTTATTTTGCTGTCAAATTGACAAAATTTTAATTTTAAATTTCAAAACTGTCACCCTT
Source organism: Salticus scenicus (assembly GCA_963930645.1). Classification (NCBI taxonomy): domain Eukaryota; kingdom Metazoa; phylum Arthropoda; class Arachnida; order Araneae; family Salticidae; genus Salticus; species Salticus scenicus. The sequence continues at coordinate 197,120,730 of OZ005650.1, forward strand.
GGCGTTTTTTGTATTTGGCGATCAAAAAGTTATACGAAAATATACATGCCAGATGTATATTTTCGTAATATGTATTGTACGAAATATTGTTTCATATTATTCGTTACACTCTTAATGTAAGTTTTTAAAATAACCATGATTTTTGAAAAGAATTAAATGATATTCGCCAGATAATTTGGCGATATTTTTTTTTTCTGCCAAGGATGACGGATATCAAATCTATTCCGCTGCAACATATTAGTATATTATATCAGATACTTTATTTAGACATTTGAAAACAAATTTGACTTCAAATTATGATAGAATATTTATCCTTTCCCTTTTAATTAGTTTATTAGTTGGATGTTTATTGTGTAAATATCATCCTTTGAAATGAAATGTTTTTGTTTTCAATCGAATATGGAAATTTGCCATTTTTTTTTTCTAGAGTTTTGAAATTTAAAATTCCAATTTTATCAATTTTACAACAAAAACAATTTTATCTAACGGTTGCACATGATAACTAATACATATCTATATCCAAATATGGGGATTAAAATGGGGAAATAATTTTCCTCGATCTTTATTTTTTTTTTACAAAAAATCCAGTTCACTTTTTATATTTGTCCCGTCAGGTTTTATAAATTTCATAAGAAAGAGGATAAAATATTTCTTACCTGACAGGTCTTGTTCTTTTTCGCCGGCTTATTCTAAGTAATCACAAAGTAGTCGAAATAAACACAGCTCAAGTTTCACGACACAAACGTTTAATTAGACGCACTATTTACATTTATAATACATAATTGTTTCATTAATATCTGCAGCTATCACAATATTTAATATTAGCTGCCAAGCATTTAATGTTAGCTGTCGAGCGTCAGAACGCTCTTTCATATCCTTACGGATTCACATTCCATCTTTTTACAACAGAAAAACAAAACTTTTCATCATCAGAAAAAACCATGTTGCCAATCAATAAAACATAAAAATAGGCAGACGATCTCCAGTGGAAGAACAGCCCGCCTCCTGACGGCAAGAATGGGTCAATATTATTGTTCGCGTGAAAATATATTTTATTCACGGAGTAAAAAGACAGGAGAAGAAGGTAACGCTGAAATTTTGTGATGTTGTTTTCTAATGTTTACAGAGGGCGCCACCGTGCAATCCTTCCTTCTCTCCAGCTTCCGCAATGTTATTCAATGGGGAAATGTCTCGTTTTAATTATTTTTTTAAAAATAATATCAAGCTGAAAAAATTTCGATTGAAAGCAAATTTCATTAAATAGAGTATTCTAACCAACATGTTTTTTTTAAGAGCCATTTTATTCTAATTTTACTTTGAAAGAAAGCTTTTAAAAAATGACGATTCTTATGAACCGAAGCTAGCTGAAACAGACCATTGGGAGGAAGGAGAATGGATGAAATTTTGTAAAGAAAAAAAATAAACTTCTTTAGGTGCAGAAAACACGAACTCGGACTTTATTTTTCTCCTAGGGCTTTTGTTTTGTTTTTCTTATCACTATCATAGCCTGTTTTACAACTAGAAACGAAGCATTTATTTGAAACATCTGAATTATGCAGTTTCAAGAACTTACAAAGAAATTAAATTGCTTAAAATAAAAAATTTTAAATGTACTTCAGCAAAATTCTATTGAAAACAACAGTATATCCGCGCCGAAGTAGGGAGGAATGACAAGTGGCGCCCTCAATATTTACCAAAAATTTAGATCACAGTTTCGTAGCTTTCTCCCATTGGACCTTCAACTCCTATTAATATTACTCCGTGATTTTATTATATGTCTAAAAATAAATTAATTCGTAAATCTTTTTGGTAACAATTATAAATTAAAATAAATAATATTATAAAATAGAATTTCTTATTTTATTTTATTTTATTTATTTATTTATTTTTAAATTCCAATTTCGTTTACACCACGGAGTAATATTAATAGGAGTTGAAGGTCCAATGGGAGAAAGCTACGAAACTGTGATCTAAATTTTTGGTAAATATTGAGGGCGCCACTTGTCATTCCTCCCTACTTCGGCGCGGATATACTGTTGTTTTCAATAGAATTTTGCTGAAGTACATTTAAAATTTTTTATTTTAAGCAATTTAATTTCTTTGTAAGTTCTTGAAACTGCATAATTCAGATGTTTCAAATAAATGCTTCGTTTCTAGTTGTAAAACAGGCTATGATAGTGATAAGAAAAACAAAACAAAAGCCCTAGGAGAAAAATAAAGTCCGAGTTCGTGTTTTCTGCACCTAAAGAAGTTTATTTTTTTTCTTTACAAAATTTCATCCATTCTCCTTCCTCCCAATGGTCTGTTTTAGCTAGCTTCGGTTCATAAGAATCGTCATTTTTTAAAAGCTTTCTTTCAAAGTAAAATTAGAATAAAATGGCTCTTAAAAAAAACATGTTGGTTAGAATACTCTATTTAATGAAATTTGCTTTCAATCGAAATTTTTTCAGCTTGATATTATTTTTAAAAAAATAATTAAAACGAGACATTTCCCCATTGAATAACATTGCGGAAGCTGGAGAGAAGGAAGGATTGCACGGTGGCGCCCTCTGTAAACATTCGAAAACAACATCACAAAATTTCAGCGTTACCTTCTTCTCCTGTCTTTTTACTCCGTGGTTTACACACATCAGTTTAAACCACGGAGTAATAAAGACTCCGTAGTTTAAACATTGATGCTTAGATCATTATATTATATCATATCATATCAAATTAAATTATTAAAAAAATAAACACTTTTAATTCTATAATGACGTCAGATTTAACGTGTAAGTTTAACAATTAAAAAAGCTTTATATGAATTTCAATTTAATGCACGTGCAAATATATTTCTTTTCTTTTCACGTCAAGATATTTTAAAAACGAAATGAATATGTAAATGTTTCTTTTATGTTGGCAGCAGCTAATTTTTTTAATATTTCATTATTTCCATTTCTATTACGGCTTCTATGGGGATTTTAATTAAAATGCTCAGATTTTAAACTAAAATTTATTTTATCAAAATTAAATATAGCCTATAACAATATGGCATACTGTAGCTTTCGGTCAGTGAAAGAAGATTTTAAATCGGTTCAGTAGTTTCAGAGATTACCCTCCACAAACAAACAATTTTTTGCGCTTTATATAATGATATAGAATAGATATCATTTTCTTTCATCATTCATCCTTGTTCTGGGTAGTTTCTCTTTTACCCTCTCATTCACTCTACTCTTGAATGATGCTTCGTTTTTCTTTTGTTTCTTTTTTTTCCTACTTTATGCTAATTTTTAATATATACATATATATATTCACCAAAATAATGCATTTTTCTCTTGTAGCAAGATTGATGGAATGCAGGCTGTTCATTTAATCTTTTTTAATCAAGTTTAAACATATAGTGTCGATCTATTGTTTCACACGATTTTGCATTATGTGAAATTGTCAACGGTTTTTTCTTACTCTAAACAAAATAAAATTACAAATGGCATATAATTTCTATATGTAAATTTAGTGATTATATCTCTGTCATAAACAAAATTTAACATTGGAGAAATGTATATATACACTATACACCAATAAAACTTTTGACACTTTTGAATTTAGAATACGATTTGTGTTTAGGAGAGAAAACGGACAGTAAAAATTAACAAGTAATTAAAATGTTTTGGATCACCCTATAAAACGCAATACATGAAATGCGTTTTGGATTTATCGGGTGATTGTGAGTCTTTTCTAATTATGTGTATAAATGTGTATGAGGATACCACATAAATTCTTAGAGATATAATGGTTTCCTTAAAAAAATGAAAAAGAAAATAATTATTATTATAACACGTAGGGTATTAGAACCAGGGCAGAGCCATTTTTTAAAAAACACATTAGACACAGCATACTACAATCAGAAAACAAAAAGGATAAATATATTACGAAACATGGGCCCTTTTACTAAGAAATGTTTAACTATACATGCACAAGATTAAAAAAAAAAAAAAAAAAAAAAAAAAAAAATGTTTTCATTTTTTTTTAGCCAAACATATGGATCTACATATATGAAAACCTCAAACAAATATGGTGTAAATTAAAAACTTTATGAGAGATTAAATTAACAGAATTTCAGCTCCTCTTCAAAAAAAAATAAAAAAAAGAGTATTTTACTGGGATTTACCAATATTTATTTACAATCAGTGAACGCTGTATTACCATTTTGTTATTTAAGTTTGACAGCTCTGGTATCTATAGTTACAAATTTGTCTCGATTGACACATATTACAGAAACAATTGCACAACATCTCGTAGACATGTGGCATCACATGCATCTATGTGCGTATTGAAATTCGAACTCCGAACCCAAGGATTCAAAAGATTACTTTTAGTTTAGCTTTTGAGATGAACGGAAATTATGTTCACTCTACGAATATTTCTCATAACTTTTGAATTTACACGACACTTTTTTAGGCTTTCGTATAAGTAGTTCCTTACTTTTGAAAAGTATGCAAATATATATATATATATATATATATATATATATATGTATATTTATTTATTTATCTTGGAAAAGTTAGTTGGGCAATTCTACCATAAATTTGACTTTTAAGTCCCTGAGGTATAACTTTTAAAATAATTCATATTTCTATTTCTTTTTTTTTTCTTAAGCTGTAAAGATAATCATTACAGAATTGTACAACAACATGTATTAAATAAGTTAATTCAAAAAAAAAAAAAAATATATATATATAATAGAAAATGTGGTTAAAAATTCCTTACTGTCCCTTGTCCCTATAGAGTATTTTTTTCAGTTTAGAGCTCACTTTGATAAATGTATTTGAGGAAAATTCGATCCATTTAAATTTTAACTGGCATTTTTTTTTTAACAAAAATATATAATAATTTTCAGACCTTGGGTATTTTCAGTTTTAATTACTTTTTTGTAAATTTTGTCCCTGGATCCTGGTACCCTTACCGTCCCGTAATCTAAAGTGAGGAAAAAAGACACTAGACTCTGTCTGTTCAATCATAAAAACAGACTGAAAAATACCTACATTTCTGTTAGCAACAGCCATTTTGTCCTATACTTCTGTTGTGTGAAAAGCAAGGTCAAACAACAAAGCGAAACCAGTTGGGTAGCTTTATTGATGGTTTTACCGTCCCCAAGACTTATTATAAAACTTTAGTAGGTAAGTTGAAACTTTATAAGTTTTATATTTCAATTTAAGTGAAGGGTGTAAAAAAATCGCGTTTATGTGTTTGCAGTTAGATCTAACATAATTAAAGCCTGGAATATATGATAATATTCCTTACCGTCCCTTTCTTACTGTCTTTGTTATATTTTACTAATGAAAGTGTCGGTAATATTTGCATTGAGAACAGTAATAAATTATGAATTCATAATTAGTTGGAAAATAAATGACATCATGGCAACACTTATGTAAAAAATACATATTTTTTCACTATTTAGTAAGTTTTAAGTATTTCAACAACAAAGTACAAAAATAAAACAAACTTGTACTTCCTAACATATTTTGCTCAAAATCTATGTTTTAAAGAAGCCACACTGATTCAGATCATGGAACGCCAGGAAGTTTTGCTGATAGCATTGAATGATAGCTTAAACAAAAGCAGACAAGGTTAACGCACATGGCACAGTCATTACCGATGCTCCGATTTTATATACAGTATTGGCAAATTCGTCATTTGAAGTTAAATTTTTCAAAATATCCAATAAAGATATTGAAGCTATTTCTGTACACGTTACACAATATTTGAAACCAATACCAAAAAGAATGAAGTTAAGACAAATTATATGGTGTTCTACATCTACAAATTATCTTGGTTTCCGTAATCTTTTGTGTTTTGCTAATGGAGGAGTACAATGTAAACATTATGAATCAAATCCAAGCATCTAAGACTTTACCAAAATTTCAGAATTTCATAGAAAATAGTATCTTCTTAAAAAGATGATGGATGGCAAAGCTGTTGTCTCAATAAATCAACTGAACAAGAAACTGTAAAACATGATAACGTTTTAAAAGGAGAATGAGTTCCTGTAATGTATAACAACACATGGTATCCAAGAATTGTAGAAAACATGATGTTAATGTAATAATCGTCCTGTATGTAAAGTCGGTAACAAAAATCTCCGAACACTAGCAAAAATTCCTATATAAAAAAAGTACACTTAATAGAGTTTTTTTAAATAAATCCTTGTCGAATCCTGTTCTTAGTCAGTCTAAAAACAGGATTCGGCAAGGATTTATTTAACAAAACTGTATTAAGTGCATTTTTTTTGTATAGGAATTTTTGCTAGCGTTCGGAGTCTTTTGTTACCGACTGCACATCACTCTGACAACAAGTTCTTCTGGCCACTAGCCAAAACCGTCATTGCCTGTCAGTGACTGAAATAATGTGTAAAACTAAGGTTCCTCCACAAAAAATATCACCTAGATACTGTTGTATAATCAATGTCAAGAATTATGACAAACTCTTTCAACAACTCTTTCAAGAATGAATCTTTTATCAAAACACAGTGTTATCTATATATTTTACAAATTCCAATTTTGTAATTAATTTTAGTTAGTTGTAATAGTTCCCTAAGTGGACCTTACCGTCCCCCACTATAAAATATTTATCAAATAGTTTTGAATTGTCAATAATATAATTAATCAATTTTCTAAGTACCCAGCATATATATTTAACAAATTATAATACTTTGAATCTACTGTCCATAACTATATAATTATAAAGTTAAATAAATCAACGCAAAATTGGAAAAAAATGTTACATTGCGACATTTATGGCAGTGTTAGGAGAAAAAGTACTTTCACTGTACTGTGTTTACTATATTTAAGTATCCGTTATTCATCACAATTAAGCATAATAAATACAAGATTTACAAATTTTGAACCGTTACAGAATTTGAACTTCGTGGGGAAGGTAAGAAAACTTGGATACAAAAGTTTAGCATATTTTCTCAGTTAAATAAAATCCCTTCATAAGTGATCATTGCTGAATGTATTTTAGCAATTTTGAAACATTAATAAACATTTACACATCCATTTTACGTTACTTTCTTAAGTTTTGTTTGCACTAGTTTCATTGATATGAAAGTTAAAATTATGATATAATTGCCCAGTTATTTTATTTTATTTATTTATTTATTTTTTAGCACAAATGTTCATATTTCGTTAGATATTTAACATTTTTTATTATGATTATAGAATGCTCTGTCTAATGTATTATGCCAAGTTTCAAAAATCTGGCTTTGCACTGGTTCTTCTTTTACTACTAACCTTTGGCTCTTCTATTTACACACCGATATTAAACATTTTGATTTTTGTTTAATTTTTTACTGGTCCCCATCTTCTCTTTAGGACAAAACGTTTGTTGAAATATATGAAGTATAACAAGTTCTTTATACAACCAAAGTGTTAAGATGATTCCTGCAAATTCTTTATAAAAAGTCTAAATTCGAAAATGTCCAAATATTTATTGGTAGGTGGTGTATATGTATAATGCATAAAATAAAGATAAGAAGAAGGAAAAAAAATCGTGTAAATCTTTGTTTTTCTAATGAGTTATAAATTGGTTATGTTAACTTGATTTCGAAGGAAAAGGGAAAAGAGTTTTCATTTTGTCTAATTTGTTCTAAAGTAATGCGTTTCTAACGTGCTAAATCAAAGAAAGCGTAACAGAAATGAAGTTATCATTAGTTAAAGCATTTTTGTGTTAATTTCCAACGTACTAGATCTTAAAAATATCATTAAAGTGAATTTGGAAGGTGTTTGTTTATTTATTTATTTTTTAATTTGAAAAATAGACTTTAACTAATATATATATATATGTATGTATGTATATATGTATATATTCGTTAATCTACTTCAGAAAGAAAAATATATAAATTGTCGAAGCTTATAAATAAATCTAAAATATGAAGCAAGATAGACAGTATTTTGAGATTATATGATTTTGTAATTAAAAGTTTACAAAAAGTGAAGATAATTTTATTTTACGTATGAAAAATATGCCTTTTAATTTCCCTTTTACATATTTACAAAGAATAAATTATTTTTCTTGAAGAAAAGAAAAAAAAAAATAGTTTCTATAAAACGCACGAAATCATTCATGGGAAAAGTATCTTCACAATATATATTTAAAAATTTAAAAATTTTCCGTGGTATATATATTTAATTAATTGCCCCGCATCTAGAAATTTAAAACTGATGTATGCATAATATAGACATAATTATCCTACTATTTTTTTTCATATATTCCATACAACTCATGATGTATTTGGAATGCTAAGAATCTTGTTTTTAAAAATATGTTTCTACTGTTATAAATATTCGGTCCATTTAGCAGAGATATGCATTCCCGTAACTACATGTTTTGCATAAACTTTCTGTTACACTAGGAACTTTACGAAGCAAAAGAATACATTTTTCAAAAAACTCTTGTTACTGACAAAACATACTTTTACTTTCTGAAAGAAGTGAGTGTTTTTCAGAGCAATAGCTAGTTAGTTTGGTCTTCTAATAACTAAGGGGAAAATTCAATTTATCTAGCTTTTTAAAGTATCCTGTTTACACCAATAGGAAGTTTTATCTTTTAAATTAAAAATATAGAAGGATATACATATATGTTTTTTGTAAAGAGTATATATTGCATTAATTTATAAAAAATAACTAGATATATTGTAAAAAGATAAAAATCATAAAGGTCTTTGTAGTATATGTGTTATATTCAGTGATAAAAATTTTAAATGTAAAAATTTAAATATAGAAATTCGAAATATAATTACTTACTATGTTCATTAAAAACTCTTGTTATATTAATTTGAACATTTGTATTTATTTATTTATTTATTTTTGTAGTTTTAGATCATTTATAAACAACGATTTCGAATACTTCATGTATTATTTTGAATGCATGTAATAAAAATTATATGAAATATTATTTACACTCATGTCCAGATTTATCTTTACATATTCAAAACTAATGATAGTCAATGAAATATCCAATCAATGTTATCCATTTTTGCATAAAAATGTGTGAAAAACAAGCCTAATTAGCATTATTCAATCAAAAGTAATCAAACGATTCTGTGATATGCAAATCTAGGCTTACGTCACCCAACGCTGAATCAAGCGCTTTGCGGAAAGGGAATAACTTAGTGAATCTTTGCGATCTAGCCTTTGAATTCAGTGTAGTATGTAAGGTCTCAAATCGGTTTGCTATGGCTTTGAAGTATCATTTGGAAAAATCTATGAAGTGACGACTCATCGGCCGTTTAGACGCAGGGCAGCCTATCACGGAAGTAGCCAGATGTCTGAATATTTCAAGACAGATAGTCTCTACTTTATGGAAACAGTTTCGAAACGATGGAACTGTTGTAAGAAGGCCTGGACAAGGTCTTAAACGAATGACAACTGCTTCTGAAGATCAATATTTTGCCCTAACTGCCCGTCGTAACAGGAAATCTACAGTTTACCAGTTATTTTCAGATCTTGTAGCCGCCACTGGAAAGGCTGTATCACGGCAAACGATATAAAGAAGGCTTAATGAAAGTGGCCTTTATGCCAGAAAGCCAAGCTTATGTGTTTCACTGTCTTCACAACAGAGGAGGGATTGCTTTAATTGGTGTAAAAACATCAGAACTGGAGTCAACACAAATGGTCTCATGCTATGTTTACTGATGAGTCGAGGTTTAGTTTTACACGTGATTCTAAACGTGTTTACATATGGAGGGAGTCAGGAACACGAAATTATCCCTCAAACATAATGAAACATGACCGTTTTGGTAGTACAGGTGTAATGGTAGGGGGGGTGGTGGATAATGATCAATAGACGTACGCCAATACACGTTTTCGACAGTGGACCTGTGATCGGTGAGAGGTATCGGGATGTGGTCCTAGAGCTTTATGTCAGAGGCGCATGTGGATCTGACTTTTTACTTATGGATGATACTGCTCGTCCACGTTGAGCAAAGCTCGTTCACGAATTCCATGAAAGTGAAGGTATTGAGCGAATACCGTGGCCAGCAAAGTCGCCTGATCTTAATCCTATAGAGAACTTATGGGACTACTTTGAAAGAGCAATTGCACGTAGATATCCTCCTCCTAGAAATGTAAATTTTCTGAAGACGGCATTACTTGAAGAGTGGAGCTTAATTCCCCAAACTGTGGTTAACAACGTTATTGTCAGTATGAAAACACGTTGTGACATGTGTGTACAAGTCAGGGGAGATTCCTTATTAAATTATGTTCTGCGTTATTCTTTTTTTTGTGCTCTCTTTGTCACATTTTATTACCATTTTTTATGTTTAATGCTACAATTTTATATTATATGCAATTTCCTTATTCGTTTTTCCTTTGTTATTTATGTTTCATGGTGTTATATAACATTCCAAAAAAACCACAAGATCATAGTTCACAGTTTTTGAGAAATCCGTGAATTTATGCATGTAATGATAATTTTGGACATGAGTATATATTAAATTATATATATACATATATATGTGTGTCTCTGTGTGTACAGTCGGTAACAAAAGTATCCGAACACTTATATAAAAAAAAATCCTATGTAAAAAATTCCTATATAAAAAAAAGTAGAGTTAATACTGTTTTGTTAAACAAATACTTGTCGAATCATGTTCTTAGACTGACTAAGAACATGATTTGACATATATTTATTTAACAAAACAATATTATTTAACTCTACTTTTTTTTTAATTAGAAATTTTTGCTAGTGTTCGGATACTTTTGTTAATGACTGTATGTATAAATTAATTAATAATCGTAGTAAAAGCCAAGCAACACATATAACATCGCTGAAACTACATAGATAAATAAGAATGAAATTACAATAAATTTAAATAACCTGTAGAGACAGATTATGATTTATTTAAACATTTAGTTTCAATTTATTGATTTTTTATTTAATTTAAATTCAGTCTATTCATAATTTTATTCCTAGATTGTTAGTTGCAATTTTAAAAATTTTGCCAGAGTATAAAAGCGACGTGAAACGCAAATCAACATATATAAACAAGCAATGAGTAAATAAACAATTAAGACAGTATTTTAAACAAATATATATATTAGGGTGGATTGAAAAACGCGTTTTTTTCTGCAATATAATTCTAATAGAGCGGAAAACTTGCGCATAGGTGTCACTATAAATGAAAAAAAAAATTATTATTATTATTTTTTTTTTTTCAAAATTTGAAATCGCGCAGAAGGCCTAAAGTTACCAAAAAAAAAGGTAAAAATACCCGTAAATAAATAAAAAAAAAAATTGCAAAAATTACAAAAAAAAAAAAAAAAAAAAAAAAAAAAAAAAAAAATCATTGTTTGTTCTAATAGTGAAAAAAGTGTTTTTAAGAATGTCCTTAATGCATACAAAAAATAATTAGACCCATTCTTTTAACTGAATTCGCGCAAAAGGCTTAAAGTTGCGGGTTGTATCGTAAAAAGAAAAAAAAAAAAAAACAATATTTCATGATTTTCGACTATTTTTAAACATGTGCTAAAACCATATAAGTTGTATTTTTTTATTTTAATAATGTGAAAACTATGTAATGTAGTTTTACTAATCCATAAAAAATATTTTTATACCCCTTATTCCTTAACTGTATTTGCGCAAAAGAACAACGCTTACTCCCCTCCGCCGGAACCAAGTGGACTTACCCACACGTGGTGCTGTTCTCTCCACAACACTTAATCCCCTCCGGCGGCACCGTGCGGACTCGTCCACGCGTATGTGATTCGCCAAACGCGGAAGTGTATTTCGTAGTTTTGAAATGGCGTCTGAAAAATCTTCGCGTGTTACAAGACACTGTATTACGTGCCCTATCATTGGCGTACCCAAGGAACTAAGTGGAATATCACTGCCTACATACGCGGATATGCTGCTCTGTTGCTTAGATGAGAAGTATAAACGTTCTTTGTTATTTAGTCCTAAGAATAAGAAAGAGTTAGGATTTGTAGCTGTGGCCGAGTCCGTAGGAACTCAAATAGTTCAGATTTATAACAAGGCCACAATCCCAACAGTAACACATACTCGTGTGGTCCAAAGGATCCAATCATACTATAACTCGTACATTGCGTTAAAAAAAATCTTTCAATCGAGACTGTGAAAAATATTTTTATAAGAAAAGAGTAGAAGTTTTCGTACAGAATGCGAAAACCAAACTTTTCGATATTGCTGCCTGTAAATGTAATATAACTTCGTCTTGCACATGTGAGACTGTCTGTAAAGGTAGTAGAGCCTGTCCTTTGACTGTAGCTTGTCAGTGTGAAAAAGTAAAAAAAGATTCCAGACATAAAGTTGAAATTTATGCACGATCAAAGAACAGCCAGGAAAATGGTTATTGGTTGTTTAGATGCACGGGAAACTAATAAATTACAAAAGAGAGAAGAAAGAAGAGAACAGTTGTTGTCTTAAAAATCACTTACTACGTTTGATCCAAGTATTCCCAGCACAAGCAAAAGTGTAATCAGTGAATGCAGTGATGAAAAAATAGAAGACAGAAAATTTCGTCTGTCGTTGACTGTGATGTAGGTTTTTTGTTGCTTTCTTCTCCTGCGCAAATGCGTTCGAAGCTGACAACAACATGCTTGCTGAGTGACAGGTTCGGGGTGTCGGAATGAGCCACCGCTGCAATAGCTACCTGTGTTTTACACGATTTGGGACTGATATCTGACGAAAACATAGCAAAAGTCATAGACAGAAGCAAAATAAGAAGAGAAAAAGTGAAGACTCGGAAAGCAATAACGGAAGAAGCCCACCAGATGAAAGAATTCAACGCAATTTTTTTCAACGGAAGAAAAGATAATACAATAACTCAAGAAAAGATTGGAGCTAAAATGTACCGCAGAACTATAAAAGAAGAACATATTAGCGTTATAAGTGAGCCAGGTGGTAAATACATTGGCCATGTCACACCAAAGAAAGGTACCGAAAATGAAATTGCTGACAGTATTTATGAACACTTGGAAAAGAAGGAATTTGATATGAGTGCAGTGGAGGCCATCGGATGTGATGGAAAAGTCACAAACACTGGATGGAAAAGCGGTGTTGTACATAATATTGAAGTTAAGTGTCGCCGTCCTTTGCAATGGTTTATCTGCTTGCTACATTTTAACGAGTTACCTTATAGGCATTTGTTTGATCACTTGGATGGAACGACAACAGGACCAGCATCATTTAGCGGTCTAGTTCGAAAACAACTCCCTGGATGCGAGAAACTCCCTGTTGTAGATTTTGAGCCGATACAATGAGAAGAAGTCATTGATATCACTAAAAACGATCTGAGTAAAGATCAGAAGTATCTCCTAGACATTGTAAAAACGGTCAACACAGGAATCTGTAATCCAGAATTGGCTGCTAGGGATCCTTTACGCATCAGCCACTCTCGTTGGATAACCTGTGCTAACCGGATTTTCCCAAACTAGTCCAACAATTGAGTTACAGACTCTTGCAAATTACATTGTGAAGTCATATGCACCTGTTTGGATTGATATAAAGAAAAACTACACTGTGAAAGATGGACCGAAGCATATTTTGAAGGTAGTTAAAACAACCAGGCATCTACCGGACAATATCAAGCAAATCATTGATCCAGTAATTCAAAGGAACACATTCTTCTGCCACCCTGAAAATATGATGTTGGCTATGATAATGAATGAGAGACCAAACATTAGAGAACTTGGCTACGGGAGGATCCTTAAATCCAGAAATGAGCCATCACCTGAAGGTTATGTAAGAGACTTCAAAATACCTTCAATACATTTTAGTACAAACGACTAAACCGAACTAATTGATTGGTCAATCTGCAAGTTAACACCGCTGCCACTACTGTCCAAGATGCTAACTGAATACATTGCTTCTTTATTGAAAGACAAATCGCTACCAGAGTTTAACTACCTCAAATTTCCAATGCCACACCCTGTCAGTTGAGAGGTGTGTAAAACTGGTTACAGAAGCAGCAGAAAAAGTGTGCGGGCAATAAAATCGAGATGGTTATATTAGACCAACTTTAAAATCAAGACAGCTGATGCCCACATTTAATTAAAAGGCAGAATTCAAAGGGGATTCTATGTAAATAACCTTTTGGCTACAAAGAACATATATGCATTGTACAAAGTAAATAGTTACTGTAAATATTGTAAATAAAATTCACCCTGGTTGATTGGTTGGGTAGGGTGGAGGTGGGACTCGCCTTGCAGCCACGTCCTCGCCGTGAGTCCTGGGTCATTTCAGCACAAATTAAATGTTGAAATGAGCTGAGAGCTGCAATATGATAAGTTTGGTTAATACATTTTTTGTAAATCACTTGATTGAATCTTATATTAAACCTTAATGTGTTAAATAAACACTCATCAGATTTGGAAAAAGGTGTTTTTACGGGACTCTATAACTTAACTTACACTTTAATTTAGACCTTTTGCGCGAATACAGTTAAAGAATAACAGGTCTGAAAGTAATATTTCTGGATTGGGAAAACTATTTTCAATGGTTTTAAACACTATTACAAATTAAAAATAAAACTTTTATGGGTTTTGGCACATGTTTAAAAATCATCGAAAATCATGAAATATCGTTTTTTTACGATAGAACCCGCAACTTTAGGCCTTTTTTTTAGGCCGAATTTCGTAAAACATGAATGGGTCTAATTATATTTAGTATGCATTAAGGACACTCTTAAAAACACATTTTTCACTATTAGAACAAAAAATGTATTTTTTTGTAATTTTTGCATTATTATTTTTTTTAATTTACCGGTATTTTGACTTTTTTGGTAACTTTAGGCCTACTGCGTGATTTCAAATTTTGAAAAAAAAAATAAATAAATAACATTTTTTCATTTATAATGACGCCTATGCGCAAGTTTTCCTCGCTATTAAAATTGTATTGCAGAAAAAACGCGTTTTTCGATCCACCCTAATATATATATATATATATATATATATATATATAGGAAAAGCACAGAACGGTGAAAAAAATCTCGTTAGGGGGCCTTTTCACCGTTGAGCATCAATATACGATATTGTCCGTTAGCAATTACAATAGCAAGTTACCAACGGAAATCCTATCGTACAAGAAACTAATTGAAGTGAAAAATGAAGAGTAAAGCGGAATAAACTATTTAGTTCAAGAAATCAGAGAATTAAATGGGGAAAAAAAAGTTAAACATTACTCACAGGATGATGCATTTGGAGTCACAAGGATTAAAAAACGCAAAATAATTAAAGGGTTTAGTTGTACATAGCAGATGAAGTATAATGATACTATACAGCAACAGGGATATTTATTGATCGATTGATTATCATTCGTTTTAATGTTTGTTAACTAACTGTAAGAATAGTTGAAAACTCAATAATGAAGAAATTGAACATTTTAAGGAAAACTAGGCAATATATTTTAGTACAGGTGCAATAGGTCTTCTCTTTTATATATATATATATATATATATCATGAGACACGGACGTGTCTCCGTGACACAGCAAAGCTGAAACGAAGCTTACCTGCGACACTATATATACAGCTAATTTTAGATGAAAGGAATTTGGAAATGCCGACACTTAATATCTCAGCAAATTGGAGATATTCTGATCTAATGTTTTCAGAAAAATCTTTTATCTTCCTCCTGATGCTATCCTGAAAGTTTCACAATTCCACATTCTATATATTTTGAGATCTGGAATTGCAATTTAAGACTTCAAAGGAAAAATGGCAATTGTGTAACTTCTTTTTCTCGAAAACCGCTCGGACAAATTTAATGAAATTGTTATATGATATTAATTTCTTTTGTCTGAGAAGCGTGACGTTTCCCCTTTTTCCCAAAAAACTCTTGTTTTTTAAATATTTTACTTTAAAAATGGAACTATATTACCTCGCGATTACACTCTTTTCTTTCGCATCGTTCAAAAGAAAAGAATGCAATCCGGTTTGGAATGTTCGCGGATGCATACAATACAGACTTCGGTTCCATTTGAAATATTCAGTCTCAGATAGGTAATTTGGCTCCATCTATCGGCAGTTAGTGTAAAAAATAAACTTAATACAAAAATAAAATATTTTTCTTTCTTTAATATATATATTAAATGAGTTATCCATTTAGGTATTTTTATTTAATATAATGTTTTTTTTATCAAAAATATTCATTCAATTCATATTGCTTTCAAGTTGATACGTTGTTAACTTTCGTAATTGGTTTTATTTTAAAAAGGGATTGCAACAGCAAAAACTTTTTTCTTGACTTTCATAAAAAATGATAGAAAATATCATAATCATATGCAAATATATGTAATTTTTTTTAAACTAATTAATAAATCACTTAAACTATGAATAGAAAAAATCGAGAAAAATAAGAACTCGGTTACCAAACACTTAACATGCATTGGAAAAACCATTTAAACAGAATTAGACTTAGTAAAATAAGTATTAAAATAAAATAAAGTAAAATACATCTTTATTTGACTTCAATTTAAACGCATAATATATTTTTAAAAATAATAATTAATTTTATTCTTTTTTTTCGCCTTATAATACTTGATTTTACGAAATAATATATTTCTGCAAAGCATACTGGTAAAATGATTAAGAATTATATAGTCTATTATTTTATAAATGATTCTGTTCATTAAATTTCCATTAAAAAACTGTACTACTTAAATATTTACCAGTATAAAAGTTTCACATTTTAGAGATATTTCTATTTTTATTTCTTTTTTTTCTTTTAAATCGTATCTATACCTAAAAAATAATAATTGCTATTTCTTTCTTTCTTTCTTAAATTTAACAGTAGAGAGGAGGCATGACTATAACAATAAAAGCTACTCTAGAAGAAGGGAAAAAAATCCTTCATAACTTGTATAAATTTATTTCTTACATGTAATATTGATATAAAATGAAATTACCATGCATCTGCAACCTTTAAATTAGAAATTAATAATACATTAAAATTTTGTATACACTACTCTAAAAATATGTCATTACATTTTCAGGAATTTTTTTTTTTTTGGTGAATTATATTATTCAAACTATTAAATGACACTGAGATTCAAATGGGATTCAAGGATGTTTATTTCCATTATAAAGGAGGGTTTTTATTATTACTATTATTATTTATTTATTTATTTATTTTTTAACTATCACTTTTTTTTTTAAATATAGCCTTCCTACACAGTATCCATAAAACATTAAAAGTGTTAGGAGGTAAACTGCTGACTGTAAATTAAGGAAATTTTAATTTTTTAACTAAAACACAAAAAATTAAGTAAAATTACAATAGGTAATTGTTTTCACTTTGCAAAACTAATGAATTAATCAGTTTAAAAACTTAAAAGTTGACTAACAATAACAACGATTGATAACCAAACCAGCAACCATAACGATTATTACTTATACTAAATTAATTAACTTTGCCTTGCTTAAAATTCCTGATAACACAAAGATTGTTAGAGGAACTTGTGTTTGCATTAGATTATAAAAATCGGAAACTATTTTAGGAAAACAACTTTAAATCAAACTGATTTAAATTCATTTTGTATTATATGAAAAGCTAATCAAATTGTTAATTTTTTCATTAATTTAATTTAATCAATTTTAGAAAAGTGTGTTTCCGAAGTTCATACAAAATCTTGAAAAACAGTGTCGAATACAATTTGTATTCGACACATTTTTCAAGATTCTATTTGTTTTTCTATATCCAGTAATTTTCAGAATTTCTAAAAACTGTAAAACACGTCTTCGACAGTTTTTACGGGATTTTGTTTAGTTAAGAAGAAAACAAATGTGTATGGTGGGGGAAGGGAGCACATGGAGTCAGACATGGGCAAATTTTAATTTTGTAAATGTGAAAATTGGGGAAACTTCTTTTGTTTAATGTAAAAACCTTTTCAAAACAACATTTTAACAAAAAAAAAAAAAAAATTCTCTATAATTATACGTTAGAAAAATATGAAAGAAAAATTTTCGTTTAAAGTCTTACCCCCCGTGTCTCGAGAACACCTTGGGAATTCTGAAAGCCTAAAAAAAGGAGGGAGGGCTTAATGAGTTTGAAGGATCAATGTTTTGTTTGGAAATTTTTGGAAAAAAATTTGAAATTACGAAAACAGGGGGCAGCAAAAGGCGCATCTCTGAAATTTTAAACAAATGTAGTATTTTTTTTAGTTTGTCGGAAATATCTTCTATGAACAATTTCGTAAAAAAAAAAAGAAATTGAAGCTCTATTGCGATAGGGGGCGTAGAAAGCAAACAGTATAATTTTAAATAGGAGGGGATTTATGGAGATTAAGAGCTCATTTAAGTTCTTACTTACAGACTTATATTTAATTTGCACGTTTCTTTTATAATTTTCAAAAATTCTGTGGTGTTTCCGATAGATTTGGGTAGGAAGATGGGACTTTTAGGAAAAAAAAAATATTTATAAGTTCCTTAGAAATGCCCCACCAGCGGCCGAGCGGTTCTGTGCTTAAAACTGGTGGATGAGAAGTGCCGGTTTCGATCCCATCCCGCACTCTTTGACCTAGCCGTGTTCCTTCCGTGTTTTTCTCCGAAACTCGCTTAAATACGGGCTTCGACCCCTTAGAAAGACCTCGTGGAGACCATTCTACCTATAGGCCTAGATCCTTAGCGTAGTCAGTTGGCCTTAAAACCTACTACCAACTAACCTTAAAAAAGTATCGCTGGAAATATTTTAAGTGATTGTATCTAGAAGATTTCTCGAAGTTCTAAAAAATCCTGATTTAAAGTTTTAAAGTTAGATCTCTTAGTACAGTTTTTACCCCCATAATCCAATTTTAGAAAATGAGGCAATGTCCAAAATCCCTTCACCTCGTTTTAGAAAATTTTCAGGAATTCTAGCGTGATTACGAAATACTCGGAAGAATATGGGAACCATGTACATTATATTTAACCAGATAAAATAAAACTAGAATCAAAAAACATTTTGTAAAAAAGTTTTCCTGATTAAAATTTAACTGATTGCCCCCTCCTATTTTCCCCATCTGAATTAATTTTAAACCAAACAAAATCTTCCTCAAATTGATTAAGCATCTTTTTTAGAATTAAAGAAGTTTCCAAAGGAGGATCTGAATTCTGATCCACCCCCATGGTGTTAGGTATTTTGGAAAATTACTGCCAAATCCTTACAACATTTTACTTTATACATCTCCAATTAAAAAATAACAAAATATTAATCTTTTGTTCATTCGGTTGTCCATTAAAAACTTGTGTTTAATTTTTCTTATCTAACCAAAATCTATACGGTGAATGGAGCTTTTTAGAAACTTATTCATAACACTTTTTTACAAAAACTTTCGTACATAAATTATTTTTTGAACGTTTATTTTAAATGTTCTGTTGAACTATTTAAGAAATAGATGAACCGTTGAACGAAAGAAATTGAATATTAAATAAAATAAAATAAATCTCTCTCTCTCTTTTTTTTTTTTTTTCTTTTTTTGTATTTGTAGAAATTGTTTGTCATTTTAAAAATATACTATATTATGCCTTTGTAATGTTGCGTGTTTCCATCATAAAAGAAATATTCTTTCTTAAAGTTTTTTATTTATGAAAACTTTATGGCTATAAGAATTAGAAATACAGGTCTTAAAAATAATGATATCAAATTTTCAGTGACGCAATGCTATTAATTAAAAATTACATAGATTTTCTTATTTGAATTTGCTTTTTTCTTTTATTTATTTTTACAGTGTAAACGTTATTTTCAACATAAAATAATATATAACATTTACTAACCGATACCTTTTCATTCACATTTTTTATAATATTAAGATATGCGTTTTAAAAGAAATGATATGAAATTCCAGCAACGCAGTGAATTTACACTAAATGATTTGTTTTTAAATTCCACTGCAATTATTTTGTTTTGCATATTGAAGTATATTTCCACATTGGAATATTGCTTTTAATATTCTAATACGCAGTCAAATATATCACTTTCATTAAGTTTATATTATGTACTTAAATGCATTTATTTCAATGAATTATTTTATCTCTTGCGTCACGCTATCCAAAACTGTAAGTAAAATTTATGAAAATGTTTATTTTGTGCCATCGTATCCACATTAATTGAAAACGCATGCAAATAGATAGCGTGCTGTAAAGAACAGAGAAAACAGATGAACAGATGCCAGAAAACAGATGCGCACTTTATTTACTTTACCAAATACTGGTAGCCCTGCGGGACGTTCGCCAATCAGTCGTCAAGCACTATCCATTTGTCTCTAATACAAATAGGAAATTTTGAATTTTGAGAAGGCGTTTAGTTTACATTAACCTAGTTCTTGGCGAGTTCGATACAAGCAAAAAGTAGCGGTGACTATTGGGCTACAAAAGAGGAAATTATATGTAATTGCAGTTAGCTTGCGCAATTGTTTGATATTTTTAAAGAAGATTGCATCAGAAAATTCTGAGAAGAATAATATAATTTAAATAAATGATATATCTCTGAAACCTGAGAAATTACGAAAATTTACAGGGACACAGCGAAAAATTCTTTATATTTATGATCGATGGGCCCAAATTATTTGAATTCCAAGAGCGTAAAATTAAAGAACGTACTATATGGAAAATATATGTCACACTTTGTTTTATGGTATTCTTATCAGAAATTTCATGTGTATTACCGTAAAATAGTGCTCTTTTTATAACATTTTTGTGTCTACGCTTGAAATCTTTGTTCCAATTACTTTGAAAAATTCATTCACAGTTTTCGCTGTCTTTAAGATTTTTATACATATTTTGTTTCATAGTTAAAAAAAAAAAAAAAAAAAAAAAAAAAAAAAAAAAAAAAAAACTAATGATGGGTATTTTATGTGTTTGTATCTCTGTGACTATCTTAAATATTTGAGCGAAAATAAAGCTCGATATTATATTTTAATAAACAATGATTCAGTTGTAATTTGAATTTATCTAAAAGTCTCAAAATTGTCTAAAAATTATAAAAGCAGGTAATTTTTTTCTTATCAAAAATATAATAAAACTGTAATATATATATGTTTAAATTATATAAAACAATATATTATTTCCATCGCATACATATCCATATACATACACTTCATTTAGAATTCATTAAGAAACACTGTATTCGTGTATAAATATTGACGTAATAAGATAAATAATTTAGAAAAGGTCTTTATTGTTATTTTTATTATTATTATTATTATTATTATTATGAAATATCGTGATCACAAGAATTATTTGGGATCGTTCATTTTGCAACGGGTATTGAATATTTGTAAAATGTTCTATGAAGATATTTCATCAAATCTTTATCCAGATGACAGAAATGGAGGAGCTCGTAGTAAACTAATTGCAGAATCATGTTCACTGTTAAATAAATATAAAATGTTTAACTTGTTAAAAGGAAAGAGACGTATGCTTTTATAATTTTGGAAATGTTTTTGAACACAATTAAATAAGTATAAGCAAAATTTAAAAGATAGAAAATCATTTCAATTTATTAATTTGATTCTATTTTTGAACATTACTATTAAATTTTTACATTAGATTGTATTCTTATGAAATTTAAGGAAATTACATATTATTTATTATTTAAATAAATACATTAATTCGAAAATTAAAACAAAGCAATTATATATTTTTCTTTAAAAATAGTCACGTAAAATTACTATAGTAACAATATAATTCCGTTAAATTTGACGTTTTATTCCTGCACATGAACACGCATGTATATAAAAGCTCAAAAATGCCGTCAACACAAAAATAAAATATATTCATAACACTTATATTTATTTAAAAAAAATAACATAAGTTACAGACAAATATTTCTGAGAACTTAAATCAATTATTAAAAAACTGAAAAAAAAAAGCTATGCGATTGCAGTTATGGACAAACCCTGCATCTAAATGCGACAACAAGAATAGGCAAAACGATTTATAAGCGAGTAAATATATACGTCACACTCTTACCAAAAAATTGCTTCATTAAATGACTGTAAATTAAAAATTTCTAAAAACTTAAAAAAGGAAAAAAAAAAGAAGAAGAAGAAGTATCAAGAATGATTTATTTAACTACAATAAAATTTGGTGGTTATTTAGAGCACCACATAGAAAAACAAATGTGTAATATTTTAGAACAACTGAATAACTTATTTCAGAGTTTTACCGTTACAAAGCGGGACGTCAATAAGGCGTTGACCACTGGTGGCTGTAGGTTGTTACTGTTGTGTCATAGATGGATACATTTCCCAGATAATTCTTGATAATTTCTGGGAAATTTCCTGATAAATTGTTTTTAACTGTCTGGCTAAAATGACAACATCATGAGATGGCTGTATTCACCTTCCAACAACACCCCAAATGTGTGCAATGGGGGAGAGATTGGGTGACATAGATGGCCAAAGAAGTATTAGGAAAGCTTGAAGATAATTCATAGAAACATTTATCGTATGCATTCAGGAATTTTTTTGCTGAAATGCAAGTCCAGGGACTCGCATAAGGAGCAATGAATAATACTACCGATCGTAAAATGTGGTCGACGTATGGCTGTCCTGTAAATGTGTCTCGAATGAATACATAAGTTGTCCGGCTGTCCAAAGAATATGGTTTATCTCACCATAAAAACTTTTTTATGGGCACGTACGTCGTGATATAAGAAGGGCAGGATCCCCTCTGCCGTGCATTTTCCCATTGCAGACCCGTGTGCGGTTGTCTTCAGGACAAAGTTGGAAACGGGGACCGATCACTAAAGACTATACGTCCCCACTCAGCGCAGTTCTAAGTTGATAGAGCCCGGCACAGCTGTAATCGAACTTGTCAATAAGCAGTCGTGAGAGATAAGCAGCGTAATGGTCGGTGAGAATGTGAATTCTGTTTTCTCAGTTGTTTGTGTAGGGTGATATTAGACACATGTGTGCGGATCTACGAGAGATAGTTGATAATGACGAATCTGGTATTGTGACACCTGCTCTGACAAGACTCTGTCTTTTCCGTAGCCAAAAAACAACAGAATATTTGATCATTAGATGGAGAATCGTTCTTTACACACCTGCTAAATACGCGGTTTCGATACTCTGGAATTCTTGTTATACAATCATTGGATACCATATCTTAATTATATGCGCTTTAGGTCAGAATGTCTTTCCGGTTAAAATATCAAATTTTCATTACCATCGGATATTTCTTTCTTCATACGTTATTTTTTTTTTTTTTTTTTTTTTTTAGTTGTTACAGACTGTAATTTCGAAATTGGTCCTCTTGCCCTAAATGCTTTTCTGTATATTTCAAACAAACATAAGAAATGTTATGTTTTAAATATTCGAACTTTTAGGAATTCTAACGGGTATATTTTTTGCGTAGATACAATTTCCATTTTAATTGCCGGCTTTTATTCTGTTATTAAAATATACGGCAGTTAAAAAGTAAATTAATAAATCCCAACTTAAAATAAATAAATAAATAAATAAAAAGTAAAAATTGTTAGCGCAAACCCAACAGTTTGCTACAATTCTTAATATAACAAATCTATATTTTCATCAATTTTTATTTATTTATTTATTTTTTATTTTATTCACAGAAAAAAATTCTCTAGAGTTTCAAAAACTAAGTCACGTACAATGTTTCTACAAGGTTATTTATTTACAGAGAGAAGATTTTGATAGGCAGGATAGATCTTGAATGTTAAAAAGAATAAAAACTAGATGCCATCAAAATATCAGTAAAATTATCAATCTTCAAACAAGCATAAATGTATCGGTGTAAAGTCAGTTTGCGAAGAATGATCAATGACATCCCTTCAAACATTTGTTGGAGACGTGATGGGAAAAGGTATGAGATTTTACTCCTTTTATGATACGTAATTATGTATCCTGTCATGGTTGTTCTACATGAGAAAATTATCTTTATGGAATGAATATATATATATATATATATATATATATATATACACTCCTTTTCATAATTATAAGGACACCCGTTTTTCTATATTAACTAAACACTGAACACTCTTATTTAAACAAATATATTTTTAATTAATTTGAATTTCATTAACAGACTATATTTAAAAAGTTTTATCGTTTTTCTATCTTAAAAAACTTTAAATATGGTAAAAAGATTATTTTTCAGGTGTTCACAATTATAAGGACAGCTCGAATTTTTACAGTTATTCTTTCAATTAATATTTTATGGATCCCTTTTTAGGGTTAAACAGTCAGACATTCTCTCTGCTATATATATATATATATAAATTTCTTTTTAATCTTCAGTTCCAATACCATTTCATATAGCATATACGATATTCTTGATACATTTAAAATATTTAAAATTGCTTTCCACTTGCATGCACTTTTCTAATTTCATAAGTTAAGGTTTTTTCAACTTTTAGGCCATGGGAAAGGCAATAATACACAAATTTCTTTCTTCAAACTATTTCCTATTGTTCTAAAAGTAGAGCAAAAATATAAGTCTTGTTGAAAAAAATATTATTACCCCCAAAATCTAACAAAAATCTGAGAATTTCAAGTTTAAAATTTGCGGACATTCTCTTGATGTTCATAATAATAGAAAACATTACTAAATTCATTCTGCCTGCAGTAGAAACAGCTCTCCAGAGCACCATAGATCCACCTTTAAAATGCCCGATTCATATCTGCCTTTAAAAAAATCTGCTCTGTCTTTCGCTATCTTCAGATCGTGCCAGTAACTGTTAAAGCCATTTGATTAATGAAGAATAAAATGTTTTTCATCCGAAAATGCAACATTTTACCATTTAATACTGTCTTTATTCAACTTTAACACAGACGTTCTTTCCCCTATTAAATGCTTTTTGATTATTACACGTTTTTTATTCATTTTAACATATTATCAATTATTTTAAACATGAATAAATGTGGACTCCAACCTTTCCTTAAAAATTACGAGCAAATTCAGCAGCAGTCATTATGAGTAGAATAGTAAGAGGAATTATGAGTCTTCGATATCTGTAAAACAACTCTGATTTTGCATCAGATCTCTCTCCTATCGAAAAAGCAGTTCACCGTTGATCACATTTCCTTCAGCAATTTTACATCTTCGAATTTCATTAGAAATTCGGCGGATTGAAATTATCCTTCCACCTGAAAAACACATTTATAATACTTATATATTTTAAATTTTTTAAATTATTATTATCATTATTATTATTATTTTAATATTTTTTCTGAGATTTTAATATTTTCTAATTTTAATATTTTTCCTTTTTAATATTATTCTCTGAGGAATTTATATTTTAATATGATTACAAAAGAAAAAAAATCGCTTAATATATACACACAAATTGGTGTAGTTATACGCATATGTTTTTGAGATATAGCTTTTAAGAAACAAATGAAGTAACAGTATATCAGCGCCACATTTCGGCAGATATGCATATTACCCAGAACGTGTTTATTCTTTTACAATTAACAGAGTTTCGAATTTCGATTTCCGCTCACATTTCGTACTAATTATTTTTAACTGTACATAGCCCGGAATTACGCAAGATTTGCAGAAAATCACTGATAAGTTAGACACAAATCTTTTTATAAAAATTTTTACATTATCTTTGTATCTCAGCTTCTAATTAACATAATTTCATAAGTAATGTATCATTTAAAAAATTATTTAAATCGGAATTATAGTGTAGAGACCGCAAATCTCTGCCACCAGATGGCACTTTCATATTTAATGATTTCCATATCTCTAATTCTAATTATGATTAAATTACTTATAATACATCATTACAAAGATATTTTATTGCGGACTTTTAAACTGATGTAAGCCGTTAAATTTCGTGAGGAATTTTGCCGATAACCACGAAAAACCCAAGACACTAATTTTACAATATATCGGATTCTAATTACGAATAAATTACATAT